>QNGE01000146.1:81057-289513 GCA_008508345.1 Paragonimus westermani
ATCATTTGGTGGATTCCATATGAGACAGTGGGACGGGTGGGTAACAGAGTCCAAATGTGAAATTTCCGAGCTCCCGGTGTGGCTTCGTAGCTCAGCTGGTAGAGCGCTTGCCGCGTTGAGGCATTCTGTGTCTGTCGCTGGTTCGAATCCAGCCGAAGCCTTGACTTTTCACAGTTGGGTCTCATTTAAATTTCAAAATCATCAGACGTCGACCCGCATGGTTGTCCCTTAACTTTAATGACCACACGCAACAGTTTAATCAAACTGACGTACTTACCTAGATATCCAAACTTACCAAGCACCGTCCACAACGCCTTACGGTTCACGGAATCGAAGGCATTGGTGAAGTCCACGGAGAAGGCCTACAGGAACTGGTTGCGTACCCGGCATTTCTGCTGAATTTGTCAACCCGAAAACACCAGGTCGATCGTAATGCGACTCGTCCGGAATTCATACTGCTTCTTAGGTACATTGGCCCACAAAACGTCCGCATTCAGTCAGCTCGGGATAATTTTTGCGAGCGCCTTGCTCACCCAGCTTAGCAAACTGATGCCTCGATAACTGTCAGAGTATCACTTGTTAATGTTTCATCCAAACAAGTGTACGGTAGGGACAGCTTTGTGGTGTTGTGGCATTTCTTCCGGATCCCAGATAGAATAAACCAGCTGAAGCAAAGAGCGTTCCAACGCTGGTCCGCCATTCTTCAGTATTTCACCTCGCAACTCATCCTTATCAGCAGCCGTTCCCTTGCGAAATTGTCTAATCACTCTCTGCACCTTTAACAATTCCGGAGCAACAGCAAGTGAAGATTTGTTGACTGCTGAGGCAGGCTGTTCATGGCCACCCAGTCAATGGTAGCAGGACGGTTTAGTAAGCTACCAAAGTGTTTACGCCAGACCGTCAGGATGTCCTCTGGCTGGGAGCAGTAACAGCCTATGTCCACGTCAGTCAGTGTTTTAGTAGACCGTACGGATTAACCGAAAATACTAGAACTGCTTATGTTGTCAGCGATTGGCGTATTTTTGTATCCGCTGATTTTGCTTGTTCCACCAGTCGTTTTTAATTCCTGGATGCTTTTCAACCAGTCGACTGCGAGTATTTCGGAATGTCGTTTTATTGTTTTCATTGTCGGAGTTCATTATGGAGACGGTAGACAACCTTCTGTCGTACCAAACTGAAGATAGCCACGTTGTTGTCGCCGAACCAGTCCGGATGTTTCCGGAGTTCGACGCTGATCATCTTAGTGACTGATGCCGTGATCTGTTCTCTGAGATGTTGCCGCTCCTCTGAGCGGCAATCACACATTGAGAAGCAGCTCTCGTCTTGGGATTTTTCAGCTGTTCAACATCGAATTTCTATCACTGTCCGGTAGGCCTGCAATAAACAGGTTTGCACATATGGATAACCAATTTGGTCCTGGCCAGTCCATGATGGGTGTTATATTCATCACGGTGCTGTATTCACTCGCATGATACGCACTTCACGAGTGTCGTGCTACTGCACAACCATGTTATCAAGCAACTGATGGTGACCGCTTTGTGGGTGAGTCCACGTCGTGATGTTGTTCGCATTCAGCTGGAATCGGGTGTTTGTGATAGCCAGCTCGGGAGTAGCACACAGGTGGCACAGATGGTCACCGTTCTTCTTGATTAAACCAACGCTGTATGGTCAGAGGACTCCCACTCAGAATTCCGAGTCGGGCCAGACTCGCAAGCTGAAGTCGACCAGAACAAATAGTCAGCCCCTCATCAGTACGGAACGGATGTTGGCGAACATCTGATCACGGAACAGGTCTTTGTACCATCAGTATGAAACATAGTTGGACCGTAAACATTAAAAAATATGGCACACTTACCTCGACCGAATTGCAAGCGCATGGATACGATTAAGAGGCTGATGCTACGCGTTTCGCCTATCATCGATCGATGATTGTGAAAAAGACACCACGTTCCCGAACACCGTCTACCGGATAACCTAACCAATAGAAGGTGTGCGCATCACCTAATCCTCGGAACTTACCTTGATCTGCATGCCTTATTTCACTCAAGACTGCTGTGTCGATGCCGTAGCAGCCCAGTTCTATAGCGATCAATACGGTTCGCCTTCCCAGTCGTTTTATGGTGTTGCAACGATCCAGTAGTGTACACACATTCCACGTCCCAACAGGGAGCGTCTTTTGTTTCCGAGCTTGTCTCAGGCTGGTCTTCATGTTACCGAGACGCCAGTGAGCATTGTTTGCTCTAGGATTCGTGCTGGTGAGGTCATTAGAGGAGGGAAAGAGGAAGGGTTTAACAGTAGCATATTTTCGTCCACCTACCCTACCACAAACAGCAGATAGGCCGAACCGGCTTATCTCGTGCGACCGCCAATGCAGTACGATGTTCGATTTATGTTGTGATATCGTGGTTTATGTGGGTTTAGGATACTGCCAAGACTCCCAGACCTAAACGGCAGAGCCTGTGGCTCGAGAGCCTGCACCGTGTGTCGAAGGGTGACACATGTAGGTACATATGCCAATGCAACAGCGCCGACCGCCAATAACAACCGCACAGGCCACAGAGCCACACCTGTAAAGTCAACACGCTCGAATAATATTACTGCTGAGTAGTTTGGCAGACCTGATAACTCAGAAGAGACCCAAGTGGAGAACATCTGTAATTTGGCTGGATGCGCACTAGTGACAGAAACGACACGCCCAGACGTCGCAAATGCACTACCAGCTGAACTACGGTGACATGCTGGAAGCTCATAAATTTCATATTTGGATCTAGTTACCCACTCGACCAACTGTGCCATGTGGAATCCACCAAATGATCCAGGAGGTTGACTGTCCAAGCAGGGTTTCTCGACTACTTCGGGTTGCAATCCACCAACGTCACCGATCAGTATTGACATCGTATTACTGATGAGTAATTTGGCAGATTTGATCATTTCAATCTAACAGAAGTCCAGATTTTTCGCAAGTGAGTCTCTTCTAAACACTGACCAATAATAGTATGGAGACAAACATGTCAAAACCAAACAGAACTAGGCTAAGTCAGGAGAAAAATCTGACAGAACAAAACAAAACACACTGACACCATCCATAACGAGAGCATCTGCCTTTTGTCTGGCTGGTCCTATTTGGCCACTCTGACATGGTTGAACCTGCGCGGGACGATATTTTCGTTAGCATAGCTTAACCATGATGCCAAGGTAGCAGAAAAGGTTAGGACAAAACATACGTAGGCAATCACACACAGGCACAATTACGGGTGAGGGATCTCGTGGCACTAGATTTGCGGGTTCATGCGTGCGGTGCACAAACAAGAGACTCACAATGATAGTTCCAAGGAATCCACCCTCTATTCTATGTCTAAGCTCACTGGTCGTTGTTGAGGCCAGTGAGTTCAGCTCAATTCTGGTGTGTGGTGACCGTTTAATTTACGGGTGGGCAGATCGAGGTAGCTGAGCATGACTGCGCTGTGATTCAAGTGAACGGTCGACAGCTGTGGGTAATGCAGCCAGGCAGAAGAACGCTTGTGTTCCCTATATTATAGTGACCTTGCTTATTTCATACTGTATACTCACCACTGTGTTACACGAATTCTACTAACTTTTATTGTACTGATCTCAGAGTTAGGTCAAAAGACAATTGTCTTTGTGTGGTTGTTTGGCTTCCCGATCGCTCGCAGTACACGTAAAATAATATGTGCTGATGGTACATTGCCCTGTTTGCTATCAAGTATTCGTGTGTATTTCTGGCGGACAAGTGGTTCACCCTGAGCACAGGATTGCCCATCAAACGAGAGTTGATGAAATACGAGCAGAATAATGAGGAACACTAGAGGCTCACTAAGGTGAGGTGCGGATTGCTGTATTCGGTTAGTACGCGTACGATCTGATTTCAGTGTTAAAGCATATTACTACACTTCGTCCTAATAAATAAAAACGAGACAATCAGCCTGAATTATGTTAACAGTTATACTGTTGCATAGCGTTGTGCAGTTTGCCCTGTATGAATCCTGTGACATTCTTGATTAATGATCGTCTCATGCGTCACCTAACCAATTACCAATGTTGTTATGCAGTCGGCTGCCATGGGTGGTCCATCGGGTTTACTAAAAGGGACATCTTTATGAATAATTTGAAAGGCATTGGAAGCTAGACATATGTTATGTGGTCGACTCCATGACTGTTTTTTATGACTAAGACGAATCAAATTAAGTATTCCTGTCCAGGAAACACTCAAAAATAAGTTTAGCAGAAAGAAATTTGAATTGACCACGATGTTCACGTGAACTGGACGCTGGTTTTGTCCGGCATGCTTTAGGACACAAGGTGCGAAGGTTAGTCACGGAAGGTAACTTACCTGCTTACTGACGACGTGATTCTTTCAATTTACAGAAGTATTGCAAAAACCCCATTTCCACAAAATTAGGGGTGGAAGTGGACAGTGGTTTCAAGCTCTCCGCTTGCATAGAACATGAATGCGGTGCACACTTGTGTACACGTCAGACATTAAGGATCAGCTTCTGTCGGCTAGTTTACTCGGAAGTGACGTGAACAGGGGCATGACTGTAATTTACTATCCGCTGCGCCTTTGCCTACGTCTACAAATGTCTTATCAACGTCAACTCAGTTCACCTTTACAGAACACCATTCATCCACAAATTTTCTTACATACCCTTAGTATCTCGCATCTCTTAGTCAGACTGAACCTCATGTGTTGGGTAACACACGTGGTTCAGTAACAAGTGAACAACGAATTCGGTAAAATTTTGTGCTGATGAGGTCAATGTTTCCCTTGTCGAACAGCTTAGAATCTGGGGACATTATCAGTGGGTCACAGTAATGATAGTCAGAAGTGTGTGGTCATTTTGATCATTGTGCACGCATGCCACTGAGTATGGATGGTCTTCGGTGGGTTACCCGTGAATACTTTTCGTTCGACGATGTGTGCGAACTGCAGTACAGCAGAGCATCATCGGTCAGTTGGACTACGGATAGCCAGCCTATGCCTATGAAATTTCACCATTTTCCGATAACTGTTGTGTGGCTACATCCCAGGAAGTAAATCTTCCTTGGGAAGGCACGAGGTTAAAAATGTTCTAATTCACCCACACAGTCAATATTTTTGGCAAGTGTTGAGATTAGTGAGAAAATTTGCCAACAAAGGGTAACACAAGAACCGTAGGAATGGGTGTGAACGCCTTTGGATTTGTAACGGGATCCCACTGAAGACGTGGATTGAGTAAACCGAATGAACGGGATGATGGGAATTTGACATTTTGCAGGCAAGTAATTCGATTCAATCCAAGTGGGATAACAGTATTGTCAAAAAACGACTCGTGGATCTGAAATCACTTCCAAACACTTTAGTCAGAAAACCAAGACGAAGTACGTTGGAAAAATGTGATCAGTAAGTGAGTGCACGTGCGCCCACAAAAACCTCAAACGTGCGACACAGAACTTGGGTTTTCCCACCTCAGTAAAAGCACGTTCTCCGCATAGTGAGCTTGCCCAATGCGTGGATGCATATTTTCTGGTCCTTGCTCTTAAGTCGTGATGTGCGTCTCGTGGTTCGTTGATGCTGAAAGTTAGGTGTCTATCCAAATAAAATGGGGAGTGTACAAACATGGAAGGTGACATGAACCTCGGGAGTTATAGAGCTGGCAGTGTGTGTGCAAACTCCACGGAATGATTCTGACTGCCTTAACAAATGGCCCATCAAAAGCGACTTGCCAGTTAACGTCAACAAGTGTGAAGCCGAAATTGTAATACTATCTCGGCGATATCGAACTGTTCACATCAACATCAACAGATGGACCTAGGGACATCACTTGCAGACAGGTTAAATTTGTCTACGGATTGCACAGCACAGATGACACTGAATGTCTAGGGGAAGAAGTGTGGGACCTGCCATCCGAAAGTTTTCCAACTATGCCTGATTCCATAGAGAGTCCACATCTGTAACCGAATACAGCGCATGTTGATCTCATCTGAAATACTATACGGCACTTACTGAACGTGTTTAGAGACAGGCAACTGAAGGAGTTGTTGAGCTCACGAAAACCACCCATCTAGATAAATCACACCACGCGTCAGTAACATGCAGACGCACTGTATTAGAGGTGGTCTAATTCTGACCGACAAAATCTTTCGAATGCTATGTTATCCGCTGGGAGTTCTATAACCAAACGAGGACAAATGCCTAATGGGTTATTTTGTGAGGTTGAGGTTCGAACAGAGACAGTAGGCTTTCAAACTTACAATCTGTTTGTATTGCAACGGAGCTCTCAGTACTGCGATCTTCACTGAATTCGCCTACTATCGGTGCATGTCTCAGAGAAAATCGGCACTACAAGTGTCCTGGCAAATTTCTACAACTCACTCCCACAGGCTACTGATTGTGCCAGTCTAGAGCAGTGTTGTTCCGGTTTATTTAGCTGTTCTTCAATGACACGATTGCAGAACTGTAGCATTATCTGAGCGTCAATTCATTGCCTCGATTATAAATAGTTTGGCAGCATTACGAATTTACGGAAGACTTACTAGAGGAAAATCTGTGTGTTCGGTTAGATTTGAACGAGCGATTAAACAACATGCTGGAGCGCGACACGTGGTCTGCCAGTTGAGCTATGAAATCACACTCAAAGTATGGAAATTTTACATTCGGGCCTTGTGGCCCATCCTTTCCACTCTCTTTCAGGAAATACACTGGATGATTCCGAGGATCAACCGCCCAGGAGGGGTTTTTTAAACAGTTCACGCTGGACTCCACCGAAGACACTGATGAGCGTTAGGAGCGTGGTACCTGTGACTAGCTTCGCTGATTTTCTGACGTGGAGGAGGCTCAATTTCTGGTTCGAACCTGGCCGAAGCCCACATCTTTCACAGTTGCTTTGGTCACGACAGACAGAAAACATATGTTAACATTTCGTCTACTCTCATCAGTGGCAAACGTAAAGCATACAGGTTATGTAGGACCGAAAATTAGAGACAGACGGGTTATGAATACGTATGCGTTCACATCAAGTGTTATGTCACCAACGCCATGGCCACCCTATGGGCTGCTTTAACCACCTTTGTGCACACATCTAATTACACCGGGTCACCAAGATGATCCACTTAGCACATTCGACACATTACTATACAACCAGAATCTGAACCGAATGGTCCCTAACAAGGTTGTGTTGATGAGAACCCACTGGCTGGCGATAAATGCATGAAACTGGTTGGAGCAACCCATCGAGTTGTCGTGGTGTTGGTGCCATAATACTTGATGTGTACACGTCCGTGTTCATAATCTGTCTGTCTATATTTACTTGCTGCAAATAACCAGTATGTTTTATATTTGAGATTGATGAGAGCAAACGAAATGTCAACATATCGCAAAACATGTTCTTTCTGGTCTGGTGAAATTGTTACAGGAGACCCAGTGCTTTTTGTTTCACAATTGTGTCCCTTCATCATCAATTTACATCAAATATTTCTTCTAATCTTGTAGGCCGCCTGGTGAAACTCGTTCCCCGACCAACACGGAGACAGTACCACACTGGGTCAGGTTTTCTGGCATATTGTACAAACCTGTGAAGCTACAGATATGTGGATCATTTGAGTAGAGAAGAACCCTGTTATACTGAACATCTCATTGGACTCACTGGTAGCACAATTGCACGACGAGTTTTCCGTGATTCTTAACAACATTTCAGGATTACACAAAATATCCGGGTATTATTGGGATCATCTCTGTGCCTACTGGTAGTAGATGAATTTCCCACTGAACTAGATACCGATGAACGCGTCTACGCTGTTGTGAATTACAGGCTAGTTATGATGCCTATTTTATTTTTAGGATCAAAAGTATTTACTGAATTATTGTATGCTCTTCCAAATCCAATGTTTGTGACCGATGCCGAGACTGTCTAGTTTCATCTAGACCATTTTACGAAAAGAGATATAGTCTGGTGGATCCACACACACACATTCATAGTGTTGTACCCTTAAAAGAAACTTGACCATTCGTTGGTCCCTCTTACGCGCATCAGATTTTCATGTGGGATGTTCTACCAGATTAATCACACCATGCTTGAGAAGATTTATTCAGGACTGATATTCTTACATATTCCTAAACAGAACTAGGCCGCCATCAATGAATGTACATCGACCTAGAGCGGAAATAAACTTACACTTCATCTATCTGTCATGGTACGATGAGCTTGCTGGAGACTAATCAGCCACACATCTTATTTGCCATTGATAATGTCAGTCGCACACGACGAGTGATCACATCAGTCTATACTTGAGCAGCTCTGGCGTCATTCCAAACAGTTGGTTTGCACGTTTTTTCGTCTTTCCCTAGTTACCGCCACACCTGCTTTACAAACCGTCCTCGTTGGATAAATCTGAAGACTTTTATCGGACAGCTATCTTGAACACTTCCTAAGATAAACTTTGAGTTATCTCGATACGAACACATTTTGAACGTAGTCTGTTTTGCACATGGTAGGCGGTGATCATGGGACAAAAATAGAAATGGTTTCTGTCAGCTTCACTGAGGACGTCTCAAAAAGCGAGTGTCGTCAATGGTAACAAAAACCTCATCAGACTCCACTGTCTGTGAACGCTCACTTAGCAGCTGCTGACACAAGCTCTTCCTTGATGCAATATCTCATTAATCACCTGAAGTCTGAGCAAGCACAATCTGTCCGAGATTAAAATACATGTTCATAAATGAATAACGTTGTCATTGTCAAGCAACTATCGATATCCTTGATCTCCCTCTGAAGATGATGGTGTGCCACATCGCTTATGAGACTCACTGACCTATTAAAAGTCGCCTTACCTCATGTAATTTCATAATCCGAATACGACTGGTTGTCGAATTGCCTTCTTGCGAATTATATTACTCTCTAAACGTGTATATGTGTGAGCACGTAGAGCATAATTTTATTGCGCAATATCCTTGTACATCAAGAAATTTAATTTTGAAAAAAGGTGAGATCTTGTTCTGAAGACGTTGTCAACAATTTGCGGAGGTGGGCAAGAAACCCATGATTTTGGTTTATAGATGACATACCTGTGGATGAACTACGTCAACTGTACAATTCAAGGTATTCGAATGGCTACGAGCAGTTCCGTATAATCAGTGTTTCTTGGTATTCTGCTTATTCTCCAAATTAAATGACGCTATGCTCGGGAGGTCTCATTAAAAATTACAGTAGGATACACATTTACTTTCAGGTTGTGCCTTACAGTCGTTTCGCAACATACCAATCCAGTTCAGTTATACGAAAGTTTTCATAAAACGTGATCGTTTAATATACCAAACACTTTAAGTATACTTGTACTGCTGAATACAAAGAAACTTGAAAATCTGACTGACAGGAATATCTAATTTGGGGCAGCTTGTGGACAACAAGGATCCAAAGCACTGTTCAAGCATGTGGCACACCATGCGAGGTATATTGTGACATTGCAAGGATGAAAAAGCAATGATATCCCCCCGTCGCAGCCACTTGCGGAGCAAATTTAATACCTGAAATGCAAACTTCCAAGACGACTTCCCTGTTTACTGTCTTTGTAACGGATTCACGAGTTTCTACACCATCCACCAACAATTGTTCTCAGCCTCGTCAAATGGCGAGATGATTCATTCAGGTTGTGTTCAATTGTGTGAAAACTATTGGTCTGATTTTCATTATATTCGAAAGAACCATACTAACCAACGTTATGGGAAATACTGAGGTGATACGATCAACCTTTAAAGTTATTTTGGGATACAACACCGAAAACAGTGTTCAAAATTTGATATGGCACTTCGGAGTTCTGTTTAAAACATCGATTTTACGACAGTCTCCTTTTGTTTGTGAATAAGGAAACAAATGGTTCCAGAGCGGTTAAGTTCGAAAGTTCGCTAACCACAAACTAATGATGTTTTCAGAGCATATCTAATGCATAATTAGTGGGCCCAGCTTATTTACTGAGTAGACATAGGACCCAACTGTTTCAGTGTGAGTCTTATACACACTGGGCTATCGACGGCCACCCATACCAACGGCATGAACTCAACAAACCATAACGACGCTGTCTTTAGGAACACCTTCTTTGTCAAAAAATCGCACGCCCCCGCCCCTAAATTCATGTCCGATACCATTGCATGCATACGATTCCATCGATCGACTGTATACTTGTTGCGGATTGGTCTTTCCGTGTGCGCTTCAGTAGATTATCATCCTTCTATGAGTGTGTGGGTGAGCCGTCAGTTCTATCGGTTGGGGATGAATCACCGCTGTCCCTAACCGTTGTTTTCTCTTCCCTTTTCGTTTCTAGAAAAATACGCACAATGGCCAACCAGCCTGAACTCATTTACAGATTAAGGAATGGACGTGCACGGTGCACCAGACATCCTTCCGACTGTTACTCACGCTGTAATCGTTTACTAAACTGATGTTGTGGACGCATTGGATAGAACAATAATACTTTTTCCATCCGCCGAAATTTCACTACCCCGTTTTCAACTTAATGCGTACCGTTCTATACTAAGAAAAATGTATTAATAAAAATAAATCAAGAACACAAAATCTAAGCTTTAGATTTTATTTCAAGTAACATAGTTTGAGTATCCATCGTATATGTACGTCCATAAAATCAAAGTCATGCAAAAAATAACCGTCGTCACCAGCGTTCACAATCGCTCATCATGAGGAACGAAACCAAATGAGGTCGGCCTGCTTGTTTCGTGCTTTGTCCGTGATTCTCGTCTGATGAAAACATCAACTCGGGAATGGATGGCAAACACAAAATGGATAAAAATTATTCGAACGCACACAAAATATTTATCCATATTCTGTAATTTTGTGCACTTCCAAATCATGGACGTTTGGGAAAGTTCAATTTACACTTCAACACCATTCTTCTGAATTCTACCTGACATTAAAAAATTTAACTACTGTGATGGTAATTCATACCACCGAATTATTGTTAATGTATTGATGAACTCCAAAATATGATAATTGATACACTGATCTTTTTGTTTACATTTACAAATAAGTCATCGTTTTTGTAATAAATCCTATGCAGACCTCAGCTCAACACAGCTTGTTTTCTGGCTAACGTAACTTCGACCTCTAGCTAGGCTGCAGTAACGTACAAAATAGTTACTATTTCGGTCATATTGAAACCAGTAAAAAAATGTAATATTTATCTACCTAACTCCCTCTGATGTACGTGACATTCCGACAAATCTGTTCTTTTCACGGAATATGACTGAGAGGCAAAGGCCACAGAAGCTGCTGTGAAGATTATTGCACTTGTTATCCCGTGTGTTATACATACAGGTCACATATTTATTGCGGTCAGTTGATTGCCAGTAAACAATATTGATGCAGTTTTTGTCTTTTTTCATACTCCTTTAATAACTGTTTCTTCGCAGCATAACAGTCGGTCTTATTTCGTCACAGACGAAATAATGGAGGATTGTCTCCGGCACTCACAAGATGTCGGCGTGGACCTCCTACCTGGTGAATGACTGACCGATCTTGATTATGCTGACGACAAGGTGTTACTGTTTGACATGTTTCAAGCAGCACAAACAATGCTAGACGCAATTTCGCGTTCTGCTACGTACTTCGGAATGCGTTTTGCAGCCTCAAAATGCAAAGTGCTTCTGCAGGATTGCTGTGACCACGTAGATTTGATGTTAGATAATGTAGTCATGGAGGTTGTTGACCGGTTTGTATACCTGGGAAGCTGCATCAGCAGCGGTGGAGGTGTAGGGAATGAAATAGAAGCGCGTATCTCTAAGGCTAGGGCGGTATTCGCTAACTTGAGGCATCTCTGGCGACAGAGGTGTATTTCTCTGAAGCTTAAAGGTCGTGTATATAAGACAACGGTGAGGGCCGTATTACTTTACGGCAGCGAGACCTGGCCGCTCAGGGTAGAAGACGTGAACCGTCTTCAAGTATTTGACCACCGATGTCTGCGTTCAATCGCTCGTATCGGGTGGCATCAGCGCGTAAGTAACGAGGAGGTTAGGAAGCGGGTGTTTGGTAGTGATTGTCAGACGAGTTCTCTTGTCCAATCTCTACGTTTACACAGGCTTAGATGGTTAGGTCATGTATTAAGGATGCCAGTTAGTCGTCTTCCACACCGAGCACTATTCGCTGACACTGCGACCGACTGGTGTAAGGTGCGAGGTGGACAGACAATGACCTGGCGTAGGGAAATGAAGTCGTTCACCAAGGGGTTGGCCACTGTAGATCGAGTTCGTCTCCCGGGCTGGGGTCCTCGCGACTCACAGAGTCGGTGGTTGGAGACACTAGGTGAGATGGCGGCTAATCGAGCTCAGTGGTGTGAATGTTATCGTTGTTTGTCCGAGTTGTCTGTGAAGTGGATGCATTTAATGACGCGCGGCAGTGAAAGCCGTAAGGAAGCTGTCTCGCTGATGACGCCTTACTCTCACTTGCAGCTCGGTTGTGTTGTTTGCAAGGTGTAGGCACCTTGATGTTGAATGTTTGAATATGGACGTAGTCATTTTCAGTCGTTAGGTCCCTTCCCGTCCCCTTCTTTTTTCTTCTTCTCTCTCTTCCTATATAGGGTTTGCTGTTTCTTCATAGTTGTGTGGCAGTTAAGCATTAGTGTTAACCATTGATGTATTTCTGTCTATGATGATGGTGATGATGATGATGATCCGAGCTGTTATTCCAGACTTTTGCTGAGCAATGTCTTGATGGACTTCTACAGCTATGCATTTTTAGCATGCTTGCAAACAATACCTATCGACTGTTATGAGTGACCACTTTCCCATGGATTGTTTTTTAGGTTTTAATACATTTTGAGAGGGGCAGAAACATAGTTTCTTTAGTAGACTTGATGTTTGGTCAAATGTTCGCTAACAGTGTCTTGTTAGAATCACTCGCCGTTGTTTAGCGTTGGCAAGAAAATCAGTGCTCAATTAATGTCCCATCTGAATGTAAATAAATCAAACAGTTAATAGGAAGGTGATTGTGTCGTCTAATTTTTCAGATTGCAAATACCCCAGTTGAGCATTTGGCTAACCTTACGGTCCTTGACGATGTAACAGCCTATCAAACGACTGTCCGCTTTAAGCCGCCATTATTTTTGAAAGTAGGACGTAATTTGAATTGGCTTGAGCACAGCTTAGAAGTGTGGTTGCATAGCACCAACAGGATTTGGCGTATACTTCTGTTTGAGAAATTACTCCGCCCGTACGATCAATGGACTTGAGTTTTACGTAAAAATGTTAGGGTTTCGGATCATTGGTGTTGTTGTTCGTAACTCGGGTTGATGGTTCACACTTTCTGTTGTTCACCGAGCTTGGCATTTAGATAGCAAACGTTTCATCGCCAAACGATGTGATATGTTCCGTGTTTATGGGTTTGGGAGAACGCACTGATGATGCCATTTCCATCGGTGTTGAAAGGTTTGCAGCCTAACTGCCAAGTTTGGCGATCAACCAAATGTTTAATACGTGTTAGGGACCTGGTTATTTCGCACATCGCTTCATCATACGCAACTCACCCCGAACGTATGAGAATGCGGGGTAAGGCAACAGACAAGACGTTGAAAAAACTAGAAACCGACTTTGTGTTTTGAGAGTCAAAGTGACAGAATAACAAAGATCGAAGGAGTCTGACGGTTATTAAGTCGATCTGAATTACTTCTCAACTTAACTGATAAAAAACACGACCATGAGTTCGCTCTTATTCGTACAGTGGTTGGCGAGGGTACTCTTAAGTGTAACGGTTAATTTTTAGAAGGTGGAAGTCTGTCATCTTAAGTGCTATATACTTTGTCACCTCCAGTCTGGCTCTAGTCCATTCATTTCAAGATAACACTTTTATGGAGGTACAGTCACTGCACAATCGCCCAAAATATTTACTGTAATGTAACTAGTATATAAGCCACTGTCATTGTCGAGAAAATAAAGAAGTCAGAGCAATCGGTTTAGGAAATCGCCCTGCTTAACCCTCATTTAACAGTCCAGGCTGAACAGAGACGGGTGCAATCTAGTCACAGGGCCACGCGTCACTGAATGCACACGCGCAGTGCGGGTTGAAGCAAGAAAAATCAATGTACCTTGTAGCTCCATTCCTAGTCGATGAACCGGTAGTCGTACGTATTTGGAACCAGAAAGCATTGTGTGTAACATCGTATAAAGTCCACATTGGGCATGCGTGTTTTTGCCCCATCACAACTATCAGAATCCTTCTTACAGTGGTCGGTAGGCTTGGTGCAAGATTCGGTACAACTCAATGGATCACATCTAACAGGGGAAGGGCAGTGATAAGAGTTGAATTATTTCTCAAGACGATGTTGGTAATGATGGATTTTGGTTCTTGATGTCACGAAAAATTGTTTCTGAGTTTGTTATGTTATTAATGTCGGACTCTTCATTCAAGAAACAATAGATATGAACTCCGTTTTGTTAGGCTTCGTCACTAGTGCATTGTTATGCTCCATACGGTTGCTGAACGCCGATCCGCTTTCTTATGAAGACACTGTACACCAAGGACATCACAGTCGGCCTGACCAACCTACTAACTTCGGATATTTTGCTATGATTGCCTATGGACAATGCGTGATCTTCTCCAGGGGAAACAGCTACGATCTGTTAAATGCAAGTAGTAATCTCGCGACCAGGGTTTCTAAGTCAGGCTGAAGGCACAAGTTCCACATAACCTAATGACAAATGGTGGCGACCAATTTTTTTTCCAACAACTATCAATATAGAACGATACGTTTACTAAATCAATTCAGACAATTAAGCAGCCGCTTTATGAAACCGGTAACTAATCTAGAATAATAAAGTCAGTAAAACAAATGCTACTGATTTCGCGTTGCCGTCATAAACTGGTAACTTGGTTGTGCACTAAGTATGAGGACAAGATGTTAAGTTATCTGCCACCCATGGTGTGAAGAAGTCGCTTGGTTGCACAAACAACGTTCTGTTGTTCGTTGGTCTCGCACAGATACTTGGACGGGTTATACGAGTGCCATACCGTGATCACCCGTTTGTTACCATATTAACGAGTCGTCACAGATGGCGACAGATTCTTGTCCATATAGTGATCAAGAATTATTCCGCACTCAAGTTTCTCAAGCAGCCTCAGATAAGATTCATTGAAAAATTTACTGCAAAGCTCTCTGGGCCGGAGATAGGTCAATCACTTTTTGGTGTGTGGTTCATAGCTCACGAACTCCGAAATTCTGTTCGACCCCTTGGCCAGCGCCCCATTGTGGTACTGCTTTAAACGATATGAGGACCTTTTCACTATCCGCCTAGCTCCGCAAAATTGTCTCTATGGAACGTGAACAGTATTCCGATTACATTCTGTCGAAGAACCCGAGATCACTTTTAGTGCTAGTGTCGGAAGGCTGAAAAAGAGAATCTGAGAATACACCTCCACGTCAGTACTTTTTTACCAACCAACTTCATCATCTACGCAGGTACCGTAAATCAGGAATGCGGACGCTACTAGCTGAGTCCCCTTGCCGAAAACCAATCCAGATACCTAATCTTTTGGTGCAGTCTCACGTCTCCAAAGGCAGCCGATATCTACCTTATGCTTTTGATAAGAATTCATCAGAATCCCAAAGCGATACTGCAGACGCTTATAGTAGAGTGTCTTCCTCGAAGTCACGGCCGCTCAGCTCGTACTTGTCCAGGCCTGTCCAAACAGATTGGGAGAAAACCACCTCCCCGTCGCCAATATTGGTGTGTTTGAAATTTCCAAAGAGGCTGTCAATTTCAGTGTTGTGACCGAGTGGGCCATAAAGGTGGGTTCTGTCCAAAACGACCAACAATCCTCCCAATTAGACAAATAACCTTTCGTGCACGGACTGGATTCCTATCACACTGCTCTCTGGGAACGCACGTGTGATCGTATGTTACCACGCTCACCATTCCATCCAGCCGCTTGTGATAGAATTCTCACTCATCAGATCACCTTCCACACCTCAATAAGTCAACAAATTTAGGCTCTTGATGTTTGGTATGCCGTATCCTATGGATGTGTGTAAAATGGTAATCGAATAAGTGGACGGTGTTCAGTAACAGTCAGGCAATCGACCGATTCTGAGAAGCACGCAACGTCAACAACCACAGCTTATCCCATTTGCTGTGGGGTATCACACACTCAATCAATGCGCGCATAAATGTGAAGCGAGTTTGGAGCGATGTCAGGTCTAAGTCCACGTTCGCGTTTTTGTTCAACAGTCTATGGGCCTATAATCGATGTACCTTTGCAATACTAGCATATAATGAAGGTATTGATGAGAATACCACTACCTATCTTGTCAATTGTTTGGTTGTGGTCGGATGATTTTAGACAAAGATAATAAGCCAATACAAATGGGCAAATTAGATGAACCACCCTATGAAATAAGGAATCTTTTCGAATTCTGATTACTCAAATCTTGTGAAACGTAAACGGACTTTTGAGGAAACTATTCCGATTTAATGCAGACTAGACCGAGGGACTCAAGATCATGCATAGTGAGCAGTATTTAGCAAGATCGACACACAAAACAGTTATGGATCAAAGGTTAAACTCCCAATATCTCATCACCGTTTACCACCCTGACGAATAGCCAAGTTTCACAAATTCTGAGGTTTCATGAAGGCTTATTTACCTGCAGTCGACACTCGGCCTTACGCGCACAAACTTTCAACCTGTGTTCCCCCTGCGTTTGACTATGAGTATCGCTCACCATTTAGGTCGACTCTCTATTTTGTACTCACAAGTGATCATTTATATCTTTGTGTTAGTCACACCTTTGCGCTATTCGATGACACTAGTTATACCACAAATAGTCAGGCGGGTTTTTAGGCGTTATTTGATTTATTGGTGTTTTTTTCAGCTTCACTGTGAAAAATTTAATGTCAGACATTCGCCCAGAAGTCTAATGATAAGTGCCTGATAATACAATCATGGTTGATCATTGGTTTTCACTCAGTGAAAAAGAAGCCTAATGAGAATCCCGTCGGACATAAATTTTGACGTAGCATAGGAAGTACTGAAAACACATTATTGTGCGACTGTTGTTTCATATTTCTGTCATCCATTGTCATTGTAACCACGGATCCTTAGCCTTTCGTGATATAACTGATACCACTGGTCTTTCATTAATGAGTTGTTCATTTCGTTATCACTGCTCATGAGAATGCAAAGGTCTACGAAACCCACTTTTCGGCTTCCGGTCCAGAAATGGTCAAAAGTTTGTCATACATTACTAACGGCTAAGGTTATAGTTGGTTCGACCCGGTCGGATCCAACAACATATAGTTACGATTCCGCCTCCAAGGAAACAGACTTTGGACGATTGGTCTTCGAAAGTCAGCCAATTTGTCTGTTCAGAAACACATAAAAAAGCCTTCCACGGAACAGCAACCGAGCCACGTTCAGCAAGTATTTCCTCAGTAGAACAGTTCAGATTTTGTAAAGCATTGTATGACATCTCTTGTAACCTGTTAAAACCGTTTAGTGAAAAACTGTCTCACTGCATTTTTATGAGCAACATGAGAGAACGAGTCGTACTGCGAAATCGTGACTACAGTATCTAACCATGGAAACGAGCTTGTGTTACTGATAAGCGGCCGACAGTAAGAGAGGCAAACATTCATTCAAGCAGGGTTTATAGCAGTTCGGTTAGACTATGACCAGATGAACCTAGAGGTAAAAATAACTATTGTTATATAGGATTATGAAACGTTTATGAGACAATTACATGTACCAAGTTACATGTAACAGAACTGAATGGCTAGAAATGTAGAAATGTGGTATGGTTACTGGAATGTTTGTTTTGCATGTCACACCCCTTGGTTAGTATACTGACAGTCACCAAAGTTTTGACTTTCGACGGTTTGTTTTTTTAAGCGGTTCATTCCTTTCAGAAGTTTGAACAAAACATTTAGAAGACGGAAACTGGTAGATGCAAGCAGTTCGTGTTGGCTGGTCAGCACCAAATTTACAATAATACGAAACGGTTTTTTATATCGAACGGTTAAAGGGCAGGGTGGATAGTCAGTCGGTGGGTTAGGAAAGGTAACGACTGACATGTGAAACTTTGACTCGTGGAAAAGGTTTTAAGTAAAACAATGCTGTGACTAGCAAGAGTATACTTTCTCTGTCATGTTTTTGATTATTAAGGTAGTGTGAATGATAACTTCGCCGGCGGTTTTTAAGTCCACATCCTGTTTTGTTGTGTTTCTAGATTAACGGATTACCATTGTATGATTCGTACAATTAGTTACTTGTAGGCCAACCGTTGAACGTATGGTTCTTTGTGCTTGGTGATAGGTCCAGTAGTGTCATTTATGCTGATCAGCCGCCACTAACTAAAACATACTTCATGTTCATCCGGTTGTGAAAAAAATGGTCTAAACTGCTAGAACTTGCACCAATAAACATGCATGATTCCTGATCATCTCAACGACGGCACTGAAAAAGAACCATTCCCTCAGACCGCTGGTTCGACTGGCGTCCTTATCGTGCATTAAGGTTTAGTCCTAGTGAACATGACAGAATATCAAGTTATGAACCATAGATGGCATTGATAGTGGCAATCACAGCAGGAACTATAGTGGCTTGTGAATGACTTTTTTGACAAAACTCTGTTCGTAGTATATCTACCGGCCTGTACAGAAATTGATGGTGAACAGCGGAGGTATGTTTTTTATGGAAAAATACGGTGTCTTGTCAAAGAAACAGTGAACGCCGTGTTTCCCACGTCTCATCACCAGATTAAGTATCACACAGATGTTTGTGAACAGGCTGCCTTGATGAAGCTCGACATGCCGGTGATTTAGTAAGGTTCACCATGCCATTTACACAAACAGTTATGTAAGCCGAATATAAGATCGGCTGACTAAATTGCGGAGGTTCTGGTTGTCGCAAGTTGCATACCATACACTGTTTTGATGAAGCTGTATGATCAAGGTGGTTGTCAGTGCTGGAGCGAGAGTTCTATTTGGAGTTCGGATGAGTATACCACGCTTCTGAAGGGCGTGCTGGAAACAGTAAACCACTTGGCTCACGTCCTGTTGGTCAAGTCTTCGCTACATTCCAATCAGAGTCTATGACCTTTTGAAAGAAGCTATGATATTACCAGCGTGGCATCCGATGTACCAACAGCTGGGAAGAAAAAACTAACTACAGTCGTAGAATGGGAATGCGAGAACAATCCGAAACAGTCTATCATAACTAAGATTCGTGTCCGTTCACCTTTGTTTGTGTCTGTGTGCACATCACGCATCCTCATCGACCTGACGTGACCTCAGGGGACATATCGTCGGTCAACCGTACGGATGAGTAAATTAATTTCCCTCTGGAAATTTCCGTTATCCTTTATTTTGAGCAGGTCATGCTAGGAATTAGGTTACAAAAGCTTTCGAAAACCTAACGGAGCAAACTGAAACCTGACTGTACTACCTCAATAGATTCCTCAACGTGGACATACTCACACAGTGTAGGCTAAATTCATTTTTCACGTAAACCTCCTTCAATTATGTATATTCGAACCGTGGATTCAACCGCCACAGAAAAACGGATCGGAACGTGCAGAATTCAGTTATTATACTCATCAGTTATACTTGGCCCATAGTGTTGATAGTTATTTACCGTTTACTCTCTAGCAGACGTTCCAAGATCGGCTTTGAGTTCGTTTGGGTTTGCCAAGTAAATAATCTTTGTGTTGAGGGAAATGTGTTTCATTTAATCTACCACCGTTATGTTGAGGAGTAAATGTGATTCTAAAGTTGATCCAGGCTACAAGCTTAATTCTGTTCCTATTTAAAGACAGCTTTTCGAACGACCCGTTGCAGAACAAATCAATCTTGTTGCAACTCAAGAGTACGTACGGTGTAGTCCAGACGGGAATTTTAAATACATACACGCAAATTTGTGTGACAAGAATGCTGACCAGTAACCCCACCCCCACCTCACTTTGGGTATAACGGATTGAACACCTCTTTCCTTTAAACTACACTAGCTGGTGAGCACTCTTTAGACTGTCTAATCGTTCCTTATTAGCTTCAATCGATAACTGATCAGTCAGAAATTTATGGTCATACTGAGACTTCCGATTACACCAAGTCAGATAAACATTGTTTTGATCAAGTCGTTTTGGCTGAACTCTGACATATGCTAGTTGTGCTGTGCCCAGCTTAAGGTCAAAGACACAGCTGTCAACACTTTTTCTCACAAGAACGTACGTGTAGTTCACTTCATGATCCGCAAAAGTATAGGTGTAGCTGACAAGCAGTCCAAGGTGAGCCAGAATTTTCTTCTGGATTCCAAAAGATGAGTGGTGTTACACTGAAAAACTGTAACGCCTGGCCCTTCGTCCTCAGAATGACACGGTAAGCACCGTGTTAAACCCAGTCGATGAACAAAAGATATTTAATAGGAACTTTACTGCGGTGCATGTGCCTCCTGCAGTGTGGTATAAGTGACATAGTGCACAGTCAAAAACTATTCGGAGAATGTACCAAACTTACGGGAAATAGATCGGGATAGCGAATAGCACCTAATCACGGTTAGGCGTACGAGTATGAGAGAGTATATCATGTTAAGGTCTCAGCACTAATTCCAGTCTTCTTAGTGTGATTCGGTAAGTGTGGACTTTGGCTAATAACAGCTGGCAGTTGAAAACACCCCATCGACTGACAGACTGTACAAGTAGGGGTGTAAACATGCGTGTTTGACACCAAATGGGCAAAGTTAGGAACACATCTACACAATGCAACATGACATCACTATCTTGTTCTCATCAACCGACAACAAAGCACAAGCTGTATTTGTGGATTTAAATGACGTAAATATTATGTGATTAAGTTGTCTTACCGTTTTGTTGCACTTATTCTAAGCTAACTAGTGGCAACTCAAAGCAGTGTCGCAAACGGTCTAAGTCGTTTAGGGCATTGCTTGATCTGGTGACCTTGTGCCCTTCCGTCAGATAAATTTATCTCGAGCGTTTAAAATCAGTCACCTTCATTATCAGTCTACATACATCCAGGCTGAATACTACTGAAGGTATGTAGCACCAATTTCCCATGACCATATACGCTTGGTCATAGACAAACAATTTAATTACGATTTTCTCTTTGGATTCAGTTTTTGGTAGAACATACTCAATCTCCCTCTACTACTCGAAACAGCAAAAAAATGCGCTCAAAATATGCACACTGTAGACATTCGTTTTGGTTTCAGATTTCAGCACAAATCACATGGGTGACTATGGGATTTTATAGTTCAAGAAATCTGTTTATGTGCGTAGGATGAATAGTGACAAACTCTGTACCATTCTAGGGAAATTATCTAACAATACTGAGACTTTTCTCTGTACGCTACAGATACACCTCACTGATTCTGTGCATGCCACAGAAATCCACCAACGAGCAAAAACAACACCTGCGTGGTGCAAACAAATCTCAAATTTCACAAAACAAACATTCTTTTCGAACCTAATGAACACGATTAAAAAAGATGTCTAATAGCAACAACTTAAAGGCTGATGAGTATTTATGGGATAAATTATAACTTGGTGTGCGAGCGCTGGACAGCAGATTCCGTAGTCACGTCAGATTTAATGGAGATCACTAAGAATATCAAAAACCAAGTTGCTTCTAGTTGTAAAGGTGTACGACTAGTTAAACCAGCCGAAGTCAGTGATTCAAGAGGGTAATAGCATAAAGAGGTTTAATCAACAGAGATGCCTGAACGACTGTCTACTGTTTTGTTTAGTGTGTACATGAGAATATTCTCTGAGACTGTATGGTATTCAAAGGCGGTGACCATTTTTGGTTCATCAGGGGGGGTATGTGGAGGTTAGTCTTGAACCCAATATGTAGGGCAGTCCCGAAGGGAAATATCTGCGGGTCAAAGGGACCATTCACTTAGTCCACTGCGGCGACCAACTGTCACCAGAAATGCTCATCTGGGCGTCTTTGTTGCAAATACACTGTGGTTTGCCGCTGCATCGTAATGCTGAGGCCAAACGTGATCGAGCGTTTTAAGCTGTTCTAAAACCAGTATAACATTCGTGTACAGCGATTGACGACGAGATTGGAATAGTTCGTAGGTGGTTATGACAAGATGTGTGCCATACATGACATTTTCGTCGAAGGCAAGATGCTCGAAATCCCCTGTTCTAACAATCCCAGTTCATACAATGTGCCACGTCAATCTGGCAAGAAGACAGTTCTTTATCGGAGATTTACTTCACACAGGATGTTTCGCGCGAATTGGCATAACCCCTCCATGCAGCACATTATTTTGAACTTAGTCATTAACATTTTGCAAGTCGTCACATTGTGTTCGAAGAAGCTAGTCAAATGGAGCATAGTGATTCGAAACAAAAAGACAGGGTTAGGTAACGAAATTCAGAATCCGAGAAACATCATGCACGAAATGCCATCTTAACAGCATGGCTTTATAATGTCACGACGCCATGCATGGTTAGAAAATCATTAAAACAGCACCAAGTGGCTAGTTTACTTCCATGGAATTTGCTGAGTCAAGTCATTCTGTAAGTTACAAACACTTTTGCAGTAAGCACAATTCCTTCCTATTTACGTGACTGTATGCTAACTAGAGGACTGTCGCAATCTCACATTTGCCGTTCAGAAGTCGCAACAGAAGCTATATTCCCGGCGTTTCGCTGCCCGTCAGTCGCCGAGACACTTGTCTGTATTGGGCTTCTATGGAGTCGTTGGCATGTGCGGCTGGAACATCGAGGCGATGGGAGAAATCTGTGGTCAGATTGGTGTGTTGGCGAGCCTAGATCAGCAACAGTACCATGAATGGTACGTTCGCTGACCGCACTCTGACAGAGCTAGTAAGACTAAACCCTCTTGCGACGTCGGGGGGGGGGCTGGATATGGCAACTTGGGTCGGTGTGCTACCGCTACGACACCATCGCTGCGTGTGTGTACACATTAGTCAGCCAAAAATCGGCCAGTAAGAAGGCTAACTTCCTGGACATGTGTGCGTTTCCCTACCACTCAGTTCTGAATTGTTCGAATATATGGTCCAGATGTCAAACTCTAGGGACAGTGCCATTTCACGTGGTCGGGAGCATCAACACGTGAGGATATGCACTGTGTGGGTCACATCACTGATTTTTATCGTCTCAGTGCGTTCGGCCACCACGGCGCAAAAACAGTCGCAGTTGAGTGTTCACGGGTGCCTCAGCCACTGACGGGCAGCGGAGGTTTGGAAACTAGCGTGATCCTATTATTTTGAATAAACAAAGTGAGAAACTGCACGTTTATACGTAAATAAGGATATCACAACCATGTTTTCAATAACCGATAAGTGACGCAAGGCGAAATTCACGTGTTTTAATGAGGTAAACATCTAACGAAGGCACACTGGAACATGAAGATTTTCTGATAGTCATTTAATCAGTTTTGTCGCTTCCAACTGTCGTTAATCAATTAGCAGCCAATTGTGTTATATCACAAAGCAGCACTGAAAAACAAGTGTATACTTGGCGGTGACAGGACCGTACCTCAAAAGTTCTAAGTCGTGGGTGGCTCCTTTCGCATTCCCGTGGTCTCACAATCAAGTGACGTCTTAAAACTGGTCAACGTGTATCACTGTGTTCGTTTTTCAATCATAAGTTGTCATCAGAGAGGACGGTTTAAAGAACAAGCTCATCTTCAGTTATTCATCTCAAGCCAACTACGTGACATTCAAATGAAAAATTGTTGTCAGAGTGAAACGAAGACAACATGTAACCAGTCCAATTGAGGTCAAACACGTTTTCGACAGATATGGAGACAAGGTTTCGATACAGTTACGTCACAATTATGACACCACTGGAACATTAGCAGTTTGGTCGGCCATGGTGTGAATGGTAATCCACGGCAAATGCGAAGCCTGAACAGAGTGCTTCTGTGTGCACAAGGGTGAGTTATTCAGTCGGATTCCGGTCACCTCAACTGTGGCCAAAATTCGGTATATCACGGTTTCTGACTGACTGTCCCCGACTCCGTAAATCGGACGGAAATAAGGGGCCGAATTGATGGTATGTTGTGCATCGACAAGATGTGCTTCAGTTGAGCTGGTAAATGTTTTAATGTATGTACTGTTGACCCACCCTTGATGACGTGAGCATCATCCATAAAGTATTTCACTTATGCGATATCTACTAAACAGTGCGGTATTTCTGACGGCAATCTAGTTTCTCGCAGGACCCTCTAGTGGATGTAGGTTGACCTTTGGGATTGTAGGGACTGTGAATGATTCGGTTCGTAGCAAATATTTGGTCCATTCAGTATTGCAACTGTCCTACAATAATTTCCTACCAGTTTACTTACGCTCAACTCTGTTTTTGTCGGTTAGCGTTTTGTCGTAATAAATTTTGATCAGGGCGATTATCTCACAAATGGTTTCATATGGTTTATGGGGTATCACTCATTTCCGTCGTTTGTTGTCCAAAGGGCCATATAGTTGACATGACGCTGTAGCAATAGTTACTCAAGTGCACACCACTCAAGGGAGAAGACATCAACGGTTCATATTTCTAGAGCACGTGGGTAAATTAGTGCATGGAATCTGGTTATGTTCATAAGGCAATTAGGGACAAAAAGCTGATGGTACGTAACTGCAATCATGACCAGCTGGCATCGTACAGTCAGTTCGGAGGACGGAGCAATACTCAGTCATGACATAGGTAGGTAGTCTGAGTTAAGATTAAAATCCAGAGGCAGTAAACATAACCAGTCAGAGTTCGGATCGTTGGAGTGCTAGTAACGAAGATCAGTATCTCCCGTTTACAGATGTGGCCAGTAATCGCTGTTAATTCACGGACTATCAAAACGTGTTGCCTAAAACTTCTATGGATATACTGTGCTAGCAGGTAGTTTTTGGTCAAAAAACAAGCAAGGAGAACACAAAGCATGTGTGAATGTGAGTGCAAAATTGTAACAGAAGATGTTCGACATCTTGCTAACCAGTCCGCTAACACGGAAGCATTTTGCAAGGTAGTATTACCCAGATGATGACTGTTTTTATCTATTCTAAAACCTACGATTTCCTGTGATGGACGTGATGTTCGAATGACCCCAATGCTCAGTGAGTTCAGCTGTGTTGCCGTTGTTGATTATTTATTTGCTCCACTCTAACAGATTCATTTTCAATGCAGAGCACTTTGAAGGTGAGTTCACGTTGCAGGTAACTAATGCGTAGCTGGCCTAATGAAATCAAGCACGATTGCTTATTATTGCTCGGTTCCACGTGTGTCCTCTTTCTTGGTTGTTTTCTGAATTGTCTCTCTTGACAATTAGAGGGAAGGATGAGCTGTGTCTGAAAGCAATGAGGCTGACTCGTGTTGGATGTTTGCTAAACGTAGCATATAGAGCGTTCGAAAAACCTATCAATGCATCAGCAAAACGAACGGGGTATATGTTGTTGTCTGCCAAACTCCCAAAACAGAACACCCCATGCGTTATCCTATCGTTGAATGATGTCTTTGTAAAATCGATTTACGCGTGTATTCCGCCTGGACGTTATTCTTGATGCACTCTTAAGACAGCCGTTTATTTCTGATTACCAGTGACCGACCACTCTTCAAACTTTGATTTTGGAAAATATTGTAACCAATTTTCATACCGCTTCGCAGACAAATGAATGTACTTCTGAACTCTGGTTAATAAGATCCGTTACGGTCAAGTAAGTCTTCAGAGTGTTTAGAGAATCATCGATCCAGCGTTTTTATCTTTTTTGTAAAAAGCTATTTGTTTACCATCAACTGGTGCAGGTCTACCGAATAATCTGCTCTGCATATGCCTGAGCAGGAAGCTATTAAACGGCAATGCCATGACGGCATTTTGCACAGTTGGTCGAACTGTTATGGAGAATGTTCACGGTTATACTCCGATGTGGGAGTCATGTAATTCATTAGAAGAGGGGTAAGTTTAATCAGTAGAACTGGGTAGGCCAACAATGGTGTGATGTGACCAATTGGTAAACAACCATTTCTACCTTCACTGAAGTTATACACGCATCAGGTAACGACAGGCATTCGGCAAGGTTCACCAGTTTCACCATCTGTCTTTGTGCCCCCTCACTATTTCGTCTCGGTGGGTGACAGCACGGTTGTAATGTAGATTCCGACTGTGGAAAACAACTGAAAAATCACGGGTGAGACAAAAAGCTAGTTGTTAATGCATTTTATAAATAATGAGCGAAGTATGGGACCTAGGTCTTTTCACATTGAACGGAATATTTGGTTTTGACCTTTTAGAATGATTGGGCGATGTGGGTACTATTCACACAATATTGCGGTTTAAAGTTTGTGTGTGATTAATAGGTCATGTCTACTGTGAAGTTACCGACAGAGTAGTCGATATTCTTGTCTCTAAAACACAGCAAATTCCATCCAGTTAGGTTAAATCGGAGGCTTTCAAATCGAGACGATGTTTTATCTCACCATCAATTGAAAATCGAATACGATTTAGCCTCAGTGAGAATACGGATCACGAGTGCGAGCCTGGAGCTGTACTCTTGAAATGAGGCAGACGCATCCGTGAACATCATTCAGCTTGAATTAATGGTGGAGTCACTAAGACAATAACCAGCTCAACTAAAGCACATCTTGTCGATGCACAACATACCATCAATTCGGCCCCTTATTTCCGTCCGATTTACGGAGTCGGGGACAGTCAGTCAGAAACCGTGATATACCGAATTTTGGCCACAGTTGAGGTGACCGGAATCCGACTGAATAACTCACCCTTGTGCACACAGAAGCACTCTGTTCAGGCTTCGCATTTGCCGTGGATTACCATTCACACCATGGCCGACCAAACTGCTAATGTTCCAGTGGTGTCATAATTGTGACGTAACTGTATCGAAACCTTGTCTCCATATCTGTCGAAAACGTGTTTGACCTCAATTGGACTGGTTACATGTTGTCTTCGTTTCACTCTGACAACAATTTTTCATTTGAATGTCACGTAGTTGGCTTGAGATGAATAACCGAAGACAAGCTTGTTCGCTACATTTTTTTGTAATGACAATCTGTTACATTATCCAGAGTGAATCTAACGGCATATTCAGAACAGCTGTGCGACTTTAGTCGCCTCGTCCTGGAAATATTGGAGTGCATCTTACACATCAACCAGTTGGTACTCGCATAGGACAGTGACCAAATCCTGTATGTGGGGTGGTTTTGCCAGCATGCGCCAAACGGTTGCTCGGAGAGGTGTGACCCACTTGGAATTTCTTCCATGGGCTCATAACATGCTTAGCAGTCCAATCGAGAAAACTGGGAACAGAATTCTGAGCGATACTAAGCAATCTCAACTTATTTTATGGAGAAACAACAGTATTCACGATAGGCTTCAAACGACAAGTGTTCTCGCGTTTTGATTGGCCAATTTGTTGTGTTTTCCAGTGGCCTTACATATAGCAACTCGGTTGTTTGGACCAGATGTGCTTTGAAAAACAGTTGACCACCGTTTATGATTGGTTGGCGTCGATTTGATCATAAGGCTGTCTGTAGCACCGTGTGCGTGAACACTGATTAGTTGAACTTTCTCCAGTCACGAAGTCGCTCCAGGCTAATCTCACTACCCATAGCATACTAGTCCTTATTGGTTTTTTATGTTGTGGATTTTTGGGTTGGCGTCACAAACACCACGTCCTTCAGATCGCTTGATTAATTCCATGGAACCGGCGTATTTCCGATGGTGCATACTCAGAAATATAAGGGTAATCTACATTTGGGGGTATTCCAGAAAGGGGACAATGACCAACTAGTTTAATGAGGTCCGATCATTATGAATTGTTCTTCAACAGAAACCAGTATTTCTTTGATAAAATTGAAGAGGTGGAATCTAGCAGTTACCAGAAATTTCATGGCAGCTGTTCGGTTAACGCTAAGTTTCTGCATCATCTGATTGAAATGACCTAAAGTAAATGCATACTGTGTTTTTTTTAACAAAACTCGTGTTAGTTCACCCACTGACCTCTCCAGGATATCACCCATACCGCTAAGTCTGGTATTTCTGATAATGACCATTTGCCTTCCTGCAGACGAGTGAGTATCTAGCTTTTCCAGTGAACAGTTCGCCTTGTGTATGTATTATTAATTGAAGCGCAAGGTGTGTAAGGAGCATAGGTTCCACAGTCATCATGATATAATCATACGGCTTTGTCATGAATGCGGGCGTAAATGCGTTGGTGGTCTCGGACTGGCAGATCATCAACGTCCTTATAACATGCTATCGATGACGATACAGTGAGTACTGCATATATTTATTTGTGTAGATTTTCAACCATTTTTTCTTCTTACAGTTATAAACTGTCGGGCACAAACCTTCATTGACCAACACAGAAAGGGGAACATGCAAACAAATGTCTTCTTCCAGTGCACACAACCTTGGCGCAATCGATAAATGTAGTTCCACTGGTACTGTGTTCACTTCTGCCTCTGCTTCTACACCTTGTTCATTTTTCGATCTTCTTCGGTGTCTACAAAGCAAAGAATACCAACATCAGAGTAATGGATAGTGAACAAGTAGGTTTAGCAATCTTACCGGTGGCATATCCGGTGGTTCAGTGTATTTTAAACTGATCGGCTTGGAAACAGAAATACTCTTTCCGTTTGATCAACTGCTTTTCATTGGTGTACTGTGTATTCGTCCTCCGTTTATTACCTATGTTTTTCTGAACATAAAACAGCCGACAAGGCCACCCTTCAGTTTTCGGTTTCAACCCTTGGTCACATACCATCGGAGAGTTTGGCGTAGGATGGCTTGAATTTAGACAGATGTGGATTGTTGCGGTCCATTCGGAACGCTATAGAATAAGTTATGATGTTTCTGGTACGCATCTATATGGTTGTGACTTTGAACGATTCATCAGGTCATATGCCCGTTCTGTCCAGCCACTGTTCCGGTTGACGCCAGACCAATCAAGATTTTTCACCACCCAGAACGACCGACACCTGCCGCTTTATCCGTTTTCATACATAAATGCAATTAATATGAAAAATGTTAATACCGATGGGTGAACTATGATCAACTTGTTCTCGACGATTTGTATGCAAACTGCAGTAAAATCTTACCAGTGTATCCGTACTCCTGCATGAGTCCGTTGTAACAATCCATGACGATTATTATGAAGTATTTTTGATAAGGTTATTCTATGCTTTAACGATAACTTATCAGTGATGAACCAATAAAAGAGTCGTCTAGGGTTACATAGTATGCATTGTGTCAAAGACCCTCCGTAGATCTCGAAAAGTCATCAAGAAGCCAAAGGTGACCATATCTCAGAGGGGGCTAACATCACCCTAACTAAGACAACTCGCTGTAGACATATATATTCGTAGAAGTGACAGCCATTCAGAGCTTACTGATGAATTTGTCTCGTTTTTGATATACTTCTGGGAAAGTTGCAATGATCCTTCAAAAGTGTCAGACGATTGAAACAATGAATTCCTTTAATCCATATGGAAACACAAATCAGAAGGTGAAAACTGTAGAACGATAACATTTATTGACCTCTCAGCCATAAACGTGCACTCTTTAATACACAACAAATCGAGCGAATCCTATTAATTCAATTGTCTTCAACGGTCAGTACAAACTAAGGACTATATTTTCTCGTATAATTTGCATCAAGGTCCTAATAACATTCTCAAAGATGACTACCGTCCACGTTAGTTACAGAGCCATCGTATTTATCGATTAATCCGGTTGTTTTTGAAAGAACTTCCAACTTACGATATCCTTGAGGACAACTTCCAACTTAACACTCAAAAAGCACTCAATTGAATGTCTCTTTCCAATGAACCTGTGAGCACAGAGAAAATTAACAAGGCTTTTTTTGCTTCTCCGGTAATAAATTGTAACCCACCGGACGTGAATAAATTCTAACCACACTTCTCTATCAGCAGCTTCCAGCAACCACGGGTACGATGAATATTGGATAATTATTTTTGTCCCTAGTCTGTGTTCGTTTGAATACGCTACTTTTTAGGTGTTTTCTTGGCACTTTTGCGTCATCCGCAACAAGTTTGCACCGTGTTGAGTATAGGCCGTCTGAACCTGATTGTTGATTAAATTTGCAAACTTAACTGCGGTTGTCTTTGGCACGCCTGAACGACACTGACGAATCAAATAAGACTTTCTGAGTAAACACTTTCTACCTGTGCTTGTATTGTGTAGGCCAGTCCGACTTTCGAGTCCTCAGGCTGTGCTGGGTTGAATCAATTAATGCTCCCACATCGGGGTCACAAAGCCAGCTCCAGTTGTCTTTCTTGGTGTGATTTTCTTGGAGCTGCTGTGACAGCCAAGCGATCTGACTGTCAGGGCTCTAAATGAAGGAAACAGTCGAGCGCATAGCCATAAGAAAAGTCGGAACAGTTCAACAGTGGACTAAATGTATATCTTATGCACCCAACAAGCGGGCCGGAGGTAGACAGAACACCAGCTAGTCGTTTACTATTAAGTGAGGTACGGTAATGACGACGTTAAGCTACACATTTTGGTTTGTTCACGATTGAAGCTGGAGCATGAATAAACATTAATATGAAGTGAACAGGTTGAAGTGTTCAGCGCACGTGAACCCATAGTGTATATCTGCCCTCAGAGTGACTAACGTCTTTCTTATTCAGATACAGTTAAGAGCTGAACAGAAAAATCAGAAACCGTTCTTTACACAATGTTTTTCTCCAGCATATTTTACTGCATCTCATCAGCTACATGTTGCAGTCTGCGGGTTTATGTAGCAGAGTTCAATGGACACTGTGGGGCGGAACAACAAAATCGACAACCAAACACACACTGATGCACATCATTCACCAGGGCAATCTGGTACTGATGAATAGCCCACGAATTAATCAATGGTTCGGTAAGCTGTGAGAGATGGTTTCGAGCTAATCGACCTACTGGATGACTTGGACTCTAACAACAAACAGATGCCCAGTTTGGATAGAGCTTTTCGTTTACAAATGTTCTTTTGATGCACACGGTTGATATTTATCCATAAGATTGCCTGGGTCTGAGTTAGAACGCCTTCTGCTACTACGTGCAGTGAATGTAAAGCTCTGCTTCAAGAGAACTGACTATACACAAATCGATGGTGGATCTGTGAGCAGTCCAATTGCTCCGCTACTAGCCGATATTTTCGTTGCTTACTTGGAGCAGAACGCAGATGTCGTCAATAAGGTTCACTTCTACCGGCGTTATGTCAACGGTGTTCTGATATTTGTCGACATCAAAGAGGTGGCTACGAGCACAGTCGACTCAATAAAGGGGTTGAATTCCAAAACTAGCTTTGCTATTGATCAGGAACAGGATGAAACTCTGGCGTTTTTAGATAATTGTATGACGCGCAGAAACGCCGGTTCCGTATCGCGATTTATCTACCAGAAGCTCACCTGGACTGGACACTACCTGAACTTCCACAGTTTTGAGCGGGCCCAGTAAAAGGGTGGTCATGTGCCGAGTTTGTTTTATCGTGCCTGAAGAATATGTTCGAAAGAGCCACTAGCCAAAGAGAGGTCATTGTTGAGAACCACGCTCAGAGAAAGTGACTATCTATCGGTATTTGTGGAGAAATTCAGCAACCAAACGCTGGCTGTCACAGTGTGTAGCAGCTCATAAACTGAATATCTACCTCCGTTTACCTCACATAAGTAACCAGTTGAAAACCCGTCTCACGGTGAACTCACGACGCACGTTTTATGCAGGTCAATTAGTCGCGTTGTTCGCCACTATCCGAGTCCCAACACCACCACTGGAAACACCGTTACCGCTTAATGTTAAATCTTACGTCATTTGTGAATTCTTGCATGAGCACAAGGCCACTTACATAGGCAGAACGGAGCAGCAGTTATGTCAGCGGGTCAACGAACAGATTCCATGTTGGGTTCGCAAAACGATCATGGATACCAAAACGTCGGACTCAAGTCCGAATGTGATAAGTCGCAAGGACCAAGCGTCGCCGATCACTCGACACTTTTTGACATGTCGATCCAACTGAACCTCAAGAAGGCGTCTTGGGGGAGTTACTGGACGACAAATGGAAGGCTTCTTTAGTTCGCAGAGGCGGTAATAATTAACAAATGCAAGTCATCCCCTGTGTACAGAAAGACCTGTTCAACAGTGCTAGATCGTCTTGGTAAATAATGTGACTTGATGTGCACCAGTGTGCGTGTGGTTGTCGATTTTGTTGTTCCGCTTCACAGTGTCCATTGAACTCTCCCAAACTGACCCGCAGACTGTAGCATGTATATGATGAGATGCAGCGAAATGTGCTGGAGAAAAACATTGTGTAAAGAACGGTTTCTGATTTTTCCGTTCAAGTTTGTTACGGGGAAAGTTGTTTTTTATTGATAAAAATGCCAGAAACTGGGCCGATACCATCAGGCTTAGCGGAATCGAGGATGCGGTAAACTAATCATGAAAAAGGGTGACAAACTATAGAAAACTGTAAGTTGTTAATTGAATAGCTGTCTTTCAAAAAACGTCGCCTTTCAATACCGAATGTTTTCTACAGAATATGCATCGCTTCTATGAAAATGGTCTTTAAGATGGAAGGTCGCTGTGGAGAGGACGTTGTAAGCATGTGTAAGTCAATCCCATTTTCCCGTCCAAAATCGCCTCTTTTCCAGAGAAAGCTATTTTGTCCAGTCACATTAGAAAGAAATATCGCTTCCATTTTACCTGCTCGACTTTTATTTCCCTATGTTCATTAAGGACCTAGTGATTCTAACTACTATTTTCGGTAACTGTTCTTCCATTTTCTGATTCGAGAATGTCATTGGGTCACGATGCATCATACGAATAACATGTATTTTTCTCTCTGCAGCACACGTTTTTGGAACGAAACAAAGTAGCTTTTCACACTTGTATTTTGATTTGCGTGCAACTTGCGGGGACAGTCACGTTATTCTGGGGACCAAGATTATCCGTTTTCTTTGCCAAAAGGAGGACAATTCGACTTTTTTAAACGCGTTACTAATCCATAGAAGATCTAGCTTGTCTTCTAGGGGGGGTTGCAACAGTGTGAAAACAATGGCTACCAAGGCTGGAAAGTCTATCTGAAATACGAAGGCTGCGATCAAATCTGAGTGATGGTCAACTTGAAAACAAACCAAATCCCCGACAACTCATNTCTAGTGCTTCTTTCCGAAAGAGGCTGGCTGGAAAGTCTATCTGAATGCGAACGCTGCAATCAAATGTGAGTGATGGTCAACTTGAAAATGGCTATCAGGTTTAGAATTGGAGGGGTACACGAAAGATTTGTGGTCATACCCTAAAGTATATTTAAGAGTGGACCGTGGCTACCGCATCTTTGTGATTGTTTTCATACATTGGTTGCGTTCTTATCATTAAACCCTTATCTGGTAAGGGCATTCAAAGAGTGATTGATTTTTGAGAATATCGCAGAATTGAGTAAACAACCGGCTAAGACTGACCGAACGGAAAAATATAAATGGACTAATTCAATTGTGTGGATGAGATGGTACATTATATACGGTTACCTTAATATGTACTCCTCAGTTAAAAATAATGTGGTTCGAACTGTCGCTCATTCTAACAGTCGAAAAAGAATCAGCAATAATAAGAGAATAGATCTGGGTGAAAAGGATGAAGACATTAAGAGGAAGGGTCAATCATCTTACAAAAGCTAACGCGTCAGTGACTGGGAATACTTCCAACTGGGAGAATGGTTGACTGCGCGGTCTTTAACTCGGTGGGTACCGTAGGACAGCATTGCCCTATTGATCACATAGATTTTTATAGGCAGGGACTGAGTCAATCATTCGACTGACCTACGCCTCTTGCAAACCGTCTTAGGTTACCACGGGAAGGCTTTGACACAAGAGGTGCTTCATCCACATATTTGAGGGTGCGTTGGTGAAGCATTTGTTAGGGGGGAAACCGACATCGATTTAACACAGTGATTTAACACATTTGATCAAGAATGCCCAGAGAACCGAACACATGTTCGGATCGGTGTATTGTGATGTGTAGATAAATAATTGTCCGTTATTCGGAACTCACCATACACTTCGTACACTAGACTATTAATTGGCAATATCATTTTGGCCAGACTGTCTCATCAGTTTTCATAGTGAAACTACATTTTTATCCTGTGAGGATACTTTTGTTCCAGGGTACCTTCCGACCCACCATCAGAGGAGTACACTAAAATTTTTCAAGATGGCACCAGTGTAACTGGTTGATAAAGGCAGTGCACATTCACTTGGTGTGTGTCAGGATAAGTTAGTAAGAAAAGCTACGAATATCCATTATTATACACAAATTCTGTGTGAACGACTGCATTTATGACGGTCCACTGTTTCACGTGATGGTGGAGGAGGTAGTTTTGACTTGTTCCACGATCACAATGTGCGTATAAGTCAAGCCAAATCGAACTTTGTTCACGTGCTCGTCCAGCTGAAATCAGACAGTTCACAAGTTTGTCACACTGTAAACTCCAATTCCCGGATTGCTTGTCTCGGTTTGGGTCATTCTTGTGTCTGTATAAGATGTTGGCACGTTGTGCATGTTGGCGTGAAATGCAAAAGCCTGAATCAAGTTCAGCCGATAGCAGTTTTTAATTGACTTAAATGGTTAACAGCGGAGCGGTTCAATGAGACCACAGAAAATGGCGGAAGCAGTTGCACACAAGCCTTAAAATCAGGTTTTGATAAACTGAAACATGGCAACCTAGTTAGGCTGCGTTTTTTCAACCTGAACCTGAACCTAAGCGAGCATCTCACCGGACTTTTCTGTGAGTAATATGGAAAACCATAGCACCAAAAACTACACTTTTCGCTTATTACGTGATAACCGTATATCGTGCTATTCATTTAAAATAGCCAGAAAGAGTAGAAGGTGATCTTTCTAATGGCTAAATGATTTTATTAATACAAAAATGATTTTGCAATCGATTGTTGGCGCATTCACTGACCGTCTGTTGTTGAAACGTAGTGGTTTACATAATTTTTGTATCTCGAGAAGGCGTCAGCAGGTGTGGTCGAACGGTTTACAGCCTTGTGATTGGGGTTTGTTTGATTGTCGAGTGTTATATAACAGCGGATTTGGTGGTGTCTCGTAGTCATTTGGGATAGCCTTGTGTGACCCTGTTAACGGCGTAATATCTGCTTCACCAGATAATCATCCACAAAGCAACATGAATACCATCAGAATTGGAAACAGAAATATGCAGTCAATTTCAGATCAAAAGCGGAGGCTGTCTTGTGTCGTCAGAAACATCACGAATATTTTGGTCGAATTATTTCCATCACCAGGGGGTCACGTATATTCACTATTACAACTTAATTGGTTTGAATTTACTCCCTAAATGTTTTAACCGTTTGCTTCATTTTACTATAAGTTGCGTGTTACAGCGGAAATATTTTGTGCTTCCACTCAATCCCAACAACGTATGCAAAATATCATCCGTTATTTATGTACCAGATGAGAATCTGCTGGAGTTGAAGAATAACTCTTGGACACAATAAATAACCTTGCCAGCTGGATTTTTTATGGCCGTATTATTGATCGATTCCAGTTGTGTCTGAACAAGGTATTGTTGAAATTCAATGCAACACAAATTTCCTTAGCACACTGTCATCACTCGTGATTGTGTAACTGAACCAGTCCTTAGATAGAATAGTGAACTCGCAGTGGGATTGAGTAGAGGGTGACACTCACTATTGAGGCCTCTACCAACAATACTTGCCAGTTGACCGTTTCAAATTGATGGCACCGGAAGCCTCTGAGTGAGGCCTCGTAAACTTCAAATTTTTAGAACGGTGATAAGTCCTCCAGAAGGACTGGTTGAGGTAGTCTCTCCTACGAGTGAGGCTTTTTTGAAGAAGGAATTGCATGACTTGCAAAGACTTACCAATCTTCGACAAAAGGAAGCAAATGACTCACGAGTGCAAATGAAATTTGAAGTTATCTGAAGTAACCTGTGCTTGTTAAATGCCCACTAAATTTCCTTTTATGATCTGTGCCAGCCTGTATTCAAGGTTTTTAGGGTTAGCAGTAAGTCGGGTTACTGTTTCTGCACAAATTTGAAAGATGCAAAACAATTAGATTTTCTGTAATCATCATACACAAATATTGTTTTGTCCACAAAGTTTTTTTTATCAAAATTGTCAGCGGCATGTTCCATACGGACAGCTGTATTGTTTCTTTGGTTACGAGATACATCCTGTGTACAAACAAATAGATTATCTAGAACAATACATATAAGCAATGGTTTGCCACTGGTTTTGCTCAAGAAGTTTGCTCAGGCATCGTAGAGATGTTCAGGCTCAGGCTAGCAGTACATTAAGGAAAATGTTCTTGATGAGTTCGCATTTCAGCCAAAATGCAATTACTCGGTGCAATGTGGTTTATGATGGTGCGTGTAAGTGCACATGAGTGAAATGAAGTTTGCATACATGTACCTATCACGACATCAAATGCAATGCAATGTCGCTTGGCAAACAATGTAGGTCACTGTTTGAATGATTGTAACTAGCGTAGATAGTTACTTCTTGTACGGACTGGGCTAAAGAGGTGGTCCCTGTCGGGAATTGCAAGGGTGGTGTTTCTCAAACCATTCGCTTGTTGGAGACACTCACTAGACTAAAATGAAGCGGTTATTGCGAGGAGAGTTCGCCTTGTGCGTAATACATTGCTCGGGACGATGTTAGAGGATAGGACTTATGTTACTGGTCGCTGAATTTCGCTTACAAGCGGATGTTTTGATGCATTCCTGGGATAGTTTGGCCTGTTCTCAGTGAGCCTGTTTTCAATTATCCCTTTTGCCCTACGGATATTACTGCTTTCGCAAGTGCACTAAAACTTAGGGAAGTAGTGACTGTCGGAAAATATCGGAGCTTGTCTTCTGACAGAAGTTAAAGGTATCCTATTGATTTCAGAAAGTAAAATCACCTTTGAATCATAACTTACCCTCACCTCGTTTATGCGGGTGGGCCAGTTCACCTCGAATTATCACTTTTCACCGGACACTGCCACGAGGACTCGAAGTTTTGTTCACATTGATTGTTGGTGCTCAACCGCAAGTTGACATCCACAGTCGGTTTCGTATCTGTTTGGGCCCACCAGGTAGTGACAACCTGATTGAAAGATCGAACCAGCAACCCTTCACATTACACGTCAAAGCTCCTAACTGTTCCATGACCAGTTCTATGAACATCAATTGTGACGATGGAATTTGTGCGTATTTGTACTATAGCTTGTTTACACTATTTGTGCGGATGGATACAGTCCATCCCAGATTGCTAGTACTCACCGGATATGCACACTGCAGTGTCATTTTGGACGTGAGTATCAAGATTTATTGTTAAATCGCTTGTGTGGCGTTGTGGACTTCCATTTATCTGGTGGCAAGAATCTTGGTATGTGTCCCAATAAGACCGTTGCCATCTGCGTGAAGTCTGATAAGCATCGTTTCTTCCTAGGGAACTCACAAAACTAACACTGGCAAGGATTAATGTGGTCCATTTTTTGTAATCGCTGACCAGATGTTGGCAATACAATGAGTTTCACGCAAAAATGCTCGCCAGTAGCTTGATGGGAGGTCTTAGGCGATATACCACAGCATGGGAATTTGCACACGACAGAAGCGGTATTCATAAAGTTCATGTATTGTCATGCGCATGCTTACCGGCTTTATAGTGAAAATGCATAAAGTCATTTGAACGGTGTCTCGTCGATAGAGTTAAGAAAAAGTTACTACATTATTTGTGCAGAATCAGGTCCATGCATTAATCCTTTCTTCATTTCGTTGCACTCCACTCACTCCGAATCACCTTCAGCTTACCTCTCGTACAAATAACCTAATGTAAAAAGAACATTTGGTTTCTGAATTCACATCTACTCCACCTGCTATATCACATTGAAATATTGACTCAACTCAAGCTGGTCTTTCGGAGTATGAACGAGAAGCTTTTATGGAACCTTCGTCCGTCTATCATTGATCATTTAGGTACCTCATGATGGACTACGTCTCATAAGGATTCCAGACTCGAGTGCTTCGGGTAGACCGTGTTGCGGTTAACTGACAGCTGGTTTTGAACTACGGTAGTGTTTCTCCGCTGCCAAGGCGCGATCTAAAAATATTTGCTGCTCATTATATTTCTGTTTTACAACCGGTAGCTAATTGCTTGTTCTATATACTATAATTCCGTACTTCGCCTAATGCCCCTGAACTGCTTTCACCTTACGAAAACACTCTTGATTATCTGCAACCGCGGCATTGACTAATTTATTCCAGTTTGGTGCGCTAGTCGAACAAGTCCAAACAATCTCTGGCTGAGTAATACTTTCTACTGTTTAAGAATAATAGTAATGTATAACCCATCGAGTAAGTCCGACTATGGTCGACTGAGATTCTCGTCTGATTTGGGAACTAATTCATTTAATTGAGCTCATCTGTTCAAGAATAGGGTATCACGAAGTCTGTCCCCACTAAAAGTGTCTTATTCTAACAGTGAGATAACTCCACAGATGCCTATGTTGATACAGTTTATTTTGCACATTTCAATCGCTTGATAATTAACGATGCAGTTGTTCAGTAATATGTGTCTTACTAAATGACGCGGCGTATATTTAATGATAGGCACACCTTATTCGGCTAAAAGCCATTAAAATGTTTCCTCAGAGTATATGGAAGAAAGTTTCAGAAAGTCCTCATTGCAGCTAGTCCATACCTGCGCCGTTCGAAGCGTTCACTTCACCCCAAAACTTTAATCCATAAACTGGCAGTACAAACCGATTGATCTTTTGTTCACCTCAACCACATATGATGCTCGATTGCATTGGTGCTCTCGTATCATTCCATCATTTGGTCGCGGTTTAGGGGGGGGAAACGCTATTCTTAACTGGATCACTCGACGAATTGATGAACACTTGGGATTTTTTCTGCCCGTGTACAGTAGAATACGAACATTTAGTTTCAGTGAAGGTGTTCATTTGTAGATATAACATCTGTTGACGATCAGAAGTAAACTTCGAACTAGGTGAGTGGGAGTGTGCTCCTTGTTGGCTAGAACGAAATTGTAATTTGGGCTTGCTTACTCTATCGGTTTCAATAAAAAGAGAAGACGCAGCACCTATGGCAAGTAATACACAGATCTTCTTGCAACCACGTGACCCACCATTTAAATATCTGGATCACCGTCTGACTTCTTTACGTGTGTGTTTGACGCTGATGAGACACAACACGGTCGAAACTTTGTTGTTGGTCTCTGTGATTGTAAGCTCAGACCGGTGTGTATGGTTTCCTGTGCATGCTTCTTCACGTGTTTCTGGACTGTATGATAGGACGCTTATATGAAACGGTCAGTGAGCAATGCACAGCATGACGGGATAGAGAATTAGCGGCCATAATAAACGGGGCCCTATGCACACGCCTGGGTGGTTCTAATCATTCCGTTTATGTAGCTGATACACTTTGCTGATGCTGCTAGATGAAGGTCGCGAGCCGTTGGACATGAGGTGTCAAATTCCGACCACACCTGGAACCGCTGAAAGTCTCTCGTATGACGCAATCCGTAAACGAATCGAAAACTATTGACCTTTTGAATGTTGTTTCCGTTTAGGGTTCTCACAAAATAAAACCATCCCCGTTTCAATATTGCCAGACATTGTTAAAAAGTTATAATCAGCTGATCCGGTGAAATATGACAAAAAAACGGAATTGTTCGTAGTGATGCGTTTTATGCCGCTTTGGATGCGTGCAACTCATCCCTTACACACAAGTGGTCTGATCAGACTTCCAAGTACAGGTTATTTGAACTTGCTGGCGGGCTGGTTGAACAGCCCACGATTGATTGCTGTTTTGGCATCCCCATAGATTTTCTGTCTCAGCATGTCCGGGATTCGAACTCCGACCATGCTTTCTTGAAGCAAACATGTTGACCACTGTGCCAATAACCTTACAGCAAGCACCGGATTATCATATGCAAACAGTCAGCCACAACTACTGACCAGTAATGCCCAGATTGTCCGATCACCCTGTGAGGAGACACAGCAACTGTCCTGTTAACTTCAATCGACGTTCCAACGACTGGGACTTCTGTCCAAGTTGAAATCACAGAAATTATTGAAGTTGTTGGGCGGTATTTTGATTACTGGTATGCAGTAATGGATTTGGTTGAGATCAGTTGAACATAGCCCACAAGTGAGAGAAACTTTGTATTCCCATAGACTTGGACATGGAAAACAAATTGCGGTCCACCACAGATATCTGACGTTTCCAACCACTGTCACAAATCATATGTACTGGATTTCGAAAGTGGGGGACGCATAAAAAATCAGTAACAAAAGCAAAAGTTACAGTTCAAAGCACAACCAATAATTTGTTCCATCTTTAGATGAAGCGTTTTTCTAATTTGTCCGGTCTAGTCTTTGGTCGTAAACTAGACACACCCGCCTCATTTGGGATGTCACTCACACGCCCATTCCCCAGTCCCGATACAGCAGACCAATCGATCACTCGTCCTACCTGTTTCTATGTTTCAGTTGGTTGTAGTAATGCTGATCGTACGCTGCCAGAACGCAGTCGACTGCAAGCTAATATAACTTTAGGCCAATCATCAGTAGGTAGACAGATATAGTGTCGCAATGCAGACTTCTAGCAGGCAAAACCATAATAAAAACTACACATCTGTTTACGCAGTCCATAACCGAGAGGAGTCCGCAGATACAAATTGACTTGGGTATTGTTAACCCCTATGTTGATCATGTTGGGTTTTAGCAAATGTAAAAAACGGTCATAAAACGAAGGGGTTCTGGCAAGATTGGCCAGTACAGAATGCACTGCCACAGCCATTTCAGTGGCCCTGTTGTTTTTCATAAATGGCTTGGTACATTCGTTAATTTAGACGAGACCCTGTTAGCTCAGCTGGTAGAGCGTTTGCCACATCTGTTTCTGTCATTAGTTCAAATTCAGTAGTGGTGCAGATTTTTCAAGGTTAAGTCTCTTTTGAATGTCGTTCCCCTCCATGCCTTTGATTCCGTGGTTCGAATGCACACCAATCTAGCCACGAAGGCTGCTTTGCGGAAGCAGCCCGAATATAAGGTTGAAACAAACAGTGCAGACAGACAAATCGTGATTCTCAAAAACCAACAATCTACAGCGTTCACTAAACGAAAACGTATCCCATCCATGGAAGAGAATTTCAAAGTTGATAAGGCTTCTACTGGTAGAGTATCTAAGATTAACTGGCACTTTTCCACTGGTTTTAGCAACACGGTTGGACATTGTAGAACACATTCAATTTCGTCGACCTAAGTTTTTACAATTCACAGTTAAAAACCTTCCATGAAATAATATGCACTGACCAACACATACAAGCCTACTTTACAGCGAAACATTTCATAAGAGCCAACAGCTTCGTTTTAAAAATGTTAGTCAGAAACACCCACAATGCGCAACAGTTGAATGTTGGACTACGCAGTCTTTGCTAGACAGTGGTACAATGTAGACCAAAGCACGAGCGCCCCTCAATCAAGTAGGTTGTGATGTGAGGTAGTCAACACCGAACAACCGTCTTGATGAGGAGATCACTGGGCCAACATACGGAGAAGCAGGGGAAACTCACCAGCACGACAAAGCCGCAGAACGCCTCAGAGCCGCCAGCCATAACTGCTGTGTAGACGGGTCGACATTACCAGCGAATAAAAGTAGGTTGGGTCTGGCGGTAGCAGGGGTGGCCCTGCTACTGACCTGTCTTTCCACCATAGTCTCATCGTATTCCAATTGGGTAATGCTATTGAGGGATGGATATCGGACAGGCGAATCGAACGTATGTCAACATGCCAGTGTCAAGCCATTGCTTTAACAAACGGCACGAAAGCCGTTTGATGAACGTGGGACAAACAGGTAACGTGGGCTGCGCGAGTGGTGTCTTTGGCTTGGTTAACGCAGTGAGAGCGTGTACAGCAACTGCGACACGCTTGGTAGGTTAAATTTGCCGAACTCTGGTGGCAGAGTGACTGCCCAGCGGATTTACTACCTGTCTGTTCCTCCATCTAGTCTCAAAACGTGTGCTTTGGCTGGCCGACCCACATGACAGTCAAGCGAACGACGGTGTAAGGGTAACGATATTGGCCAAACGGAGAGATTGCAAGCGCTTGACGCTAGCCAATTGTTAGCATAGTGGACCCAAACTGGTTGCTAATTATCTTCTATTTTGAGCAGCAATTTACGCATCTTCATTCAACTAAAGGGAAAGGGGGTGACACCAAAGTTGCAGCAACAACAATTTAAAGGATGGTGAAATTCAAGGCATGCTCTCTGTCAAATATAGGTGCTGCATTTCTAACAACACTGAACAATTTACAAGTCATTCCGCCAGAGTAGCAAACGATGATAATTCCAGTTATCAAAGTCCGTAGCTCCTCAGGGTGCTATCTCAGTCAAGACTCGCGCATCGGCACAGAGAAATGTCCTTCATGGTAAGACGACTGTGAGAAGGTAGCAACAGTCAACACTGTGACCTTACCTGTACCATTAGGAAAATGCCTGCATGAAGACCGCGGACAACTGCTAGCAATTCATCGCTGTGTAAAATAGCCTTGCCGTTGCACGTCAGTTGTGTTGTCGCTGCTTGGACCAAACAAAAAACCACTCGGGGTTTTCACCAGTTTGTGACTCAATATCTGACGTCATGTTTATCTATTGGACGACGGTTAGATTGACAATGTATGCAGTATTTTCCTGTCAGTTCATTGCTAATAGACGCCACCGGGTGCTCTCTAGAGTACGGACTGGGAATGGTGACAGGAGCCGGTGGTGAAGTTCGTGTCGATTGGAGTACGACGGAGGCAGCTGACTGGCAAGCCTGACAAGAATAGCCCTGTTGCTGAGGCCAGTTGCATCCGGCAGCTTTCAAGCCCCACAGTTTCTCACGGTTGCGTTCGACAGGATACGCATGCCTTCTGCGTTGACTGAGACCAATTTTAGTCCGAAAGCTGCAGTCACAGTCGGCGCAGCCAATGATTGTTGGTCGCTGAGCCCCTAGTTCCTGTTCTGCACCATCTTTGTGTCAATGTGTAGAGCGTGCGCCGATGAACCAGCGTTCGATTGACATTTAGCCACATTCTGAACCGATATACTCCGCTCGCCTATTCTGCATGCTGGTAGATGTCGGTGCGGAGGCGCTAGCGGTCTTTTCATTTCCTTGATCTAAAGTAGTGCATTGAAAACCGGTATGGTGACTGACCCTATATAGAGTTGCTGAACACTTGGCCAGTCAGGGTTTGTCAAGAGACTGCTCATTCAGCATCACGAGGAGGTGGTTCAGCGTGCTGACCACTTTCAGCACTAATATTAATAACAATGACAATATTGATGGTAACATTGGTGTTGGTATATTTCTTTGTGCACCAGTTACTTAATACTACTGAACAGTATTTTGGTAGAGTTGATAATTTAGAAGAGACCCATTTGTAGGTGACCTAGACTTTGAACGGAATCGATTCAGTGATAAGGCACTGGTTTAAGGTACTGGAACTTGAACTACGAATATAAGGCGGATGCCCAAAAACCCCATATTTGGACTCAGTCATCCACCTGATTCACTCTGTCATATGGAATTCAACAAATACTCAGGGGTACTCATTAATAAAGCTAGATTTCTTAGTGAGTTCAAAGTGAAATCCAGTACAACAATAAGTACCGAACTTGTGATACTAATCGATGGTCTACTGAACAACTCCGCTATCCAGATTGGAGATTCGTTGTTATTTAAAACATTACTTATTTCGATTAATCGCCCTGGTTAGGTCAGCAGAATTGCAATCGATCAAATGAATCAGAAGTGACATATTAGTTATCCTTCCATAAGAAATTCTCGCTAGTTTGTAAACACGGAGGTTGGTTGAAGGGACCATGAGATTTGTGGTAACTCGTGGAGATCGATTGATTGCAAATGAGCTAAAGCAAATGTGGTGACTTTATTGGATCCGATAGCGATTAGTGAAAATCTAGAGTCATAACTAAGGCTAGAAAAACACAATCCGTGTATCAAAAATATCCACGCTCACCAACACACACAAACACGATGTTTACAAATCAAACAATACATCACAATGTGCAACCACGTCAGACTAACATCCTTCGGTTGAGGGTGGAGAACATGATGAGATCAAGCTCGAGGACGTACAGCTCGAAGAAGAATCACAGTGCAAACAAACAGATATGAAAGACCACAGATCATTTCGCATACACACTACGGCCGGCAAGTTCACATCCCCACAACAACCCAATCCTCATTCTGTGGAACGCTTCAACGACCTAACTGACTTGGCAACGATGAATTTGCCGGCTCTAACTAGCATAGAATCCGGACAATGTTTCGTGGTCCGCGAATACGCTTGGACGAATTAAATCGCACGTGGCATGTCTTGAACCAGTTCGCCACAGCTCGTTCACGTGAGTCAGAACAGTCACCGAATGTGAATTGCTGACAATCAGTAACTCAGGAATTGACAACTCACTGACGCCGAGGTTTCAGTGATATCATGCAGAATTGTGGGGATCTGCGTTCGAATACACCTTGGTTCATTCATCATCGTTCTCGATTTCCGAATCGGAGTTTGGTCATTTTTCTTCTGTAGTCGATTGCACGTGGTTTGCGGCGCGACAACTGTTTGTTTCAACTACAAACGTGTATGGAAGCAATGTAATTCACAAAGTTTTCAATGCGAACAATTAAACAATTCCGAGTCGAAATTTCGCTTGTTCTGTTTGGCGCAATTCGTCAGTAGGATAGTTTGTTGAAGGAGTATGCGAGGCGCTCCCACACTTTCCAGGTTTGCTCCCGTTGATCTATAGGGCACACTGCCAACGCTGTCGAAGTGTATGGAGGAACATCAATACATCTCGCTGTGAACAGAATCCTTTCTTAGGCAGAGGCTTGGCCTGAATGAACTATGAACCGATTCACGGCTGGCATATTGACTGGTCTTGTTTATTCATCCAGATGACTTTTGTCGGTAGTGTGCTTTGTTGTGGCTGTTTTCGTCGGCGAGTTTTTCAGTGATACCATACAGAATTGAGGGGATCTGCGTTCGACTACACCTTGGTTCATTCATCATCGTTCTCGATTTCCGAATTGGAGTTTGGTCATTTTTCTTCTGTAGTCGATTGCACGTGGTCTGCGGCGTGATAATGAATTGTCCTAATTACAGTCAAGTGACGGATTAAAGCCAGGTATGAAGTTAAAAACAATATTACTGTATAATAATTACTGTTGCTATTTCAGTAATTTTAGCTACCGACATTTTTGGACGTTTGACTGGCTTGCACATGGGCTTCAAGTATACTAAGCGGTTAACCCCCGAAGTTTTGATGTGGTGTGGTGTTCATGAATGTAAAATGTTCTCGTTGTTTCCTTGGGTGCTGTATACGGATTTTACATCTGTGGTGCGGAGGAACTGTTCATACTGTGATGCTGGTGTACAACGCTTAACACACAAGAGCGTGTAAGTGACCGCTACTAAGTGCCAAAAAGCTTAAAATGACATCAGTCTGTTCACTAGATAAAAACGGAAGTCATGGAACTAAAGTTACGCATGTAGTACGACGGAGCTTCTTGAAGAACGAGAGAACTTAACCATGTTTCCATAGAGTGATTCACATTTTTTGGTCCAGATGTAAGACAAAAGTGGCAGGGATAGCGACAATCATCGAAGGAAAATAGTACACCACCTAATGGTTAACCCTAAATAACCACAAGGTTCAATGTGCTCAACAACTTGAGATCAATCAATCAGAGCATATCAACAACTCAACACCATGAGGCAAACTGACTACAACTGAGGAAATTTAACAGCATGTTTACCGAAGGGATAGTTTAGTATTTGGTATGGACATACACTGACTTGAAACTGAACGAAACACATAGATGACAATGTCAAAAACTCTGAAACAGTTATCGCGGCCTGGCAGGTTTGCAAAACCGTTTTGAACCATGACAGCAAATCTCTCTAATATGCTTCAGTGTGCCGTAGAGACAGGGCACTGCTTGATTACCGTAGGAGGGAAATCGAGGTTCCAGCTTGTCTCCCAATAAACTTGAAAATCTTTTTCGTTTGTAAATGTAAGTTTTTATCATCAAAATATGCTTGGAGCTATACTGTCTCAGCAAAATTTGATAGGAATATATTGCCGCTGTATTTTCCGCTTACATCCAACAGAGAACAGGATTTGTAAATGTGCATGAATGAATTCCTTCTACGGTTAGATTTTGGGACGTTTAGGGAGTCACGTGAGTGGCTAAATATGCCATATCCGGCTTGGCCAGATTGGTAAATGCAATCTATTTCACTTGACAGAATTTTCACCCAGATTACGGAGAGCGCAACCAAACCCACTTCAGGACAGTTCCGATATTGTGTCAATTTTACAGACACCCTAGCCAAGTCGGGTTGGTGTCTACGGACTGCCGTAATGCGGCTGACCCTACCCATTGAAGGTATATGTTCTCTGTGTGTCATGTCGATCAGCCTCACTCTCTCACTGCTTGAAGTTCCGTTGTCCACGAGCAGTAGCAGATGGTAATTTAGACTGAAGGACAATACGGTGATAGGAACCAGTGTGTATGACTGAAATCAGAGGAACAAATTAAGAACAAGACGTTTCGATAACAGCAAGTGCTATCACGACCATTTTTACCAAACAAACGACAATAAAAAGTTGTTTTTAGGAACAAAAATATTTGGGAAATTAGAAGAAGGCTGAGTGAAATGTACAGACTTGCTGGCAACAAATAAGCCACAATTAATCGTTTTCAAGGTTTGCCATAAAGTTTTACAGCCTAGTAATAAAAATTGTAAGCAGTTCTCAGAATTGTTCTCATGCATTTCGGTCGTGGCGTACCAGCACAAATTGATGAGTTCTATATCTCTAGGTTTTAACCATGATGTTATACTATGTTATAAGTTAATTTTTATGGACAGCCCAACCGAAAATTCACCAACTTAAGCCGCCTTGTTTTCTGAGCATTTCTGATCACCTTTCACAAGATACATTTCCAACACCACCCACACTTGGTCATATTCCATGCACTCAGGTGAGTTTTCGGCTGGCCCATCTTGAGAAGAAGCACTAGACTGGAGTTTCGCTGTTATTAACGTTCATCTGTAGTGTATATCCTCGTCCGTAATTCGCAATCCGGTCCTCTTGTCTACGAGACTAACGTGTTAATCACAACGCCCGTAAACCTATGGTGGTCACGAACAAGTACTCATGTTAGAACACTCAAACACAAACTTGTGCGAGTAGTATTCAGCTTTCCCGATCATTTCTAAAGAAGAGAGGTTCGCTCTGTTCGGTCCAACTACGAGTAGAAGTTTCCAGCTAAGCTGAAAATAACGACTGAACTGAATGTTCCGCATGTAAAGCAATAAGATGTTCCCACCCGCCGTTCAAATGGTTTCTTTCAACTTCCGTCAAGCTGACAATTAAGGTAGTAATGTCTGATCATCCTTTCTTCATGAGACTCACATTACACCACCAATGTGGGATAAAAGAACAAGACCTCGTCCGTTGCAAGGTACATCACAAAACAAGACACAGTGTTGACCAGCCAACTCATTTAATATGTTATTACACAACCGGAATCTGAAATTGTTCAGGTTCTCTTAGGCATCGTTAATTAGTACCCGCCATACTGTCTTGTGTGTACATAAATCATTGATCAAGACAGTTTATCGGCCTCAATACTAATAATAGTTCTTTTCCATGTGGAGCCCAATGGTTAACCTGTTCGACTGTTGTTGTCCGATTACCCTATTTGTTCCACTGTTTTACGTTTGTGAGGGTAAACAAAATATCAGCGCCTCACGATAGGTCTTCTTTCATTTTTGCTGAACTGGATGAGGAAAACACGGCGTCTTAAACATTTGCGAAAACAAAAAGCAATGTAGTCTGTTAAACCCAGGTTCTATGAAGGATTCAGTGACGTTCTTCTGCATAGGAACCAGTGACTTGAAAGAGATCTTTAACCGAATTACATGCAGTTCGACGATGTGGTGCGGTGTTGTATAGGCAGACAGGTTCGTGTTTTCTTTGGAATATTTGTAGCTGAGGTTCGATTAACGTTGAGTTCCTATGTTGTCTTGCTTTCGCTTGTCAGCTCTAGCTCGGAAGTTGACTCTTTCAAATTTTACATTTTGGATGTAATTTTTATTAGATGGCTGAAATTATAACCGTTATTAGTAGACATTGTTAAAGTTACGGGTATCTTTATCAACAGATGATGACATTTTTGGTTGATGCAAGAGACAGTGTGAATCAAAATAACAACATAAACTCCTTCAGTAGGACAGATCTGCAAGTCCACTGTTTGTACTGAGTCTACAGAAGTGGCGGATGGTGTTTGTAACAAGTTTGTCTATTCTAAACATATTGGCTAGCGTAACAAATCTATTGTCTCGCTACGTTTTGAAACTTTGTTCAAACGTGAACGGCAATGAAACCAACACAAAGAGGCCCATTGACCAGAGAAACTATCAGGATAACCGCAAAAAATGTTCGTTAAAACATAGGTGATGAAAAATAAATTCAGTAAGTACTAAATTTTTTGGTGGGACTTATATCGGCGTGAAACGGATTAATTACCTAATTTGTTCACAGGTTCACACACTGGAAACGCTGAGTTAGACGTGGAAAGTAGAATAAAAAGAGATCTGAGGTTTAAGAAATTTTTAGTTTAACCGATTTCAGTGTAATATTTCACATTTGATCATTGTGTGTTAAATACAAACTAGAGAGTTGATCCAGAAAATATAGGCGAAAGGTTAAAAACTACACGGGAACGTCTAGATATGGAATTCATTGAAATTAAATGACCCGATCTGGGTCAGTTTTTCGTTCTTGTCGCTTGATATGCGTTCCTCGTTTTTCAGTTGACAGTTAATAACAGTGTGTTCGTGAGGAGATGACCGTCCTTCAAACAAGACGAAACGGGCGCGTAGAACAGCGCGATCGGAATTGGTAGCTTGAGTGGTACATTGTTCTCCATGAACCAAACTGCTTCTCTTCACCCCCTTGCGGAACACTCTGCTACGCACCACAGTAGGTGGTTTTGAACGATCTGAATGAAATTGATCATAGTCGTTGCACACACGCAAGTTCTTCTGTTCAATACTTGACATAACGAGATCTGTTAGGTCGGGCGTTGACTAAGCCATAGAAAATAAGAATCCTGTCTCAAGAACTTGGTTTTTTGGATAAGGTCACAAATAGGCTGGATAAAGGAAAGGTCAGTTATCCGGACTTCGACAAGATCTCTGATTCAGCAAACCATCGACTGATTTTGGTAAAACCTGGAGCTTTTGGATTTCTTGAAAGCCTACTGAGATGGTAGAGAAAATTGCTGGTCAACTAGTCAGTTCAAGTACATCAGCAGCGTTAAGATTCCGAGGTGCGGTAGCTGTTGGTGTAACATAAAGATCATTTCTAGGGTCATTACTAACATTCTTGGTGAATCGGGTAGGAATGTGGAGTACCCTCTTGTTACTCCTCTGTTTCGTCTCCGTGCACGACCTGTGGATATGAGAAAATCCGGAGAGAGCTTGTAAGCAAGTTGATCTGGACAAATTTCATCTATGGTCTGAGGAGTGACAACTCCGCCCACGGTCACTGATAGGCTCAATAGAATAGTGGCTGTCTCTTGATAGAATACTCGCAGATTCATAAGTCAGAGGGAAGAAAGAAAGTTTTTGCAAAGTAGATATATGGCCCAGGACTCTGAGGTGCCTATGTAAACGGAAGTTATGGATACAAGGCCAGGTCTACAGTTGACAACCAACGCAAATAGAACCTCGTTTGTGTTGCGAGTGGCGTTCGTCTCTTGAGGATCGAAGGTGGTTTCACCGTTTCACAGGGCACAAACGAGACCTCGTTTAGAATAGTGTATGAAAGACTGATGCCCACGCATTCATTTTCAACGTAAATGGAATGACAAGTATCTTACCGAGGTCTTCACAATACTGCAGGAATTTTCTCGGGTGAATGATAGATGTCTGTTCAACGTGGATCCGAACAATCACTTCAGTGGACATGAGCTAAGTCTGAGGAAGAGGATGGCGCTTATGATGAAAATGGCCTGTTTCGCCTCGGACAGGGTGGTTAATCAATGAAAAAATAAACAACTGCTGTCCTCGATCTTTTTTGAGCGGTTTCATTTGGGTAAGGACGTTTTGCAGTCTCACATTTGTACGAAAGTCACCTAAGAATATTTGCGTTGGGGCTTCTGTCACAGTTCATAATTTGTCTTAAGGAAATCTTTTTTCCCGTCTGTTCGATTGCCACTATTCTTTTCTTCTTTAGCCATCTTTATTTTCCAAGGCAAAGTTAAGCTGAATTATCTACACTATCTTTTAGTTGTTCGCACAACCGGTATATTCTCACACATCGGTCGTAACCATGAACTTACTGATATCCGATTGCACTCATGACTTAAAGCCTTCGATGGACACGCTTTTCTGTGATCAATCCACTGGATCATAGTGAGACATTAGAACAACCTAAGCTCAGTCGATCAGTGTGCAACATTCAGTCTTCTGGAAGGATGTAATTAGGAGGCCGCCATAATAAACTGGGATTAGGCAGTGATTATAACAGGACTATCATTTAAACAAAAAACTTGCTGAATAAAACAGCCACAACAAAGCACACTACCGACAAAAGTCATCTGGATGAATAAACAAGACCAGTCAATATGCCAGCCGTGAATCGGTTCATAGTTCATTCAGGCCAAGCCTCTGCCTAAGAAAGGATTCTGTTCACAGCGAGATGTATTGATGTTCCTCCATACACTTCGACAGCGTTGGCAGTGTGCCCTATAGATCAACGGGAGCAAACCTGGAAAGTGTGGGAGCGCCTCGCATACTCCTTCAACAAACTATCCTACTGACGAATTGCGCCAAACAGAACAAGCGAAATTTCGACTCGGAATTGTTTAATTGTTCGCATTGAAAACTTTGTGAATTACATTGCTTCCATACACGTTTGTAGTTGAAACAAACAGTTGTCGCGCCGCAAACCACGTGCAATCGACTACAGAAGAAAAATGACCAAACTCCGATTCGGAAATCGAGAACGATGATGAATGAACCAAGGTGTATTCGAACGCAGATCCCCACAATTCTGCATGATATCACTGAAACCTCGGCGTCAGTGAGTTGTCAATTCCTGAGTTACTGATTGTCAGCAATTCACATTCGGTGACTGTTCTGACTCACGTGAACGAGCTGTGGCGAACTGGTTCAAGACATGCCACGTGCGATTTAATTCGTCCAAGCGTATTCGCGGACCACGAAACATTGTCCGGATTCTATGCTAGTTAGAGCCGGCAAATTCATCGTTGCCAAGTCAGTTAGGTCGTTGAAGCGTTCCACAGAATGAGGATTGGGTTGTTGTGGGGATGTGAACTTGCCGGCCGTAGTGTGTATGCGAAATGATCTGTGGTCTTTCATATCTGTTTGTTTGCACTGTGATTCTTCTTCGAGCTGTACGTCCTCGAGCTTGATCTCATCATGTTCTCCACCCTCAACCGAAGGATGTTAGTCTGACGTGGTTGCACATTGTGATGTATTGTTTGATTTGTAAACACCGTGTGTGTGTGTGTGTTTATGTGTGAGAGAGTTGTCTCTTCAGTGGCGTTCACGTGTGGGGTAGGGTTTCGCGTGACAGCGTTGTTGTCCGTCGGTGACGTAGGTGCGGTTCGTGGTGTGCTTGCGTTCGTTCGGAGTTCCATTGATTTGGCAACTTGTCGACAGATTTGTCCGTGGACCGCGAGCTGAGAGCGCGTGTGGCGAAGGCTAGCGCTGCTTTCGGACGTCTTGAAAGGAGTGTCTGGAAGAATCACAGCCTCAAGATGGCCACGAAGCTGTGTGTCTACCGCTCAATGGTGCTGTCTATCCTGCTGTACGGCAGTGAGACGTGAACATTGTATCAGCGGAACGTGAGCTATTTGAGCCGCTCCCATGTGCAGTGTCTGAGGTGCATCTTGGACATCCGATAGTCGGACATGATTCCGAACACTGAGGAACTGCGGCGAGCGGGCATGGACGGGATGGAAGCCACGTTGACGCTGAATCAGCTCCGTTGGCTCGGTCACGTTCGTCGGATGGGCGATGACCGTATCCCGAAGCAGTTACTGTACGGACAAGTGAAGTCAGGTAATCGAAATCCCGGTGGTCATAAGCGGAGATACCAGGATTTTGTGCAGGTGAGCCTTTCACTTTGTAACACTGATTTTAGATGTTGGGAAGATTTGGCGTTGAACCGGACGGCCTGGAGGAATACTGTACGGGCGGGCGTCCAAGCGTTCAACGAGCAATTGTTGCGCGGTCGCGAGCGGAAACGTGCGGTACGCAAAGGAACCATCGGTGCCATAGGTCGCGGTGACGTGACTATATGGCGTTGCGATGTGTGCGGCCGCGAATGCGCTGGCCGTTTGGGGTTAATAGGTCACCAACGTACTCATAGTACACCGTCGGCGAAGAGACGACGAGTAAGTTAGGCTCCGATCAGGTAGGTAATATCAATGTATCCATTCTACTCCTGTTCGTTGACAACTCATCCGCTTCTCTTTTTAGAAACTTGAGCATCTGTGGTCTTCTATCCATTCTTTACTTCGGCTTTGTTGGTGTATTGTATGATGAATGGTCTGTCTGGCTTTTCATAGTCTAATGAGAACTTTGCTTTTCATCCTTATCTTCTTTGGAATGCACTAACCTACACTCCTATACTGCAATGCTTCTTGTATTGCACTTCAGAAATCTTTCTTCTTAGTGTAGATCTCGTCATTAAAGCCTCTCTCTGATTAGTTTCCAAGAGATAAGAGTTTCCTTTCCTTATTAGCCAATCAAATGGCTAACCAGCATTGGCCGGCTGGAGAGAAAGGACCCACTTTCACACTTCCCGGTCTTATTCCTTCGGGTTTGCACTGGATATGGGGTGTGTTGGTGTAACTGCAATTGGTGCAGCGCAAGCCAATTGCAGTGATGGATGAGCGCAGGCGTCCTTTGGCTTCGGTCACTGTGACAGGCTAATTCGAATCGGATGCCACCAACCGTGTGTGTTGGTGTGCGTGGATATTTTTGACACATTGATTATGTTTTTCTAGTCTTACTTATGACTCCCGATTCTTACTAATCGCTATCGGATCCAATTATTTACCACATTTTCTGGTGGCAGATTTTGACATGCACTGCGAACATCACCACAGACTCCAGCTCAGTTGTTCTATGATTTGCGGGGATGTGCAAAAGTTATTTGCTGAGCAAACCTGTGGTATTTAGCTCATGAAGTTGCGAGCCATTTTCCCGGTGATACCAGCTAGAACCGCCTACGCCACTTTACCATGAACCGAAGTGATGACTATCGATAGGGACAGTATTTTGTTAAGTTTTCTGATCACGCTGCATGAAAACACAGTGAACACTACTTTAAAGAATAGAATTGTGCTAAGAATCTGTGAGAGTTTAGCTGTGACAAATGGGAGTACGTTTACAGGTTGAACTATGATGTTCCAAATGAAACACCAGCCATGACCACTACTATATCTATGTCCACGTGAAAAACCTCAATGAGCAATCAACGTGCCAGTTTGGAAACACGCTAACTAATTAATTACACACTGCTTGTGTAATACTTTACGTTTGTGAAGTATGATCTTAGGAGCCAATTTGTGTGCGATTGTTGTGTAGGTGTGGACATGGTAATATGGATAACGAAACGTGAATCAAGTTGCTGTGGCTCCACACTTATTGGATCAGTGTCTTATAGGGTCAGACAGCCTTTAGATCGCCGTTCGTCGCAAGGCCAGAAGAGACTTATCTACAGATCTGCGCAGCGTGAACGACCTTGTTCAGACAGTACGTGTTCTATTTCTCGGTGATGCAATTTTTCCCACTGATGTTGACAAACGGAACATAGCGCACAACTATTTGATCGTCATATGGTGGGCATACGTGTGAGCACATGCGTTCACAGTTCGGGTGAAGCGGGTCCATTCATAATCCAGTGTTGATTATTTTTTGATGTTTTCGCGCGATTTTCACGAAAATTTTAGACGTAATCGTTGTGCTAACTTCAATGATCATTTTGCCACACTGGGTTCCTATACAAGTACTCTCTGAACCTGTGTAACTTAGAAGTAATTGAATGCTGTTCTCCTTAGAGTAACTCACTTGTGGAACTTGACAAGTGAGGAAACAACTGATCAAACATCTTAGCCTTATATATCTGTCTTCAACTCATCAGGTGGTGAAATTCGAACAAATCTGTTAACACAGATAATCTTTTATGATCAAATTAACTATTGATCGGTTCTTTGAAAGTGCGTGAACCAAAGCGGTACTTATAACCTCTCGCATGTAGACAGCTCAGCTGGAATTTGCTACTGTCTCCTGTCAAATGATTGTGTGATCTATGTGTGAAAGTATTCAGAAGAATGCGCGCATCCGTGGTGTGGTTTTTCAGTTTTGTGTTGGCGACTTACGGAGACAAGTGGAATGTTCATTCTGCCAGACGTGATAGCTCAATGTTTTTTCAGAGATTGGTGGCCTGATTTTTTTCTGTGAAAGAACAACGTGGGGCTGATATGCATTTTGTGAGCTCTCTCAGCATCTGACTAAGTCCAGGGTGATATTTGGTAATCGGACCTGTTGAGGTACTGACTTCATCACGATGGTTCTGTGAACTACTGAGAGTGCAGTGTTATGTCTTGAGCACTGGTGTTTCGAGGTTGGATAGACTGACCAGCTCAAAGTTTGTATTGTTATGATAATTTTCCGTGCTCATAGTTAACGGCAAAGTAACAGACCACAAGAACAATGCACCGAGTTAAGATCCAACACTAAGTGTCGCTCCTAAATTCGTCCGATTAACCCGACAATTAAAGACACAACTGAATCCGTTGTTCCCGATTCATGCAAAAGTCGGCGTGCTTTGCGTCATTTCAGTAAGAAATACCAGAGTTGTCAGGGTATTTTGAATAAAGGAAGCGAGACAATCAGCGCTTTCTAATCGGGATCACTTGATTACGTCATCGTGATGAATAAACCACTAGAATTGAGTAGAATGAGAAAAATGCGGACGAAGTAATACGATTCGACTGTGCTGATTGTACGCATGAAAAGATGTTACATTGCAGAAAGTACTCGTGCAAACTACACTGCGCAAGCTACTTCACGCGGATCGCGAGCTGACAGGATGCGTGGGACGGTACGTGTGTGCGTCCCTGTGGCTCATAAGGTCTGCTCACTCGGAACGTGTCTAGATCATACAACAGACAAATCACAATACGTTATTAGTGTGGCGAGTTCGTGCACAATTCACTCCAGACAGCAACTATTCACCTAATTTCAGTTTCGTCCGCACACAATTTCTGTTGCGAGACCGAAATGTGGACGTAAGTTATGAGACGGTCTTCAATATGACTAGTAGGCGGTTGCAGAGAGAACTTCAGTTAAATTGTTAAGGTACGAAAGCTCTTCATCGGTTTTCGGATGAATCCGAAGATTAACAGCATATTAAAAATGTCGGCTAGATTATTTCCAATTTACTTGGAAAATATATACTTAAAAGCATACATTGCGATGAATATGGCTACATGAAATTGAGCGGGGATCAGAAGTTCGGACTATCCGTCACGTTGCCTTGTTGGCCTACTTTGATAAGGAGAATACAATTCCAGGGATTAAGTTAAAAAGCTGAACTACGAATGTTCAGAAACTTTATGGTCACGTATTAAAGGCAAACGACAAAACCATGTCTTATTTCAGTACATGAATGACGATCTCATTAGGGTAACTTAATGACTAACTACAGTATACCAGTCGGATCTACATTTGATTAAGTGCTACAAGAAAATTGAGGCCTATGAAGAGCGTCTGAAGAGGATTTCCTGTGAAATATTCTCTATGGAACTGAAGCTTATTGGGAGGATTCTGTCACCATCAGCTTAGCTGAGCAACTCTATCAGGCAATAGCCTTAACTACTTTGGTTTTATCAATGCATTCTTGTGCAATCACTATGTGCACATTTTTCACTCTAGGCTGCCAAGAATGATTTCATCCAACAGAAAAAAACATCCACAAATCACACTCATTCAGCACTCGAATTTGTTGCACGATACTAAACGAGAACAATTCCCTTGAGACCTATAGCCACTCGAATTAGGGACCACTTTGCATTGACGGTAGTGGAGAGGTGCCCATTCAGTCTGTTCAGAGACAACAACATTTATGAACTGAGAGGAAATCAGTTAAGCAAAAACCTAACAGGGGACTAAAACGAAGTGTGCAACAGGGAGTGGATGAGACGATATTATACCAGAGTGTGTCGAGAGAATACGTGATCAATATCGGACTGTGTGGGTGCCAACTACACTTTTGGTGACGAAACCTGTTGATTCCTGGGGAAGCAATTTTTGTCTAAACATTTCCTGTAATTTGAAGTTATATTCCAACATCTAGGCCATGATAGGGGGTGTTTGGTGAAAAAGCGAATGAGATGAGGCCAGAGCGAAATCACTGCCTGAATCTCTTCTTTTCTAACAGTACTTTTGTAGCTGGTGGCCTAACATACAAGATGACAGCCAGTTCGAAGCACGGTTATCTTATTTTTGTTTAGTCAATCCAAATGACAAGAATAAAACTGGAGGCCGAGTGTAAACTTTTGAACTTGCATCAAGTTAATGGAACCTGTTGTTGATTTTCCGCCACTATAATTGTGGTTATTAGGACAGAGAAAATAAACGAACCGAGTACGTTTAACTAATGGGTACAAACTTCTGAACGGTCCGGGTCTTCAAAATACCAGTCACAATTAAAGCCAAACATGACTTTATTGTACCAGGTAACTATATATCTTCATTTAATGAACTGAAAAAATCATATATATATATATATATATCGAGTTTTGTCAGATGAACGGGTGGTAATGTTTTTGATTTTCCAGACACAATAAATCAAAACGAAGATTGACCGCGAACTCACAAGTTACCCTATTAGTTACGAAGATTATTGCATAAACATGTACACACCACTTTGTGTATTGCTAATAGTTAGATTGACGGATTTATGATGTTGGAAGAGATCAAATTGTACACAGTCAGGATTATGGCTACATTCGAACCAGGGACAGAAACACCATGCCCAAACGTGGCAAGTGGTCTATCAGCTGAGCTATGAGGCCACGCCAAGAGTTCGGGAATTTCATATTTGGATTTCGATACTCATCCGTCCCAGTGTCTCATATGGAATCCACCAAATGCTCCAAGGGATCGGCTGTCTCAGCAGGATATCTCGATCAGTTCACGTTGGAATCCACCAACGTCACCGCTGAGTATAGAAATTGAGTCTCATAAAAAATCATAGGTCAGTCGAACTACTTATTAGTAATACGGTTTATATATATATATGAACAAAAGGGACAAAAGTATCTAAACAAGAACGAGAAAAAGAGCCACTCCAAGGCCTACATACAAACCTTCTTCCAAATTCGCTGACAACTGCCTCACTTATCGTGAAAATATCAGAGAAAAAAGAAACGATGTGCTGAACACAGTGAGTTAGAGCTTTTGACGAGTTTACCAGCAACCAATACAGTGGCATGTAACAGGTGTAAATAATTTGGCAATATTTGTTGTGACTTCGTGTTATAGACGAAGTGGAGAGTTTGCATGAAAGCAAATAGGAAGACTACTGTTTCTAGCCAACTACTTAAGACGAAGGCATGTAAGTCTTCAATAAGAAAAATGACAACAGCCACAGAATAATCACATAACTAACGATAGGTAATGTAGTGATGAATAAAACGTCTAACCGGTTGTCAGGATGTACAAAGATCTTAGGTGTTTAGAACTGACCACCTCAAAGTGGCACAGTGTAAAGTCTGTTACCCTTTCGATCTCTTGTTACATACCATTCTTCATACCGGTTATGTTCATTGTACATATTAACTACTTGTCTATTGTTTGAATCAATACACTTCTTCGTCCTCGCGCGTTTCACCTTCTGCTCGCACGCGGTCCTGGTTATCGTGGGCTAACCGTGGCAACGTTCATTTAGCTTGTTGGAGGAACCAAATTCGTTATTACTGAAGGGGAGAATCTTCTTGCAATACGCAGCAGACTTAGTGTAGTGGAATTAGTTGCGGACACCTACTGTGAGTTCTTGTATTTGCCTCGAGGTACTGTTCCCCCAACTCTCTGTTCCACTACAACAGTCTTTAACAGCACAAGTTTTGTTGTTATGAGCTGGAAGTTCGGATGATTACAGAATAAATACACTTATTACAGACTGTTTTTGAGGGAGAACTCACAGTCAGTTTGAAACAGTCAAGTTTACTTCCTTGGAGAAAGCTTAGAAAACTATTTTGGTGGTGGCATTCTGAAATCCAACATTCCCTTTTCGGTGAAAATCATGCTATGCTGATAGTAAATGCGTTGGTCGCAAAGACAAATGTGGCGTCACTATTTACACATACCAGTTTGCTGTTTATATCACCTGTGCAAATTTGTGATTTTCTTATATAAAGGGGGTTACAACGGCTGATACATAGTGTGCCCACCTCACCACGATCAGCATGAATTACCTTTAAAAGGTCGGTTTGTAACAACGTGTTCAGTATCTAGGTTTTCTAGAACTAAGTGCCGTAAACGTCGGTTACTTTTTGCAATGGCGATAGCTCTTCGCTGATTCTTTCTACAATTCAACAGTCTAAATAAAGCGGGTAAATAGGGTTTTCTGATCAATATGAACTGAACATGAGGCAATCGATTGCAGCCACTTTCACGGACATTTATTCAGGTACTTGCTAAAAGAAGCACTATGTTTGAATTTCCTCTATCGGAACTCATCATTAATGCATGTCTTTGCCACAGCCAGGATTTGAACTCATGACATCCTATTGTGGCAATCATATTGATGAACTGAACTGCCATATTCAAGCGTTCATTCGCATTCGTTTGTGAGTACTACTCAAAATCTCATGTTAAATTCCACGGATGGCCCTGCGGCTTGGAATTTTGTCCAAGCATAACTTGACTGCGGTGCTTGTTTTCGGAACGGGTTGGTTGAAAATTTGTGAAAATGTGACAGGTGCTATCAATGGTGAGTGATTTTGGTTTAATACCTTGAACAGCAATTTCTTGTGGTATATCGCCTTATCATGGATGATGGAAGCACAAAACATCTTGAGGTACCACTTGAGGTCCAACTTTAGATCATCTTTCAAGTTTATCCGCTGGAGGATTAGCATCAAATTACTTCAGTTTAACCAGCCTGTATGATTAAGTGGTGAGTTACACCGTGAGGGCACCGACTTTTTCAAAATGAATCCTGTTGTTACAGCATCAACTGAGAAGTTGCGGTGAAACTCAAAGGGCCTAAACAATCACTATTCAGAACTTAATTAGTAGCAGACAAACATTTCTAGTAAACTGGATTTTTGTGTTCAAAGTGGTGAATGGAATCGGCCGGAACTACCCGTCATACGTCAGATGCGGTTAATACTTTGTCTGTTATTTATTTTCCCTACCCAGAATAGTTGAGTTATGTAGTATCTTTTCCAAGTTGACCATCACTCACGTTCAATCGCAGCGTGCGCATTCAGATAGACTTTCCAGCTAGCCTCCAGACTCGAGTTTCGCTCTCATTAGAGCTCGTCAGTAGTGCATATCCTTGCCATGGCCGGGATTTGAACTCCGGCCATTCCAATCATGAGTCAGCCGTGTTAACCATTGCGCCATTGACCTCACATTAGGCACGATCGAATGATCAAATGTGAACGCTCAACCACTCTCGCTTGTGAGCAATGATCATTGGAAAAATTTCTTGAGACTGACAGTTTGAAGGTACATGTTGTATGCGTGCAAGTAGGGTGGAACTGTATTTGAACGAAACATGGAATGTAATGAATAAATGGTTGTTAATTCAGGTTTGCTGCCTGCATGTGATCCACAACAGATTTTCAGACAGCCTCGAACTATCTAGGTTTTTGTGTGTTGCCTACTAACAACTGACAAGTGGGATGAGTAGTTAGAAGTTCTCACATAGGTTGATGTGAACTAAAAATGAGTCAAGCCTTGTTAAACACCGTATCTGTAAGGAAGTACATATACCCCGCCAGCAGCCAAATAGTATCTTTTTAAAACATATTTCAGTAGTCGATCATCGAGGTGACTCTTTTGGCTTATTGCAATTAACGTGTCTCTATTAACATGCTCACTCAGTATGTGGGCCGTTGTTTGGACATGCTAGAAAGGGATATTCAATGAACTTTTTCAAAGAATGTATGAACAATGCCTCATTCTATCGTCACAAAACTGAACTGGGTTTGTTGGTGTAATTGATTCAGTCATTTTATGATTTGTTTTGTGTGATGACCATGTTAAAATAAATCACGATAATTTATTTGCTGAACAGAATGACTACTTATAAGTAGTCGGAAATTTAGTTGGTAGGAATCAAACACACTGATGGTCTACTGGACTGACCACTACGTCATTCACGTCATGCCTAATGAGTCCCGGTGATTTCTTCACATCTAACCGCTCAGTCACATTCACTGGGGAGTAATTAGCAGTTATTTTTTCGACTCACACCGTCCGAACGTTACCACTATACAGATATAAAGCTTTATTCCACACAAGCCTAATTCCTTTTCTGAAGTAAATAAAGTTTGACTTAGGCGAGAGTGTTAATGCAGTAGTACTACCACAGTGAGAAATGGAAAAAGTGACGAAATTCCTATAAACCATATAGATAGAGGTGGCCCCTGAATGGATGGCGGCAAATGCAGCTCAAACATGTATGAAGCATGCCATTAGGGTTTTTACGTAGTTTTCATTGCAGTCCGTATAACCGATTTCGTTTTATTGTCTCTTACATTCAGAACAAAAGAGTTGGTAATGTCTTACGCGGTATTGGTTCTTCAGCAGAGTACTCCCTTCATTAGTATCTACCGTTATGATGTTACACTCTGCAGTATACAACACTTGTCAAAGAAATGCCGAGTTTTTACTTTACTTGTTTTAACATCACCGTCGCTATGCCACAGCCGCCACTTTGGTGCAATTGGCTCCATAATTACAAGGTTGTCTGTAAAAACACACTTTCAGCGTTGTTGATGTTACGCCCCTATTGTCCGTCACCTTAGAAATTTATTCTTTCCCTATTCCTCCCCTTCCTGTCCATGACTGGTCGACATGTGTGGCTCGCTGTGACGTAGACAGAAGGCTGTTTGTATGCACATCTGCCGTTGTCGGTTTTCGCAAGTAGACTTTATAGTTGGATAGATAAATGATAAAACCAGAACGCTAACTCGTTTCGACACTCTAGTGATATCAGCCATAGGTCACCAGTGGTATAGAGAGCCAGTTTTATTAAATATCTTCCGTCATGTTACCAATAAAAGTGAGTGGAGACGGATACCACTTTGGCAGCTGATTGGTTGAGCCAATTCATACCGACCTATAGAAGTAACCATTAGTAATGTGATGTACTTGTCATGCAACCGCGTGAGATTAAGACCACCTTCTAGACATCGGCTTCATATGAATGGTCAGTACCTCAGTAATGAGACGTTTCGCTCGAAGGAGACCTTCAGATCACTGCTGAACAGTATACTTAGACGTACATTGTGAATTGAACTTATGGAGGCTACTGATTAAACTAACAGGAAATAAGGTCTTAGTGACGAGAATCTTACTGGTCGTGGTCACCAACCAATTCTAAAGTCTTCCTCTACACGGCGGATTATTGAACCCGTAAAGTAGGTGTGCCTTCCATCGAAAGTGTTGTCAAAGATACATTGGATGATATCAGCAACGCCGGTACGTTTCTTAAACTAGTGCTGTGAACCGAGAAGGCGGATGGCACAGAGGTTATTTGGGGAACCAATACACAACTTATGCGTCTCAACGGGACTACGAACAGAAACACTCATTTTCATACCACACTCGTCTGAGGATTCTCCAGTCTAGTTGGACACCATGTCTCAGTTCCGTTATGTGGCGAAAGCCATTCTACGTGATGCTGCCCTCTGATGATCCTTCCAGTATCACTCACCTATTTATCTCACGATCATTTCGATCCATGCTGCTATTGAATAGTGGTGTAAGTAGTATGGTGCGACCATCTATCCTCACTACACTAGTACGTACACTTTATGGGCCGTCACGTGGTAAAAAAATCTTATTTATTTTTTGCAAAAAGTGCAAGAAAAGCAGAGTTTTTTTCGTGGGAAATTGTATGCGTTAATTCTGACGTGATAATCTTTAGTTTTGCGCCGTGTACGCTCTTGAACAGGTGAAAATATTTCTAATATCATGGTTTTAAACTTGTCAATCTTTGTGTGTAATAAAGTGATTTCTTGAATTACTAGGAGGCACGTCATAACCCTCAGCCAAAATAGTTGGGATAAAAACGGAAACCGATTTTGTCGAAAGCGACCTCTTCAGCCCAGTTTGCTTTTAATATGCATGCTTATCAGTACTATTACGGATTAACAATGTTAAAATGAAATCAATGAAAAAATCAGGGTTTGAGCTCATCTACTTGTTTGAGCAACATTGTTGTGTTTACTTTTGATTACCAAACTTCACCGGTTGGTTTAGCTATCGTCTGCTTGTGTTTTCGTCCCTATACAAACTTTGTTCAACAAACTTCATTACACTATGGTGTACGTGGTATGACATACGCGCCAGGGAATTCACAAAGTACTTCATACAACTTCACTTAAAGTGTTTCAAAACAGTGTAGTGCGCAAGCAGGGATTTGCTTAACTCAAGAGTAAATCTTGTTACGTAATTCCGTAACTGGGAACATCTCGGACTATAGTGTTGTAAAACTGCTGTGATCATGCAATCACCTAAACAAGATGTCCGCTAACCATTTTGTGGATAAAAACAGATGCAGAAAAACTTGCATTTGAACATCACGCTAATTGAACGAACGTTATCAGGTTGGTCCCTGTCTGAAAGTCTGGCTGGAAAATCACTGTGCATGGTTCGGTTCATTACTTCCCCACAGACTTGATCACACGAATCGATAGTCACAGTAAACTGTTACATCCGTCACTGTGTATTTGAGCATGCTAGAACCGTCACAGATGTCACAAGCCTAGTTTCCTTTTCTGCACCTTGTGCGGAAATTTGGAATATAGTGACCGGATGCAATGTCAGCATAACAACTGTGACTGTACATTCGTAAACCTTATTGATCAGACGCGTAGTTCTGCTTTTAAGATACAGTCTATTAAGCTGCTACCCAGTCGGTACGCATTAGGATGTTTCCCAACCGCTACCATGGCATGTTGTGGACTTGATCATTTCTCAGAAATGCTGATCGGTTTCATTTTTTTTGCAGTGTTTTACTTGCGCAATTACGGGTTGGTTAGGTGGTGAGATTTTATATGTGAATTTTACACACACTGAGGTCGCATTTATTGGAAAGTGACAGTCACGAAATGAACACAGCATAACTTTAGTATCCACTACAGCCCTCCTGACCGACGCACAAGTAAGGTGGCGACACTTTCATATTTTTTAAACCCAGGTATGGAGGGAATGGAAGAACTAGACTTAAGTATTGTCCATTGTGCATTGAGTATTCTGGCCAAGACGGTGGTTCGACTTTCTACTGAAATGTTTGGAGGATTGGATACCCGGGCTGTGAAGAAAAAAGGTTTTTGTTACCGACCGAATAACAGTAACAAAAAGAATCAAGACTTCAGCTTTTTTTCAAGTGAGGCTGACTGAATAACAAAGCTGCGGCCAGCTGAGCGAACAATCTGGTTGTCCAGTTTGAGGGTCAGCATCCGCTGTCTGCTACGCCTTAAACCACACATGAACCGAGTATTATTTTGTCTTCCTCTATTCACTCGAATCGTCTAACTCCCGTTGTGGTGTGGCATTCATATCCACTGTTTCACTTCATTGTTTATAAACATCAGTGTATGGGACTGAGTGTTTCCTCCCGTACCCGACCAAGTAAAGCTGTCATCTGGGAAACGCATGAGATTTCCATGTACCGGTTCATGATTGGTTCACCTAACCAGTAGCAGATATGTTCACTCTGATGATGTTCTAGGCCTTGCAGTGGCTAGGACAGTGTATATCAGTAAGTTGATGGCACAACGTTCTTTTATCTCTCTAATGCGTCACGTTATCACATAGCGGATCATGACCAAATAGATTGTTGATCTTGAATAAGGGGTGCCTTTGACTTTAGGTCAGAAGTTTTCCTGCAGTTGTGTGTTGTATGTTGTTATTCGTTACTCCCCTTACTTTAACTAGACAAGGTCATCGTTTCGATGAACTAGCTGTAGGATAAATGTTAGTAGAAGTGACTCTGATCTTTCTCCTCACGCACTGATGCTGTCAATTTGTGAGTGTTGTTTAAATGCACGAGTTTTCTTCTGATCAGTAAGCGAATTGTGTCTTGTTCAAGCTCTGTCTCATTCATGCATCAGACCGTCAAGAAGATGTGTCGTACAAATTCCAAGTCACTGATAGTGTTGTTTGCTTTCACAACACCTTGTCTAAGTCGCTTTACTATAGCTTGCATCGGTATGTTATATTTACCTCAAGTCATTTATAGCGCAAAGTATTTGATGCATACGGGTTCAGCTTAACATTATTCAACAGCAAAAACCGGATCGCCTTTTGCCTAGGTGCTTAACCCGACTCAGATATATCTGGTCATAAAATGGACTGGCATTAGTTAACACATTGCACATGCATACCAGTTAGAGTTTAGTTAACGCGAATGCACCGTACAATGGTCTGATGTGTTGGTCCAGCTACCATACTGTAAAACGTACACCAACCCGACTAAAGGAAGCAGAAAGGAGTAACGCACAGGAAAGTATCAGTTTATGGGTAGTTCACATTTTCTCCTAATTTGTCATAATTTCATTGAATCTGACTACTCAGAGGTCTCCGTGAGCGGGTTTCTATCTTTTCAAATACCATATCTCGTCCTCCTTAAGCGGTCCTCCGATGGCTTCATTCATTCACCTTACTCGACTAAATTTCATCAAGTTTGCTATTCAGTGCAGGTCACCGAAACCACAAGTGTCAAAAGGCCTAATTGTAAGCAGCTGGAAATGCAGTGATTTGGAAGCAAATATTAGACATTGTTTATATTTAGTCAGTTCATACTGGGTGTCATCAACTCTATTTGTTCCCTTCACCTGCAACGACGTGATATGAGACACATATCAGCTACAAAATGTTCGAAAGCTCAACAGTAGAAGTTTTCCCACATTAGTGAAAGCTTAGTATAATACAGTTTTTCCATCATTTTCTAACCAGAGCAACTGACTTCAGAAAAGTGGTGTGTTGCCCTAGTGTACTGATATATCGCTAAAAGCGTCGCATATCATCTCGAGATTTTGCGAAGTGACAACGACATGAAACAGTGTGGCATGGAAATGTTCGTCATTTTTCAGCGAGGATGTGGCTGACACGGATAGTCACCGTAAAATCTCCCTTTTGTGTTGATACGACTCAAATCTCGGTAACTCATTATACACATGCCATATTTGCAATTTGTGGGTCGCATTTGATCAGGGTTAAAATGTCATCATTTTTGAATGACTATAAACCGTGCACCGTCTTGCAATTGAGGCAGAAAGAGTTCAGACAAGAAAGCACAGGATCAACGCGGCCCAACTCGTTGGCTCGATCCGGAGCGTACGGAAGTAGTTTACGAGGAACAAAACGCCACAGATGACAACCAGCACCGTTTTGCAAATACTACTTCTCATCAACCAGAAATACGGCTTGCCAGCAGTGGGACTTGAATAAAGCATTGCTGGCGTTCGATACAGACGTTGCTCACCCGTTTTATTTTAAAGAGATTGTTTGCGTCACAGAGTCGGCTGCGTGTGAACCTACAAAACACTTCATCACGTGCGACACACTGGATGTCAAACCGTGGTAAATATTGGTTGAATGGTGTATTGTGTCAGTGATAGGCTATTTGTAACTAGCACACCGACAGTCGCATGTTTAGGGCAAGGTAATCCAAACGTATAATCGCATATATGAAGTCTGCCCAGTCCATAATACATCGGTTACAGTCATCTAGGTTACAGCATTGTGACGCTACCTCGTTTTGGATTTCTGTCGAAACACTGAAAACCAGTGCTTCTGGCCATAAATAGATCGTTACTTATAAGGTGTGAATAGACTACCTCAGGGACTGTGCAACAAGATACTCATAAGAGAAATGGAATAATTCCTAACAGCTAATTACCGCGGATTTAACCATTTGATATTCTAATCGTATATGTGAATCTTTTCTACACATAGACAAAACGATACAGTCCAGGGCAATTAATTCTAATCCCACTGCTGCAACCCCATGGTTAGATAACCTGGAGGGTGGTTATGTATGAATTCATTATTTAACTGATTAGGGTGAATAATTAATCGCTTATATTAGGTAAACGTCAACCACGTTCAGTCGTTCATTTCATCCGCGTTTGTGGTAGATAACAACCGTGACTTATTCATGCAGGTTGCGGTATCAACTCGGCCCTGTAGATAAGTGTGTATGTGTGTGAAAGAATGTGCAGGTTTTCAATTGTCCCGCGTACTACCAGGAGATACTAATTGATTTCAGCATACCATTCTGATAATGAGATTGTGTGGACGCGAATCAGCTAGTAATACGCGTGTTTAACAACCGCCTTACAACACGTTCGACTGTTCGGTTATACTCGACTGCAGCTTAATTTATGACGACAATAATCTCATACAATTTGATAAAACAGTGTTAAACAAATTTGTCTGCCTTTGTTTGAGCAAGCAGTACGATTGTCACAGCCAGTGAACACTCATCGTTGTGCTGTTCGCTTGTGTTTTTAAGGTTCAGTGGAGTAAACGTAAAAGACTCACATCTGGGTGCAACCGACATACATGAGATGAAGTGGTTTTGTGAAAACGAGACGAGTATCTGATAGTGCAAAGGTACCACAATCAAGTCAGCCGAACCAATTTTATCAGCTAATTCAATTATGTTGAAGCAACAGAACTCAAGTATGAATACTGTACAGTAGTTCAGCAAGCAGTACGAGACGACACCGTCAGCATTGGGCGTTAGCGCATGACCCTGTAATGCAAGTGCCTGTGAGGGCAAGGGGGTGGGTAATTGAGGCTTCATAACAGCAGCAGCATTACGGTCAAAGATGCATACGTCAGCAACTTTCTTCCGGTCGGGTATCCTAGAACATCCACATCAGTATTCCATAAAACATTGGTTACCAGAGAATAAACAAACTGAGGATCAAGAGGCATTCGTCCGGCAAAAGAATCTTGACATTCCTGTTGCTAACATATTTAACTAAACTGAGAACGAACAGGATAGTGAACAACAAGCTCTCCCAAGCATCTGAGAAAAAAGAGTATAGCAAACAACCGACGTTAAACAGTGTGCCGTTTTGTTCAACATGCTTTGTGGCGGTAACTACCGTCTGTTCAGTCTGCTCAGAACATTTCGACTGAATGAGCAGGATGTGAGGGGATAAAGCACAACGTTCGGTGTGTATTAATCTGGGTTAATTTTGCTTATTCGAAAAAAGGCACAGGATATGATGAGACAGATTTCACTAGATCGGAATATCAACTTTTATAATTTCATTCTGTTTACATAACATCACTGTTCTAAGAGAGTAATTCATAAATTTCGCCAGCGTGCTTATCTTCATTTAATTACACTGACCTGTAACGAACGTCTCTTAAAAAACACAGTAGACTCTTAGCTTAGAGTACTACCTGAGGGAAAATTAAAATAGTGTGATATTCTGAAAACGCCTCGTCATTACTTCGTTTCTACTTTGCTTATTGACGATTTAACGGGGGGGGAGTTGGTGCACCGAAACACATTCGCCCCATGTGTGTACAATGAGGAATAGCACCGGGCCGTTGAAGTTAAACAGAAGCACGCAATACAAGTTAATCTAACCCTGGAATTATATGCTACTGCAGTGACGGTCACCAAGAACAGCACAATATAAACTGAACTTCGGTATTTAAACATCGGTCTCAACGGGTACTCTCGGAACTCATGGCCGTATGGTTTCTCTTCTCGTCGCGTAGTTTAGAAACATGGTATTAAGCATTTCCCGAATAGCATATAACCGACGCTGGCATCCAACTAGGGAGATTCTTTGACGCCTCAGAACACTTACATGTCATTCGAACCCGTGGAGTACAATTTTTACAGAAATTTCTCACGACAGAGCTTAGAAGGATGTTTTTTTCATTACTTCCCACACAGCGTTTAAAAGTTGCACTTAGTGAACAGTAACCTCAGGGCTAGCAATGATTTTTCGAACAACTTGTTGGCCTGAAAATCCCTCTGTGGTTATTGAGGATCTCTCGTACCACGAGGTGTCACCTGTAAAGGGGGTGTATTGGACGAACGTACCAACAAGAGGCCGATCAGTGGTTCGCAGAAGACTACGGTCCCGCGAGCAAAGTAGCATGTCAGCGCGGTGACCAGTGCTGATGGTACACCATCATAACATCGGATTGTGTCATAACGAGCATCGGAGTCAAGCAAATTGCTCAGGCGCTTCACGCGTTAAAACAAACGAGCTCGAAGCAGAGCCGAATCGGCCAATGAAAAAGCCGAAGCGTCAAGACCAATCGTAATTCTTCATTTCCCGGATGCATCTTGCCTATAAAACAACTATTAAAAACTCAACAAAACTGAGATTAGCATGGGTTCACAAGGTTGACATTTGATTTCGTTCTGGAAGGTAGCTTTTTTGACATCAACGACACCTCCTGTTTATCAACAACTCTATGTTCACACTCCTGTCAGTGTGAAAGGTCACCAACCGTTTTTCAGAATGGGTGTTGTTAGACTTACGTTTGGGTTAAGCTGGCGATTTCGTAAATTACTTAGGATAGAAACGCCAAATCGGCACCTCGCGTTTCGTCAGAGAGCTCTCTCGGTTTCGTTTGAATTGTTTTGACTTAGGTAGCTGGTTCATCTCCATCGGGTTTGAGAGGGAAGTCGGTAGTTCGGAAACTACCCTTGATGGTAACTGGATTGCTGTGACTCCCAATATAATCATGCCATCCGAACGCTTAATCCTATGGGTCGCGACTTCCACTCAACGAGATTTTGCTAGACATTTTGCATCCATGTAAATCTAAAGTAGAAAAGGAGAAATTCCGATCTAGTGAAATCTGTCTCATCATATCCTGTGCCTTTTTTCGAATAAGCAAAATTAACCCAGATTAATACACACCGAACGTTGTGCTTTATCCCCTCACATCCTGCTCATTCAGTCGAAATGTTCTGAGCAGACTGAACAGACGGTAGTTACCGCCACAAAGCATGTTGAACAAAACGGCACACTGTTTAACGTCGGTTGTTTGCTATACTCTTTTTTCTCAGATGCTTGGGAGAGCTTGTTGTTCACTATCCTGTTCGTTCTCAGTTTAGTTAAATATGTTAGCAACAGGAATGTCAAGATTCTTTTGCCGGACGAATGCCTCTTGATCCTCAGTTTGTTTATTCTCTGGTAACCAATGTTTTATGGAATACTGATGTGGATGTTCTAGGATACCCGACCGGAAGAAAGTTGCTGACATAGTTTACTTGAACCTAGGTTTACACTGTCACTCTTGACATGAGGTTAAGGTTGTCCGGTGGGCAGTGTGACCTCACTGTATCTTCCAATAATATCATTAGGTTTCTCTTGCGACGTAATCAACAACACCAGGAACTTCTTAACGATTATCCTTACTACAACGTAAATGATGAACGAAGGTATTAGGATATGTGTGACAATTTGACGTGGCTGCTTCATGTTGATGATGTTATCCCCATTCTCCAAAAGCGAAATTCCTAGATCAGACGTGTATTTTGTGATTCAATATGGTTTAATTAATTTTCCGTTATTCATTAGGCGATTTGATACGTCCAAATATGAAAACTGCACGCGTAAGGCTTATGAACCGGATCAACAACTTGATTTGAGTTTGAATTTACTAACCTCACACTGCTTTATAAAACTTGAATAACACAACTTGAGAAGTAACATCGAACCAACCTATTTAAATACAGGTTGGGATTTCCCGTCTTGAAATATATTCTTCTGGCCTACTTGTGCGTTGAGTTAGTGAGACAGTTCTTCTCCGACGAACTCTAAAATTCACACAATCCATGGTATTGATGTTCGCCGAGCTTGGCATTTGGGTTGCAAACGTTTCATCACCAAGCGAGGTGACATCATCAGCGCGTAAGCGTTTCAGCGTATAGTTTTGAATGTTTGCAACCTAAATGCCCAGCTCGACGAACATATCAATACCAAAACCATCAACCCGAACTACGAACAACACCACCACTGTTCCCAACCATCACACAGTTCTTCACAAACCGACTACAAGAACGGAATTTTCCAAATAAACACAAATGTTTTAGTCATGAAGATCATGAAGATCAGGTGACGTAAAATTAGAGCAAGTTAGAACAATCAGATTGGCAGCATAAGACATTTAGCGTGAACATCAGACGGCACTTTATTACTCTGCCAATGAGCATGATAGCCATAGCCCCAAGCCACGGTAGCTTTTGGCCGCAAAGAGTAGATCGTCACATACACCAGTGATTATTTCTACAAAAATTATCACTGCTTTTTCCCCGAAAGTTTAACTGCAATCACTATCATCGTTTCAACTTTAAGCTATACCTGTGGGTGCGATAGTTCGGACTACTGTTGGTCATCACAACAGTCTGCGAAGTACGAAGATATAGCAAAGAAAAGAGGAGAGAACATAAATGACCGAAAATAACTAAGTTTCACAGTGTAAGATAGCTAACAATTATCAGGATACAGGTTCTTCACTGATTCTGATACAATGCCGTATCAGGGTGTGTTTCTAGACAAGGATGAGAATATGTGCAAACTGCAAAAATGGATAAACAAAACCTAATAAACCCGCTTGGAGCGATGTTCAGGGCTTTCAAAGCTTGTTAAAACGTCACTACCTGATCACCTATCGGTCTCCGAAAAAAAAGCCGCCAATCACATGGAACATTGAGCCGTACGGTAGACGATCTGTCGGTGCACGGCGTACATGACACAACCAGTGAAGACTGTACATTTTCGCTAACTAGCTTATGAGTTACAAACTTGCACTTTCCCAAACACGTGCCGCTTGACTGTCGCGTCGTTCGCGCAGCCAGCTCATTTGATACCGGACAAACGGCGAAAACAGCGGTAGTATAGATGCATCTTCCGCACATATGAGCAAAGTCTGTGATCCATGGAACAAAACTGAAGGAACACACCTTTTAAAGCTTGCTTGTAATGGAAAAGAGGAATTTTTGATGCAACATATGATGTGGGTTAGCGAGTGGACAGCGTGCTTTCGCTGTTCTCGTGGACACCTTGTCAGTAATATTACAGAGTGACTGACGTGGTATTACACAGTTGGATGAGACAATCGATAGTCTCCAGCGGTCTTTCAGCAATAACAAAGACAGAGTCTGTGCCAACTCGATCTTGTAACAACGCGTTACATCTTGATAATGCAAACTGCATACTCAACAAACCATACCATGCATACAACCATGTCGTTTAACCGTATCGCCATGGTCTGCAAGTTCTCCGCGGATGAGCCAAATGAGGTGACATCGTCTACGTACCCTGTGTCAGTCAGCCTACAGCTCTGCAGAAGCTCCATTCCGAGATCCCCGGGAACTCTGAGTACTCCTTCCAGAATATCATTTACTATATGACTTAAATAGAGGGTTCGGACAACCCTATCGAACACCGCTTGATTTGCAGAATGCGTGGGATTGCTGCACACAATTGTACACCCCGCACACACAGCCAGCACACAACTTCAACAAACAGACGCGTCACTGAAACTCCTCTGTGAGCAGATGGGATGTGATAGAAACTAGGCAAATGCCTCTCTTTTTGTCAAATGGTATGGTGGTGTTTTTGAGGATGGGAATGAACGTTGATGAGCACCATTCAGAAGTAATCACTTTTGTCTATCAAATGATAAAGCCGGCCAGATCTATCCGAATCTTTTGAATGAATCAAGGGCTTTTTGACCGGTTAGTTAGCGTTCACTCACGCTTAACTATAGGTCAAGTTCTATCGATTCGGCAGTTTACAGGACAGTTTCAAAAAGACGCACAGTTTCCTCTGAAGCAATACTCTGCTTAATGTGTTCACCACAACGCTCTTCGAAGCTATACTTGAAATTAAAATGTGGAACGTGATGTGCATTGGTGAGTAAGTAACACATTTAAAAATCCAGTGGACAGAGGTCAGCTTGACACAACCAGATAGTATCTCATCAGTGCAAGGTTACCCAAGGGTGTGTTGTTTCAGTTGAAAGTTATTTTTGAAAAGTGGTCATTACTCAGTTGAGCCTCATGTTACTAGTTTTGTTGGACGCTTCCGTGATTTGCGCCGTTTGTAACTTTCTCGGATGTAACATTTTATTTGTAACTTTGATTCGTGCATCCTTTCGACAGAAATTATGTTTCACGTATATTTTAAAACAGTCTCGACTAAAACGTTAAAGATTGTAAATTAAAAAGCGCACGTAATTTATATTTTTCTTAGTCTGAACAGCTTCAGTATGGATTAACACACAGCTTCGTGTGACTAGTTGGCGAGCCGCATCACTAAGCTAGACAAAAGATTATCAGTACACTGCTTAATGTCTATTGTCATGTTCAGGTGCAGATGTCTCCGACCAGCAATGGTCCTGGTGCTGTCAGCCCCGGAGTTTGTGACGTACAGAACTCACATCCTTTTAGTTCACATGGCAAGAACAACTGAGCCTGCTAAGTTTTTTGTTCAGTATGGATAAAAAACATGCATAACCAACCGTCTAAAAGCGTTAGCTTTAAGACAAAAGTGCATAGAATGTGAGGCAAATAAAGATGCTTCCACTAACACTGTATCTGGTTTGATCAACTGTTAGTTCGTTTAGTCAATAAAATTCAAGCTCACTACCCGACGGCCGCTTTCTAAACAAGATTGGAGTCAGACGGAGGTAGGAATGTGAACTAAAACAAACCCACTGTTAAGAAATGGGTTAGGACAACAGATGCGAACGACGGCGCTTTCCAGGCATTATTCTCACAGTCCTACAGTTGCACTTATAAGTAGCCATTACTGATTTATGACATGTGATAACTTGGTAGTACCAGATGTGTTGTAGAAATGCAGCAGAATAGTAAATGTGGGGCTTGATTACAAGAAACCCGTCAAATATACCATAAGGGCTTGTTTGATATGGTGTTACACACGCAAATAAAGTGTAGTGTGAATGAACTGGAGCGGCATCCCGATTGGATAAAGTTTATCAACTCAATGTCCACATGAAAATGGGTCAGATGATGGTCGATTTGCACCAGCCACTCAAGGAAAGTGATCAGATCCTATTTCGAATTTGAATTCTACGGTTAAAACAATCTGTTTGAACATACACTGCGGCTGAACAGCCGATTTTATTGAATCAAATCGTAAAATGCAACGAGAAACAAACCATTCACGACGTAACAACGTATCCTCCCGATAACAATCATTGATGGGAACGCTGTAGTTTATATACAGAAGGGCACTGCATTCCTAATCACTTAAGATAGGCCAGGGCCACTCAAACCATCGTTGTTACCAGCTGCGTACACGCCGTTCAAGTACACTGCCCGAGACTGGGCTAGAGGAATCTCTTTTATTCTTGTAAAATGTGATATTCTCATATAAGGAAGGAAGTTGGCTTTAGATTATCTATTCAAGCAGCTTGGGTACATCGGAGTTTTGGAACAGTCAACAACTGTGTGAAGGACGAAAGAAACATGTATCAGCTCTGTAAGGTTACGTCTAACCAAGTTAGGCGTAGTTTTTGAGTCACTGACCGATTTTTGAGCGTGGTGTCTTCAAGAAACATCTCTCTTAAAGACAAGGTGCATACTTACCTAGTTTTCTTCTCTTATGCGTTAGTAAGCGGTAGCTGATGTATTCGAGGTCCCCATGATTAGCACCACCTTGTAGGATGTATTCTACGAAATCCATCACAAGTCCTGATGCAGACATTGAACAAATTCTTTACATTGATTATCTTAGAATACTTAACTGGTTGCCTTTGAATTGTGAACTTAAGAGATTATGGAAGTGAGTATAACAAACACACCTCTTTTATCATTATTTACATTTTAAAGTAGTCTTATTTGATCGCAAACTTGAGAGTTTAAAAGAACGAGAGCGTTCATTTCTTCTAGTTCGCAAGTGATGTTGGTCACTTTTTGAAAACTGTTAATTTTATGGTTGTGTTCCACTATTCACTCGACATCAATACTCACTTTGAGAAATGTTTGTGTCTAACATTCATATGCCCATAGTGACTCAATGGCTTTAAATTTACACAAAAGTTTTGTCCGTTTTATTGGCCTCAAGTTACGAATAGCACGATTCCTACACAATGTGAGGAAACCTACTCAGTGTTTTTGAGGACAACACAGTAATCCGTGATCTACTTACTTGAGAAGAAATTTAGCGATGAAGTATCACCGACTGGCACTGAAAAGTTTAGTGACAGATTCATCTCGTCTAACTGGCTTTTTGTGAGCACACAGCCTGGAGAACAGAAACTATTTAAAGGTCTAAAGACTAGCATATCGGGTCCACGCAGCTTGAGCAATTTATATTTGATTCACGCAGTGCGGCATCCGAAATAATAAGTCAATTTTTCATCATTTTTATTGTCACACTATTGATCCACATATTGCGCGGTACAACCTACTTCACCTAAAAGTTCCCACGATTTCGAAACCCCATAGAGAATAGATCATACCAGTTAGCAGCCAGTAGAGGACGACGCCGTTATTTGAGTTAGAGTTGCGGTAAAGTTGTGCATAAACGGAGTAAGTTCAACTGTTAAATCTATTAACTATCGACAAGTTATTACTAAACTAGCTGTCACTTTTTACGGTTCACTGTCGGGCGACGGGAATGAGGCAACATTTTATTCGGCTAGTTTCAAATTTATCTTTGAACCCACATGTGATTGTACATTTTGCTTTTCCCTGACAAGCAGGAACAAATAAGGGCACAGTTCGTGTCATGTTAAAAGCAACAAGTTTTAATGTCTTGTACATTCTAGATTTTAGCATTTGAATCGTTAGTATACACTTCTCTTGCGTTAGGTATTTATTTAACTCAAGAATTCTAGTAGCGAGTTTTAGACCAGCATCCATATGGTGTTTTCGCTCGTCGGATGAGTGTTTCAAATTACAAACAATCCGTAAAATAGTGCAAGGGTGAAACTGTTTATAATGTGCTGGAAAGAATCTTAATTGTCCAAAAATTTGTCACAATTTCTTGTGACAAATGTTCACTAGCACCTATGAGTGTAATAATCTGTGATGTTCTCATGGAAACTATGTTTGACTATTATGCCTTTGTATTTAACAAATGATATCAAAGTGCGATTGATAATCTTGATGTAAATGTCGTTGTGTATCCAGAATGGAAGACAGCCTTAAGTCTTAAGACCGGAAGTAATGTGGTTAGTCATTTCGATTTTCAGCCTGTACTGAAAATCGTGGGAAACTTTACACCTACGACATAAGCAATTCACGTGTATCCTGTTGAAACTTTCCGTTTTTCTAAAAAAATTATTGTCCATCGAATTGATCTAGTTTTTAGTTGGGAAAAAAACAATCTTACACGGCTTCTGATGTCGTTGCGCCGATGAAACTTGTCGACTTTAAGCAGCTCTGTTCTTATGTCATGTTCGTGGGCAGAAATCAATCACTTTTAAGCTAAACGCAACCTGTTAACATAAAATAACGGATTCCGTCCAAGAACTTCCAAACTGAATCACTCCATTACCCATCCGCACAACTGGCGCGTTTCGATTCTTGTGATAACTACTTAATACTCTACCAGCACTGAATCTACGATTCATCCATATAAATATTGTCAAACTTACTACGTATTATATGCTATATGTCACGTGCTCCACGTCGGTGTCTTACGTTTTGACGTATAATTTTCATAATCTCATTAAACTGTAAGAACCAGGTTTTCCGGTGTAAGTTTTGGAAACCTAGGTCTCTGATCCGTTTCGCTTCACCTGGTATTCCTATATAAAAAAAATGCAAATCCTCAAATTGCTGAACGAGATGTGGAATGATTTTCCGATAGCCTGCTATCAGCCCGCCTTCCAGTTTATTCATATGGTTGACAACTAGTACAACCTCTTAGCTTACGGTTTACGGTTAACCTTCAGTAAATTAACAATATTTCGATAACTGCAATCAATGACCACAATTACGCAACCGAAAGCATCTGGTTTTAAAGTTGTTTACCACATTATTATCAATTTAGGTGACTTTCAAGTGTTTTGGTCCAAGGGTCGTAACTACCAATGATTTATGTCAAATATTCTGATATACAGTTCACACTTAACTATGTCAATCTTGTACAAATATTTGCAGTAATAGAATATGTCTAATGTTTAATGTTCAGTTGTTGTTCATGGAATTTCAAATGGTACAAATTGTCCTGGATTTAAATCATGGAAAACAAAATAATCTGAGTTTACCTCAAGGTCGTTCGACCTAAACATTATGCCTAGAAGCATTCAAAAAGTTACTCGATAATATATATTTTTTATTGTCAAGCGTGTTGAGAGAAATCCCGGAAGGTAGAAATCAACAACAACAAGCTGCTTCCCTGGTTACTAAAGGAGTTATCGGTGTTCATATTAGCCACAAAGTTTACTTCTTAAAAACAATCAGTAGTCGCCAGGACAAATACAACAAACACATGAAGCTCATTCACCTCCATAAAATATTGAAAGAAATCGGAGGTATTGAAAACGATCGATTTTGTCTTACAGCGCAAGACTTTGTACATCAGTATCGTGAATAACAAACTAGAATGTATTGAACGATAGTAACCGAACGAAATTTTGGGTAGATGTAGGCCGCCACTTAAATCTCTACATAACTCACAACAGATTGCATACAACATATGAAAAATGAGCACCGAATTTGTTCTTCATAAGTTTTCTTTGTGTTAAAATATAAGCATGGATATGCATAAAGAAGTTTGAATTTATGATTATGTGAAATAAATGGCTGTGCCATTTTTGCATGCCAGGGGACAAAGGGGAAATTCAAAACCGTTGCAATCGGAAGAGGTTGTATTCAGTGCCGACATCATAATCCAGGAATCTTCTGCCTGAAGTGCTTCAGTTTGATTTCTGCTTGATTTTTTATTAGGCAATTAGTAGATTGTAAACAGGCTACTGCCACGATCATTGATGAGCAGTCTGGGTTTTGTTTCGTAACATTTCAGTTAAGCTTACACATTCAGTTACATCATGTTTATTCAGTTTACCTTTTTCGCTTCAGTGTTTTAGCTGTCGTAGTTGTTACTGCTTCTAAGCTGTTAATCGTTGATTTCGATGGAGAGTCTGCGCAGACGTTGAGCTTCAGATAAGAACTAGGCTGAGAATGCCTGAGTAACTCCATTAAACATAATACTTGAGGCTTACGAAAGTGTGTCTGATTTGAGTGTGCTACTTACCATTCACTTAGATGACTCTGTATGCTGTTAACTCACTGTTAGGCCACCTGGTCCGATCGATTCACATACTTTGTTTTTCTCGTTTTAAAGAAGCAGGCTGGGTGGTTTATGATTAACATCGTTTTGCCTGTAAAATCTGCGTTATGACTCATACAACACATTTGTGATATATATGTAAAGGTTAAAATTTTTGTCGGTAACCTCAGTTTGTAGAAAGTAGAATATACATAATATAAGCCAATTATGAGTATACTCATATGTATCCAGCTAACTATTCTTAAATTGCAACGCCTAGTGTGAATGGCACATTGACGGAGTGGCCATGCCAGTGTTTGTTATATACCGCACTCCACACATGACATGTTTTTAAGCGTTCGTCATCAAGTTTTTATGCAACGCTGAACTAAAGTAAAAGGGACGCGGTAACGCAACTGATACCTCAATATCCGATGGAGGATGTTAAACCGAGAAAAATAACGAAAATAGCATATACGGCTTTGAATGTTCTGGTTTGGATTTCGGAAACTGCAATCCAACTAGACACCGGTCACGGCTTGAATTCATTTCCTACATTCTCACACGTCTTGGTTACGTGACAGTAGCGCAACAGATGAAGTCCACACTGATACGAAACGAGGATGCCGTTTACGAAGAGTTAACACCATTTGTCATACAGTGCGTAGTGCCACCTTCCAACGACTGGATAGTGAATCTGTGTAACCGTTAACATGTGGGAGTTGTCAGCTCTCATTACAGCAGGAAAGGAAGATTTGGTGTGAGCATTGTGATTTGTGGCTAGCACGCTTCCTTTTCTTAGTTTCGCTCACCGCTTGCTGACTTAATGCACTCAAAAAACATCGTGGTGTACGCTACTTAGACTTGGTTTGAAACGGATGGGAATTTTTTCACATCTATAGGACTTGCCTTGTCTTTGAACGGAGATCAGACAGTCGTGAAATTCATTTCTGAAGGTGAGGGAGATTTGTTTCATTGCAAGTGCGCTTACGAACAGGGTCATCAGCTGTCTCAGTACGCTTATCAGAATCTCTTTTTTAATTGACTTTTGGGTATCGAGGGCAACTTTAGACATTTGCACGAACAGTATATTTCGGGGTGGTACTTCGTTTAACTTCCTAACTAAATTTTTCAAAGTATTCTCCGTATGAAGCCTTTCACATGGCACTGTTTTCTTGATCTTTAGAATGGTACCAGAAACCATGACCTGCATGAGACATAAGAATTATATTAACCAAGTTTTCAATGATCATCTGCGGTCCTGTACACGTAAACTACTTTGACATTTGAACCGTTTCATTATTTCATGTAGCCGGTATAAGAAAAGTTTCTATGACGAATTCTGCAAGTTAGCGAATACATTTCTTGATCCCACTGCAATCCATAACGCCAATTACGTCGTCACCTTTTCTACGCATACAACTGTACAACGCGAAGGGAGTAACGCATTTTTATCAGATTCAGCACGAAGCGGTTTGATGTTTAGGCACTTTGCTGATTTCTTAAATGAAAGGAACAGTTTCGGTATGCAGTTTGAAGATATGACGAGAGCAGTTGACTAGTCGAAGACCTAGGACTGATTGCTCTTCGTTTCTCACACACAAACATTACATACGGTGGCTTATAAGCTTCACAAGACGACGCATCAACTGTTCAAAATAGAAGGAGTGGGGTAGCAGGTTTTTTCGCACAAATCTACCACTGCGATACAATGACCACTGGATAATTCAAAATGAAAGTATACCAAATGTCGCAGAGATGTGTGCAAATGAGAAGCACTCCGATACTTCAGTCTACATCGAACCAGCCATTTCTAAATCATTTGAACTATTTTTACCGTGGAGTTTGTTCGGACCATAGTAATGAGATCTACTGATATGTTCAATATGAATAACCACATTGGAGCCGGCTGAAACCTGATAGATTGCGAATTGCACGCCAACCTCTGTAAAACAGCATGCGACTAGCCTTCTAACACACGAACAAAGATGAACAGATGGATCCTGAAGGGAGGTCAGCCTGGTTGTCTACCATCGGTGTCAATACCTTGGCAGTGATAAGCATATAAGCAAATTTTTCTCAACACGCTGCAGTACAGCGATCATTCGGATGAAAACAGCGTCAACGAGGCCATTGTGTTGTGTAGAAGAGGCGAGGTACATTCGCCGGAACACATTCCTGGCACTGAATTGGTGTTTAACGTACTTATCTCACTTTTCTGTCCTAGCTTTCTTAGCTGATTTAATCAAAGAACTGCTTTTCTGCAACAAGAATGATATGACTAGATGCATATTGAACTTTCCACTGGGTATCCTACTTCATTCGGAATTTTTTTATCGGATTGTCAGGTTCATCCGGTCACAAAACTCAAAGATTGCTGGTTTGCATGTTGCATGGGACTGTATAGTTAGGTTGTTTCTTTTTTATAAAAGTTAACGTAGAGTTTTGTACCATCTCCACTGTAGTTCACGCCTTGATCGAAAAACACTCCACTGATTAAAAATTAGACCAGTATTCTTTCTTATTTGATAACCAGACGTGGGTTTTAGTTAGTTACAGCGCAACCACTGGGAATGCCATCAAAATGTCGTAGACAAGGTGAACGTCATTATGCAGGCTGTCTTCTTTTGACTAAACATGTAAACTGTGCACTCATAGTCACACGACTGAAATACGACCGAATGATTGTCTGGACAAAACACCCTGGAAATGGGTTGTTACGAGGGTTGAACAATACGGACGGTAAAAGCAGATGTAATGCTGATTTACTGTCGTTTTCTCATCACACTTATCGAGTTAATCGTCACATGTATTATCCTAAAGCAATCATAAGAATATCACAAGTTTCATACTTTTTTAATCAATCAGTAAAACGGTACAACACCCCGTACCATAGTTGAAGGTGATGGTCATGGAACACGAACAGCACACATTAGTGATCATAACTGTATAAACCACGCTGATGAGAACATGCGGAATGCTCGAAAACACGGAAAGCGACATCGAAGCCGGATTGCTGTTACTTAACTGTTAGATTTGCACTGATGATGTCACCTCGCTTGGTGATAAAACGTTTGCAACCTAAATGCCCAGCTCGGCGAACATATCAATAACAAAACCAATGCATTCAAAGCGTTTGATTAGCCGTATGTTTTTCATATCGCATGCTTACATTGCATGTTTACGGGCGTAACTTTAAATGTTTGAGAAGACCGATCGGTGTGTTTGTCTTACAACCCACATTCTCCTCATTAGAAAAAATGCAACATATACCAGCAATAAATTATCTGGAGTAGGATATACCTTTAAAAGAAATGGATCCAACGTGAGTATGATTATCTGTGTTGGGAACGGCTCTGGGCATTCAACACAGATTGATCATTTACGTGTGACCTCTAAGATGAGATGTTTAAACAATGCGTCAACTAACAAACCTTACCAACGTTTCGAAAACACTCGAAAGGATCTGTTTAAGTTTAGGATGAACATACCTATACATATTCAAACAATGTCTCAGTAGCACGTTTACTCACCAGAGTTTTGTTCAAGTTTCAATGTGTTAGTTTGACCAGGCACACGCAGATTGCAATGATGTTTTTATCATCATCATCTCGGAAAAACCGTCATAGGAAATATTGACTTATGGTTACTCGCGAAAGCATACGTTCTGCTTCTGTTAAAAAAATTAACAATTTGTTTAAGCCAACTAAACCGTTGGCTTTTCGTACGAGCTTACATGTTTGTTCTTCGTAATGCAACTTGTATAAGTAATATTAATTTGATACTTTTTTATTTATGGCAACAAATGCGTACTCATTTATTGTTTAGAAACACAAAGTAGGTTTGCTTTTCAACTGAAAAATCAGGTATGAATACCTTCGCTTGCATTAGTGCAGCACTGTGAGACAGTTACAAGTCAGGCCGGTTTGATTCGGAAGGTGACCCAGTTCACAATGTCCCTGTTTGCAAGCTATCGTTTTGGTTTTTCTGATGCAACAAACTTCAAAAAATACATGGGCCGATTTTAGCCAATCTATTTGCGAAAGTCAACCGTTACGTTTTACCTATTAAATAATAAATTCAACAACACTCACGCAATCGTTCTTCTGGTGTATACCTCTAACAGTCAACATTAGTTCCATCCGTGTGACAGAGTTTGTTTAAGTATATCGCAGGTACTACACATAACATCTACTCAGTAGTCTGTATAATGTCCTCTCTGATCAAATTGATTCACCGCAATTGCGTCCTCATCGATTTCGCTGGTATGATCAGCAGCCCGTTCCCTGGTTAAACATACAACAACAACAACAACAACAACAACAACAACAACAACAACAACAACACTAACACCTAATCCCAACACTTCTGACAAACTGTTTCAGTGCAATTGTAGTAGCTGTTTTCGTGTTACGTAAGTGACCAGTTCAAGTGCTTCCCTAGAATTTGAAGTGAACTTTTGCTATCAACCACTCCCTCTACTGGCTTCTACAGTACCTCTCGTTGTGCTTAATTACCACATGTGTAAATTTAACACGTTTGTTTTCGAACCTGTAAAATATTGGTATGCCACTTTTTCAAACACTTCATCACGAATGAAACTCAAGCTGTTGTTTTTTGCCGCATTCGTAAATAGATACCTGTGACGACGCATTGAAAGCGAAGGTTATCACGTAACTATGTACAAATCGGTGGAGAATAATGATGGCGTTCTATTTGGTGTTGCTCATTTGGAGATGGCTTATGTTCCAAAGGTGTACACTTGAACCTGAGCAACTCTAAATAACATTTTGGTGCGATTCCATTTCGCTACTCTCCATAGGAAACTGCGTTTCTATCTAGACACAGTACTCTGGATACTTCATCTCCAGTTTGCGACCGCTGTACTATTTGTACTGAAGCTGGACTGGAACGGTTTCGTGATCGTAGAAAGGTTAACTAATCACAACGCAGGTTCAGGCAGTTGTAAACGGAACTATGGCTAATCGGCGGCAGTCGATCAAAAACGGCAATCAGGTGTCGTTTCAAATTTTGGTTGTACTGGAGGCTGAACACATGTCAGGTTCCACTAAATAAATTACTTAGGTCGTTGTCGTAAAAAGCGCCAACATGACTATCAGTCAGTAGGCAACAACTTTGCTGTCCATTGTCAAACTTTAATGTACGGACTGTAATTTGTCTTCAGAAAATTCTTGCTTTTATAACAAACTAAAGTTCTGTAGTGCCGACAAAACAGTCTTTTTTTTTAGAAATTTTGACTTACAACAGCTAGTTACAGTCATTTGCTATCCGTGCATTTGTGAACTGTGAAACCACTATAGTTTCCGGCACGTTGGTCTGACCCAGCCATCGCTTGCAGAAACTTTATGACAACTTATATTGTCACAGAAGCAGTTCGTGTTAATTTTTGTTTCATTCTTGTTGGTTAATTGTCATGATCTTGGTTTTCAATTATGTAAGTTGTGCACATCCCTCATTGGGCTTTTAACTTATGTTTGTCCGTTTTCCCTACCGTTCCTTTCCCGCGTTAATTCACCGGTTCTTTTGCAAAACGTTGTTCCTCGTACCCTTTCTCTATCTCAGTTTTCGTATTTTTTTGTTATGCTGCGGTGTATCACCGTTTAATGGGACCCCGTAATTATCTTCGTAAGGCACAATCTCTGTCGAGGAAGATGTTACATCACCGAACAAACATAAATGGGTTTCACAGTTTAATTATATGTAGCAGAAACGTGGGCTGAAATTTAAGGCATATTGTAAAGCGTGCGCTTCACAAGTTGTTTTAAGTTCCTGCTGTAAGAAGGAAACATACAAGGAACGAAAATTTGTGTGCCCAACCCGTAATTCCTATTGTAATAATCGTAAAGAGGAAAATTCGAGGAAATGTGTAATTTTATTCTTTTTTTACCATTGTATGCCTCTACGAAATAATTATTAGCCAACAAGAATGTGGTTTGGGGTGAAACTTTCTTCAAAAAGAGTTTATTTGTTAAGCAAAAAACAGTTCCAACTTGCTGTTTATATTCAAAATGCTGTACACTGCTCCATATTCTAGGCGTTTAGAAATCGAAAAGCGAACGACCATTTTGATTGTCTTCACCAGTAGGTTCACGTAACTTCAAACAAACACACTGGTGGATTGTGTCCGTTCGAACCGATGATGATATGATGTTTCATCATTTTCAAGTTTTTGTGCAGGTCGTGCTCGTTGAGTCCTATTTGAACCATGCTAACAAACTTTGTGTCTTTAAAATGTAATATAAATTAGTGTGAAGCTAGTGAATACATTCAGCGGTGTACTTTCACAATTCCTATGTTAAGTTCGACATCTGATTCTGTTTACTGTCCAATATACAGTCCAATGCCCCATGGTCATTCTACAATAGTTGCTAAGTCAGTAAAACTGAAGTCGACTGAACGTTGTGCAAGCTATGTATTTGTAATTCAGCACGTTACCGATCTGTACCGTTCGTAGTTACTGGCCAGGGAATCTGGTTGAACAGAACAGGCATGATACATTTTATGTTTGATCAGCTTGACAAATCAGCTGCCTTGCCGTCACAACTGCTACGTACTGCTACGTACTTTCGGTAATCTCAAAAACACCGTATGACCAAATTTTGAGGTCAACGAAGTTGTATCACCCAGATAGCTTAGGCTGACAGGCAGTAAAAGCGGGCTGTCAAAAATAGTAGTTACAAAGATACAAACATCGTATGCTTGCCAGGTTAGTCGTTTCAGCTATGAACTATATTTTCTTTTCTACCGGAGGTGACTACATTAAACGAAGGTACGATTGTTGGTGGAAACAAACGCCCTGCTTGTTGTGCAATACTTGACACTGTAGGGTTGAAAAAGTTCCGGAAAGATTACAATTGCCGCTGTAGTGAGTACGGCTGGATGAGGTGTTATTCGGATAGGGGGAGGGAGAAATGTTGAATGTAGCAGACAATTGTATACAACGATTAGTAAGGATCCACTTGGGGGCATTCAGAACATTTCGTTCCCTTGCTAAATTTGAATAAGGCAATTAGTGGACACAAATAGTATAATGTTCTCTTGAAAACACTGTGTACTTTCTGTCCACATATGGAACCAATTCTAAGCACTGAGATGATGTTCCATAGGCGGGCACGGAATCTAAAACATGAGCAGCCGGAACGTTGACAGAAGTCGTTTTCGAATAAGCAGAAATGGATTTTGACGTCTGATAGCTACTGCCTCAGCAAACTGGAAAGTGCATTCCCGGCTGCATCAAAAAATTACAGAGAATGCGTCACAAATTTTGACTGTTTGTCCTTCTTGGCTTACACATTTTGCTACTGACGGTGCCGGGTGCCCTCTGTTGTCCGCTTTACACTGTCCCAGAGTTTTAGTTGTGTTTCTAGCCACTTGATACGAGAAGCAACTGACGGTTTTTACTTTTGTAGCTCACATTGCGTCCGTACGAACATTGCGCAATCAACGGGGTGTGACAGACGTAGACTGTCTGCTCTTAACCGAAGATACTGGTTTGCTATATTATACATAGTTTTACAAGACCTGGGCACGGCTGCAGTTAAACAAATTTTTGTTATTTTTGACCAGTCATCATCTAGAAAGGGGAGTTTTGGACGTACTGGGTTGTATCTTTGCCGTGACGATACTGCTGCAATTCTTGGTAAATTGCAGAGGGTTCCAGTTAGCCTGTACCGTGTCTGTGGGTGTGCTTATTTCTAACAGTGGACTGTCTTCCGTGCATAGCTTCCTCGCTTTAAAAAAGAGCTTTCGAACTGGACTTCTTTCAAAATGCACCGTACGGAAGCTGTCAAAATGCGTACACTTTTCTGTCAGCATAGAATTTCGGTGTGTTCAAAAACAATTTCTGTGGACCTCGGGGTTGTATTGGTAGGCAACATGCCCATTATTGTTATTGTCCTTTCCGTGTTTGCTCGTCTGAACTCATAAACCACGACTTCCACCCTAAGAAACATTATGTTAGTGTTTAAAATCGATTACCTTTCCATGTGTGACCCAAATTTAAAAGACGTTACTCCGGAGAGCATCACACAATTTCCATTTTCTCAATGTTTTATTGAAACAGCTACAGACAGTTATAGATTATCTGGATCAAATGCTGTTTGATTACGATCACCTACAAGCCCAGGCTCTGTGCTCAGCGTTCATGTATGGTTTTAGTGAACAATGCATGGTACTGAAACAGCGAACACAGTTGGCATACTGATTGGAAAATGCAGTTTTTTTGATAAGGGAAAGGTCAGAAAGTATACAGGAAATAAACGACAGTGAGTAATTACGAGTGCTACTCAATTTTTATTGATCCGAATCCTTTACCATTTACCGGTAGTTGGGACACTTTTCAACGGGTTAATGATTTCTGCATTCTCTAATTAGATGGCAGTCTTGGTGGTTGGGACAGTTACTGCCTCCTCCCAAAGCAACTGGGCAATATGTGCGTCACTCGCAAGCGAATTTGGCTGAGTTTTGTAATGTTAATTCAGTCGTACCTAGTTTGGGGTCAGCAAAGCATTGGCCTCTGTGTTTGTTTGATAAAACTGCAGCCAAGGTTCAACTGCAGGCTTTGGAAATACTATAAACTATCAACGAGCACTGATATGGACAAAACTTGAGTCTATTCCTTTTTTCGTAAAGAGGTTGATTAGAAAGTGTATGGAAGTGTGAGAGCCTGGAAAGACTGTAAGAGATGGTCAAATTACATCAACCAAAGTTTAATAATACTTAGCAACACATTTTATTCGTGGTTACGACAAGTGTATCAGATGGATGTGTAAGCTTACTTGAAGATGAAAACATATATTATAATTTAGGTGAATAGGGTTTAGTAACGTGAGAGAGTCATTCTGTTGGATGAAAACACAAATGACCATACCAAGTTGTACGCTAGTACTGTTATACTAAGTTAACTGACTGTAACATTCTTAAAAATTGCCGACCATCAGTATTCCAGGGAATGTGATGGGAGACCTTGTGGAGGTAGAGTACCACACTGAGTGCCCCATGGCCCAGATCAAACAGTGTGATTTAACTGCTGACACCCGTAAACCAGTGAAAGCTAAGCAAAAGAGATTAAATGAAGAACTAATGGCAAAATAAATTTTTTATGTATTTCGATAATGAAAATTTAAGAACCTACGAGTTATCAGTTTACAGTGTACTGCCACAAAATGGTCAAAATGGTTAAAGTTACAGAATGCTGTTAAACTTCTAGAAGTCACTGCGTTCGTCTTACATTTTGCTGATTCCTTCCCAAACCTTTCGAACGCACGCATGAAAATTAGCTGCTGTTTGACTAACAAATTTGAATTACTCAACTTTTAACTAGCTGGTGATAAAAGCCTGGACTGCAAGTAGTTTTGACGCTATGCCCGAATCGCGTGCAAGGTTGTAACCACCTCTAGCAACGGATTGTGAGTTAAAAATTGAGTGTTCCAGGAAATGAACGGTTCAGATGGAACCCATGGTGACCGGCTGTCCCAATTCGTAAGCGTGCATGAACAGTAAATTTCTGACTGGTTGAGGACAAATTAGACAATGGGTGGATAACTTCGATCAACTATAGTACTTTCAAACCTCCGGCGCCGCCACGTAGCATTTCCGGTAGAACAAGTGTTACATAGATACATGGCATTGTATTGTAAACCGACTCATTTTGTTTTATTTAAGGTTAGCATAGTTTCGTTTTTTTGAAAAACTAACTTTTGACTTGTTCACGGATTCGGTCACTGTCATTCTAGTGAACATGTCAACTAATTCAACATTTTATTAAGGGTGCTAGCGAACGTCAGCTTATTTCTGATCAATTTCAATCCCTTTTGGTTTGTTCCTAAGGTTTTGGAAAGTGACAAAATATACTTTTCGTGTAAATATTATGTTGTTATGGCAGCCTTAACTTGAGACCCTTTTAGTTGCCGTAGATAACACTATCAATGGATTCTAACCCTCCATAAAGTACAGTTAGCTTTTACATGTTCCCTGCTCTCTAACGTAAATTTACAATTTTGAATTCATCGAAGCACCTTCCTTGGACATACGATATAACAAAATTATCACGAGCATTTCCAAAGTTCCAGAGAGGTGGGTACTTTGAAAATCACTAACAAAGCAACATCAAATGCGCTTGACTCCAATGTGACCTGTTTATATCCATGGTTTGACTGAAAACCTTTATTCCCAAGTGACACGTCGGTGACTTCGTTAATGAACTCCTTCAGAAAAAAACAGACGGTTGTCAGTTGAAGTGAGCTGCGCACGAGAATTAACCGTCCAGTTGGCTCATTGGCTACATTAAGGCAAGTTTGTGGAGCTTTTTCTTCGCTAATGAACTTATTGTTGGTTGTTTAAAATTTCGTTTAGATCTCGGGGATTAGATACAGACTCAGGCGGATTCATTTCGTTTGTTGTCGTGAGTGACATATAACCTGAGGTCAATAAGTTGGTATTATTGGAGAAATTTAGAATATGAGAAAACTAGGTGATTTGAAGTAGAGAAACCGCTTATTCGGTTGTTTTAATGGAAACAGACGTCGGTTGATTTTTAAAAAAATTGTTGCACATACCGATTACGCGTCACCCACGCTTGCCTGTTGCGTGAACTCCACATGTTGTCATCAATTTTTGAAGTCAATTCACAAAATGCGATTAATCTTTCAGGATATTTTTGCAATAAAAATTGCATTTGGACACAAAAGTGAGAGGTAAACTGCATCACTTGAGATTATTCGATTATCTACACTTAGGTGTGAACACTTTTTAACTGAACTGAATTCATCTGGGAGACTTTTGTCTCAGTATACTATTTTCATACGTGAATGATTAATTTTGAACTCCGTGGGCTATTTACAAAAAAATGATCGTACACAGGCGCCGCTTTTTGTTTGCATACTTAACACAGAAGTACACTAAAGTTCTGGGCGTCATCTTTCTCCTTGTTTCATCAAAATATTGATCGTCAAGCCAATTATTCTTCGATATGGTGTTCGTTATTTCCCCGAATAAATTGCCTGGAGGTCACTTTGAACTGATTTATTAATTTTCGCGATCGCAATTCTGTCAACATGAGAAAGTAACGACTTGCATTAGTTGACATATTTCGAACCGTGTTACTTTACAGATTTCCTGCAGAATATTCCAAAGAGTTCAAGCCTGAAATCTGTATGGGTGTATTTGTTAGAAGACAAGGGGGCAAAAGAAGGAAGTTGGGGAAAACCAACCAATTTGCTGGTTTCAATTGCTGTTAAGTAATTGGAGAGTTTGGTTAATGTGATTTGATTGTCAGTCACGACTAAAAGCAGCTGTCACATTCTCATAAACGTTTGATCCCACCTCTGTCCCAAACAAGTACCTCACTTGAGCTTGTCAGTAAAGCGTATCCCTACCATGGCCGGAGTTGAATGCCATCTACGTTTTCATTAAGTAACCGTTTTTGCTACTGCGACACCGACCCTACATTAGACACGACCAAACTGATAAGTAACAGTGTACGCACGAATTGCTGAATGAATGATTAAAGTGTGCAGAAGAAGATCACGTGAGGCAAAGCCGCACATCATTTGTGGTTCAACAACTTTACGTAGTTGCTTTCGGGTCTGGTTAAATGTATTTGCTCATTATTCGCAAAACTTTCGCGTGAGATTCAACATCGGTTAAATTCGTTTGCAAAAATATGAAAAACCAATTTATATAACAAATTAAATCAAAACTTCATTTACTCACTAACGTTTGCGCAGTAACCTTGAAATTATGGTGTCCATTCAACAGAATTTTAGAGAAGTGCTTATAGCCAGAATGTGCACTTTGTGTTGACAAGGGCATGTAAACTATCACCGACTTCAAGGCACGCAATATTTTTAGACCGAACATGGAGGAAGCGGACTTTCAATTTCTGGAGCAGTGGTTTTGAAGCATGATAGCTCACTACCCCAGTTTCCGTTTTTAGACACCGGATGCACTGATATCGTTGAAAACTGTCCACTGTGAAGTATTGTTCGATAAGGAGGACAGTTTTTTCGTTCAGAGCTTGATCATCTAACAGTCTCCGTGTTGTTTAATGTTTGGTATGGTTTGCCGAAGGCTGTTCTTTAGTGAAGGACATGGACGAGTTGTAAACCGTGTTAAGATAGATTTTTCCATAAGTTTGCTTCGTTGGGAAAGCGCAGAAAATTGGAGACTGATTCTGTAAAAATTGGCTCACGTTTTTAAAATAACTCAACATTTTGCGCACTGTAAACTGGTCAATTTCTTTTTTTGCGACTGACTTTCATGCAGGTCATTTACTCTTTCCAGCGCTCACAAATATGGTTACCCATTTTTGAAATACTCACATAAAACGGACTTCAAACACAACTTTTGCTTCAACTGCCCTTAATAGTTTCTGGCTAATATCAATTCGCCTGCTATGATTTTTGTTATTCATTCTACTAAGGTTTATCGGGCATTCTCCATATATGCACAAATTTATTCTATTGAACAAGTTTTACTGAACAGGTTGAGTCTTTTTCCACAGCAGAGATATTTCTACCAGTTTCAGTACTCTGATCGTCAAGAATCCGAGTGTTAGATTGTTTCCCTTAGATAACTAAGTTGACTACAGAAAGGAGTTAGTTTCGCAGGTCTATCATCATGCTACGGATTGTTTGTCAAATCCTGGTACTTTGGGTGGGAAATGACCCGATTTCATTCCGTGTTATGTAAGCGCGTACCTAGGCGGCAGCGATATAAATTTTTGGAAAACCACCCTGCAGATATCACGAACTTGGGCTTTCTTTTTTCAATTTTGTTTGTGCGCTATTCGTTAGTTTAGACAATTTTCAGTTCCTTATACTCACCATGGAATTCGAGCATTTCTGGTGGTGTTTTCATTTATGCCGAAACGTGCTTCTTGACAAGAACAGTTGGTAATCATTTTGTCATCGCACAATATCAAGTAGCAAAAATTAACATACCGACAGGGATCGATAAACACAAACTAGTTGTACACAGTCTAAGTGACATTTAGTGTTTTGGGGTATATGGTTACAAATACGTTTATAACATTGGAAAATACTGATGTAATACCTGTAAGATTTGAGGAGTGTCCGTGAACTTGTTCAATTGAAGAGAATACTGTCACCCCAGGCATTTTTAATACCATGATCGCAGCGAACCTTCCAGCATACAAATGGTTGGAAGGACTTTTAAATACTTACGCAAACGGTGCAATGAAGACAGGTCACTTGTACCTGCAACCGCTCACCTAAAGCCACATTTTTGCCACAATGGTTACTACGATAATTCTGACATTCTAAGCTCCGTTCATCTCTCTAATCTCTTACTCAATCGCTTCCTGTTGTTTAGAATCAAATACACATTCTTGTACAGTCAAGATATGTGCAGTAGTTGGCAGATGAAACCACTTGGCTCCTCAAAGATTCCTCAGTTTCCTGAACGAGATGGTCCAAGGAGAATCTTACGTTGTGGAAAATGACCATAACTGCTGATCATCTGACTCACAGAATGACACCAGATTAATGAAATAGATTTGGAATAATCATGAGCAATAGGGGACCTAGATGGTTTGATTTAAAAAATCATACAAAATTAGCCGTAGACTTTACACTTACATGAATCGTCCAACCAGCCTATTCAAGAAAAACGCATGTGACTTCACTTTTGGACTTTGGTACAGTTTATCAGCGGTGCCACGACCGGGATTCTAACTCTGTATTATCGCATGAGCGTAATGTCAGTCTTGCATTCTATCAGGACTCGATAGCTCTAGAATTTGGTACATCTGTCAGCACACGGAGTGATGTCGCTACAAATCAAAATATGTTTGCTTCTACTAGTCTTGCCTCCACAGACAAAATAAATGCGCTGAAAAAAAATAGCAACCAAAGTTTTGCCAACAATAGGTAGCATTTCAAATATATCAGGCTATTACACACATTTTAACTGTAACATAAAGTGACATGGAAATAACATTGGGGACATTAAATTCGAAGAGGGAAAGCACCAAAACAATTGTGATAGAAATGGAGAAGCATATGTACTTGGAATTAGAGGTTAAGTATTTCATGTACACATCTCAAGTGAACGTGTGGTTAAGAGTAGTGAATGCTGAACTAATACTCTCCACAAATACAAAGTAGTGTTACTTCGCAGTTCAAGACATGGTAAATAATTACAAATAACGAATGAAACTTTCATGTGACGTTTTCTTACTCATGGACGTTGAAATTATACCGGAATGACGGTATGCGGCTGAAAAGTGAACGTAATTTGAAATCGCGTTGCAGTCGAATCTGATAGACAAAATGGCTCTGGTTCGAAAGAACTGTGGGTAAAATTACTAACTAATCAGCTAGTGAATCGATAAAAATGTTCCACCCTTAATCTGTGTTTCCTGTGACTAACGATAAGGGTAAATAATACTTTTCTGCTTTTCACGGCCGAATTAATTTCAAAACTACAGTAATGAGCTGAACGGTTGATGAGGCAAACTTTTAGTTTGAGCCTTCATTCCATCTTCTTTGTCACTGACGTTCGGCAAAAGTTACACTTTCTAATGGCTGAGAACCCCAATAACGTTTATTCTGTGTCTTCTTACGGTAGACTGCTGTCTTCTTGCCCAGAAGGATTTTGTGGCGGAATTTTAGTTCAAATTCACTCAATGACGACCGATAATATGACTGAAGAAATATCTAAGAAGCAATCATGTGAATTAGCCCCAGTTTACCCCCAAATGATAACTTCTGAACTGAGTTGACCGTGAGTACTGTTTCCCAATTGATCCTATATAGTTTGATGCGCACATGTTTCTTTTTTATCTCATAAATGAATGAAAAAGCACATCGGTTTTGTCATCGCTCTCATTCTGTTTGTATTTGAAGGTGATAAACGATTGTTCGAAGCACGAAACAAACAAGTCTATTCAAGCAAGTGTGTTAACAGTGCCAACAAGATCCAAAATAACAGCATTTCAGGAGATTAATTTTAAAAGTATTTGACGACACTCAACCTGAATCGTGATGATGAGTCGTCAGCACCCACAAAAGGAAAAGTTTTGCATTTTGCACCCGCCAGAAATATCTCCAGCCACACACGACAAACAGCTAGCTTTGGTGTTTGATATCCACTACTTCGTCAGAAACCTTTTCAACCCCAGATGCTACCGGTACAACTTACGGTTCCATGTCAACGCTTGTGGTATTAAAAGAAACACGTTGTAATCATGATATACCCGTTCAGTTGAAGCATCACGCTGGACGCGCGTGATGTTCAATGTCAGCCAGCTAACGAAGTATCTCATAATCCCGTCTTGACGGCTGTGTTCAATGCTAGAGCTAGACACAGCTTCCGTAATATGAGTCGATCAAAAATCATAAGTTGTACATCGTTTTATCTTTTAACATAAAATATTCATATTTGTCAAACAGAACCGTAGTATGCGATCTAGGTTTTCTCTTTCATTGTGGTTTTCTGTATCTTTTATTTTCGATTACCATAACAATAGCTCTATAATCAAATTTTGTGTTGTGCCAAGTTCGTTTGCTGTGCAGCCATCCGCACAGCAACTTCACTCAAATTTGTCCGATCACATCCGGTCGGACGAAGGATTACTTTCGGTAACTTCAAACAAGTAGATCGATTACCGCCCTCAATAAATTAAACGAATTTATCACAGCTTTGTTCTTCCTATAGATGTTTCAACCAACAACTTTGAAACAGAACAATTAGACTGAAGGTTCGCTCTTATCGGGACTCGCTTGTGCCCATTAAGTTCTAACCCCGTCTTGTTTTTCCAAGGCAACCATGTTAACCACAACAACACTGACGTGGTGTTATTAGATACGTTGGAATATTCTATCGAATGTCTTACATAGAAACTTAGCTACAGTCGGTTGTGGAAGTTTATTAACTTGATAGATCGCTCCGACAAGGAACACAGAAGTGATATTAATTCTGATCAATCAACCCGCAAGTGCCACTCATTAAGTTTGAACATCAGAAGTCATTAAATCTGTTGAACATTGTATTACTTACTGGTGAGGCTTCGTAGCTCGGTTGGTAGGGCAATTGACACGTTTAAGTGTGTTGTTTCTATCGCTGTGTCGAATCCGGCCAAAGCTCTGACTTTTCACAGTTGATTCTCAAGTAAAACCGAGTGTCATGTCAATGTTTGAATTGTTTTAATCGAGAACAATACCTTTAATGACTAATCTTAAAGTTGTGTGAAAATTTCAAAAATGTTTCATAATCAAACGCACTCGATTTACATGTATGGGCTGCGGATGATTTAAGCACATAAACCTGGGATTCGCGACAAAACAAACGGAAAAGCTTGATCGATCGTCATTGGGATATTGTATTAATCAAAAACATTTTGTTCCAGTTACAGAACCGGATCGTTCTTCCCAATGGACCACTACTGTGTACAGTGGCTGTAGTTTGTTTATCGGGGCAATCGCGTGTTACGTCAGGGTGAGGTTTGACGATTCACAGGTCGATTAGCTTCGACCGTTATTTTGCTGGTTCCTGAAAAACAATTCGATGTTTTCATTGTGGTCAGCTTCTGGTGTTCCGGTAAAAATTTGACGATCAGATGTATTGACATAATGTTTACAGTCCAAGCACACATCGTTAGCTAGCAGTCTCAACAAACATGACATTATTTGAAATATCCCTATAGTTAAATGGTACAAGCGAGCTAAATTGAGCGTGCATTATGGGTTGATTATTCATCTTTGAGAGACAGTCTGTTTCAGTCGATCGTAGTTGAGGCTGACACAAGGCGAAAGTGGTCTACCCCGCCGAATTTTCCCATGCTATAAGGTTAAGCAAAGCTGATTGTTGAAGCTTGTCGCTGTTCACTGCTGTTAACATCAGTCAGGGCCATCCAACCTCTGGAGTGGTTTGGTCCCGTTATCCGATGATCCAACCTGGTTACTGTGATTTCTAAAGCTTATCTCATTTGCATTCCTAGCCTCAACGAAGTTGTTTGTCGCTTGTCCGCTTGCCATTTTACTCGAACATATGTCCATTCACAACTGTCAAGTGGTCGTTTCAGTCACGACAATCCCGCCAAACACGGAAAAAAATTGATTGAAAGCAGTTGTGTTCATTGCAAACATGTGGAGTTTTACATTCACACTTGTTAAAGCGTGGCTACTGCAAGCTGAGAACAACTCACTTGTTCGCAGACTTAGCATTCGGATAGACTTTCCAACCAGCTTCTTTCGTATACAAGCAGTAGACTCGGGTCTCGCTGCTGTTGCAACTCGTCAGTAGTGCATGTTTGTCCCACAGCGGGGGCAGAAACTCCGGCCACGGAGGAGGACGAAGGTGGCCATATTTATCAGCAGTCTAAAACACCGCCTATCAGGTTTAGTAAGAACGGATGCTTTGGCCTATTTAAAGAGTCCTAATATCGGAGTAATCAACTAGAGTTAGCGGGATATTCATCATGGCTGTTGTCAATACGATGGGACAACCTGATTAATACGCACAGGTCTGAGTGGTTGGGTTTCAGTTGTAATAATTTGGTCGTGTTTAATGTGAGATCAACAACCCAACGGTAAACTACGATGGTTAATGAAATGGTGGCTGGAGTTCCAACCCCCTGCCCTGACGAGGATATGAACTGCTGTTTTCAACTTCTGACCCGTTGAAACTTTCCAAAGACGGAGTTCGTGGAGAATCTGACAGAATGTTAAGTTTTTATCACTTCAAATAAAACGCTTGATTTCATATTTCCACACGGCGTTTTTTTGCGGTTATTGCTTACGCAGATAAGTTCAATGCGAATGTCACAATACGGTAAGAAAATGCGCATGCAGTTCTCTGATTCAATATTTCATACACTACGAAACATGCATATAAATTTTCCCTTCTACACACCGGGGAACATGGCAGCAATTACACGCACATGACGAATTCGATTACCTCACTAAAGCATCGTACAGATGCTATATATGTTCACCACACTTGAGTTATTGTCATGATAATGTACTGGGTACTATCCCTAGTAACTCAGACACTCCATGGCAAATCGTGTCTTCTATATTTCGGCTCATCTGATAGCTTCCACAACGTTGGAAGAGGGGGCATTTCTTTTATATTTTAGCTGGTGTTTGTCAGAGTTTCGTCGGATCAACTCAACTTGATGGATTTGAACAAAGATAAAACGGGCTATTTCATGTCATTTTGAAAGTGAGCAACAAGGAGCAACAAATATACGAACGTAACCGAACGTTCAGGCTTGATAACTTAGTCGTAATTAATGCGAATTCATTAGCAAAATGGTTCAACAGGATTGACTGAAGACAAAGTGAATCACAGTCCGAATTCCGAGTTTAGCAAAGGACACTCAACATTGACTGGATTTGACAAGAGTGGAATTCAAATCTGACACACTTTTTTAAGTTGACTGGCAGAAATGTGACGTGTAGTCTATAAGGCACAACAGATTACCCCACAAACATTCGTTCGTGTTTATGTTGATGATATTTCTAGGTGTTGTGCTCATAAAATTTCGGTTGACATTACAAAATAAAACAGGTTCATCAAAACCATTCTGCGGACTTAAAGCGTCGAGCAATCAAACGGTCCTTTACATCAGTTGCTTACGTCTAGGAAATTTTGCGGAGATAGTTTATACGAAAAACTAGGGATGTTTCTTTGGTTTGAAGCAAGTGATCACGCAAAGAACCATTTACCACCCATACGTTCCGGCAAAGACTGTGAGCAGACTGCACTGTCTAGTATCAAAGTAAAACCAAGTTTAACCCTAAAGTTTGTTTACGGATGTTCGCTCCCCAATCAAAAAACTGTATTCGTAATTTTGCGTTTGTTGCTCTGAGCGCTCGACAGACCTGTTTTCATGAAGAATTGCGGTGGTCATCTCTTTGCTTAGCTGTATGTGCTCTATTTTCCGTATGTGTCTATGTAATATCGAAACCAGATACTCCTGACTATTCACCATGTTAACTAGACATGATACAGTTAGCAAAGCATTAGTTTTAGAATGTCCAAAACTTTGACTATCTCAACTTTCTAAAACTTCTCTGCATAAAGCACGTGGTCTAGAACCAATCAGATTTAGGATACAATTCTTAGCAGACGATCGTTATCGAGCGCAGTTTAGTTAAGCAAAGTTTCAAGATATTATCTTTTCAGAAAATCTAGGCTTTGGTTATATTCAAAACAGTGACAGAAATAGCATGCCCAAATGCGGCAAGCGGTCTACCAAGTGAAGTATAAAGCCGCACCGGGAGCTCAGAAGTGTCAACGTTTGGACTCTGGTGAACTCCCTATTACACAGTGGATTGGGTGGGTAACTGAGTGCAAATGTAGAAATTCTGAGTTCTCGACGTGGCTTCGTACCTCATCTAGTAGATTGTCTGCAGCGATTGAGCATGCTGTTTTTGTCACTAATTTGAATCCAGCCGAAGCCCAGTTTTTTGCGATTGGGTCTTATCTAAACCACGAAGAGCGTCGATGAATTCAATATTAAAAACGGTTCAAGAGATATTGTTCAATTCAATGTGGCAAGGCAACCTGTTGTTGGGAAGTCCCCACTATTGGTGAGAATCAGATTTACAATCTCATGAAACTTTGGGTTTTCCAATGTCAGACTAATCCTGTTGCTTGTATATTTTAACTGGTGATATCGATCGGCTGTAGAATGAATTACTAGACTGCACAAGACCGAGATTACTTCAGTGTAGACTTCACTTTACCTCTTCAACGTCTGGTTTTAGAGTTTGCCTAGCACTAAATGTGGGGAGTAACTAATAACTTATGATGTCCCGTAAAAAATGCATTTGGCATGACCGTGAAAGGATAAAAAATTTGGATAGGATAAAGAGCTGTCTAACTAACTGTTTAGAAAAAGGGAAACCACCACCACCCCTATACAAAATGACAGCACGATTTAATCAAACGGAAAAAAGATAGATTAACTTAAAAGCGTTTTTTCGCTCAAGGAACACAGACAATCTATGGCATGTTCAGCGTTGTTTCCCCTTTTTCTACACAAAATATAATATGGTCTGGGGTAGATCAATAACAGTTTACAAGATCTAAAATCAGAATTGTAAGGGCACCAAGTTATGCAGTCGGTACGGTAATCGTGAAACGTACGTAACTTTCACAGACAGTCTACAGCTGTGTGTGATCTTGTCAACCGTCACGCAGGCCAGCGTCACAATAACTGCTAGTAATTGAAAAAAATCGAACCGCTTGAAAGATAAGTAATAGAAACATAATACTAAACAAGTGTATAACGATTATTTTCAAAATGAAGGTCATTCAATTGAGGTGTTCACTGGAAGCCGTAATAAATTATATCGTTCTGTTCTGTCTAACATTTTCTTCCTCCGGTTGTCTAGGAGACTGTGTTTCGTCGTTTCCAACATACACCGGGCGTTTTTCATTTTCTGCCATGGAACTGTCCATGTCTGATTATTTCCTGTTCTTCCCCGTTGCTTTAGTATGCAGGATTGACGTGAAAACAGGAGATCATGTCTGCAAATGGTGTCCACATTCTAGGACGTAAGTCTTGTCAACTTTTGAATTCATTCTTTTAAAAGGTGAAGTTTACATCATCTTGCCGACTGTCTGCTAGATAAGTGTCTCTAACCAGTTCTAGTAAATGATTGATTACACTGTGAATAACTCACTGTACACCGTTTTTCAGAGTGCTGGCAATTTTGCATTCCAACCAATTGTATGTCGACAATGTAGGCTTGTATGAGTCGACTTGCTCATCCAAATTTTGGGCTGTTCTTCGGTCATCATAAGTAAATACAGTCAACCTGAACATTTATCATCATAAGCTAAACATCACTTATTCAAGGTCTTGGCTGAGTATGTAAACAGGACAATAATATGATCGAGCATCAGTAGTCCATAGTAATTAACCTTTGCAATACTTTTATTCGCGTTAAACTTCTCGTGAACACCGACGGTCATTTTATTAAACAACGGTGTATGTCGCCTGGTGAGCTTTGATTAGAATCTGGCATTGAGACAAATGTAGGCTACATCACTGTGTTTGGACATGTGGGCAGCCTCAAGCGAAACAGTGTTTCGCGGTTTTGTGCAAATGTATAGTTATAAGCTCCACATTTCAAAAGTCCATGATGGGTTTTGAAAACAATCATGGTTTCCGAGACATACGTTCGGTTCAAATTCAATCGTACTTTTGCCAAACTTACGAAAGTTGACTGATAATGTAAATTGGAAAATATACAATTAAGGAGTATGTGGTCTGTGAACTACTCGGTAGAAATTGAATGACATACACATTGGACCGCGGCTTTTACGGCCCAGTGGACATCTCACCTAGCTCCTATCAAAAATAGGCAAGTTACTGCAGAACTCATCATTATTGGATATTGCTGCCCCCACCGGGGTTCGAACTGCTGGTCATTCTTTCAAGGATCAACCATGTTGACAGTAAATATGACTAAATATTCATATTCAAACCCTCAGTCATATTCATTCATGAGTAATTCTTGGATTTCATCGTCCTCCGGAAAGGTGACACAGTAACTGTTCTGTTAATTTCAAGTGACCACTGCAAGACCAGAACTGTTGCTCATATTCGACACACGTAGCCCGTTGGCTGAGTGCAGTGCTTTAATTATTTATGGCTAATGATATAATTGACGTAGAGGTCAATAGGACTGTATTATACAAACATATACTGAGGTAGGAGTCTCATCCGAGTGGGGGAGATGTATTGGCAGGCTTCATTCACGTTCGCGGCCACTTTTAGAAAGAGACTGGCAAAAACATACGTGAATACGAAAGCTCCAATCAAATGTAACTGATGTTGGTCCCCATATAGTTTAATCATATCTTCACAACTGGAAACAAAAAATGACTGTCACTCCACTTCATATGATATATCAATAAAATCCGTTAATTTTTTTGCAGAATTGAAATATTCAAAGTTGGTGGCACCATCCAAAATGTTATTTTGTTTTCCGTCTGAACGGTTAGTTCATAGCTTACTGATCAAACTGCTCGTCACACGCTGATTGTGCTTGTGCAGGCCAGGTCTCAGCAAATAGTCTGCAGGTGCTAGATAAAATTTTGGCAGTAAACTGTGTACAACTATAACATGGATCCCTTATATGCCTGTCGGTTAGCTTTTCTTCCGCATCCAAAGTAATATAAAACTTTTCTCTGAACAAACTTCAGAAATGTCTCATTCAGACGTCAAAACCTCATTCTTTTGAACCAACCATTGTCGCTCCGAAAAGGTACGCATTCTTCCAAAAATGGTTTGTCGTGGAATGGTAATTAAGGACCGATTGGACTTGATTGAATCACTTCTCGTACACAAAAAAGGTGAGTTAACAGTCCTATCAAATATTTGTTTTAAATTAAGACTGTGCAAGATCGATGGCTTTTTTGCGTGCCAATAATCGGAGTTGAAAAAACTTAGTCTGTGGAATATTTCTAAACTAATTGTTCGCGTTTCAAGATATTGTAACACAAAGTTAGCAGTTTTCAACATATCTTGAAGTACTTTACTTTAGTACCCAAAACATATCACTGTTCTGAACATGCTGTCTACTCAACAGGTAACGTCGGACCAGTCACATTCAACTGTGCAACGTTAGTGGCTATAAATATTCTTGCAACGGGCTCCTAAGCGTCAGGTTAATGGACAATTTACAACTCCTTTTCTAAAATACAAAGTGTCTTCAGGAGTGATTCTGGTTTTCCAGGGTTGGTGAATTGGTGCATTGTATTTAAGTAGTTATCGTGAAGCAAATATTGAATAAAATGTACATATTTACTGTCACTCCACCTTACGAGAAGTAACGTCGCTCGTGGAAGTGACATCCGACGTAAGCTACATAGCAAAATTTATTCTCCGTGAGTTAACTTCGTTTGTCGGGCGGTCTCTCCGTCTAACTAGTAAAAGCTACCGGAAGCCAGAACACCAGTTTGATTCTGCCAATAACAACGCTTGACCGAGTTGTGAGACAGTGCAGAACAATAATATCAGGTGACAAATATCTCGTTCGTTTCACAAAACTAACAACTTGGTTTTTGGTTGACCTTCCTGGGGTAATCGCGAATTATGATTTTACACCATATATAAGTGTCGTCCTAGACTTCCTAAGTACGGTACTTTAAACGGCATTATTGAGGGGAACTTATGCACAGGAAGCTTCACAAGAAACAGTCTTCATACTGGTAAGTTTGGCGTGATATTAGAGTAGATCTGAATCCGTGAGACAAATCTACAGTGATGCTGACTGTAGTCTGGCCTCTTCATACGCTGAAACTGGAATCGAAAGATCGTTCGATGCATGCATGAAAATTACATCAGCTCATACTATCATGCAAGTTCCTTCAATTTTTCTCAGTTCAAAAATCTGTGTACACAGAAATCTACTTTTCTGGGCCAGACATTTAGTTATTAAGATTGTGGTAGGTCCTATTGCATCGGCTTATTTAATTTTTTCTACAGCTGTTTATATTTTTTGTTCTCTGTTTTCTTGCCAACACTGTATTTTGCTTCAATTTTCGGTCAGATTTTCACCTCAAATGTGGGTTTCGATCCAGTTGGTCCAGCTATATATTGTTACAACCCTTTTTCAAAAAACAACACGAAACCAAATATGTGCATTATTCTCGTATTTAATCACATATCCAATAAACGGTTTGATTAGTGTATTCCTGTGACCTGATCTACAGCGTGTATTCTATTTTGCACAGAATGACAACCATATATACAATTGTACACAGAGATATCTGCATGCGTATAGTGATCATCTAGAGCTTTTAGACAGATTGACTACTGTCAGACGGGTTGAAGCCTGGATGACCGACGTAACGAGTTCACTAGCAGCAGATAGGTAGTAAGAATGACCATTTGACCTAGTCAAACAGCAGCTTTTGTCCGGAGATTATTTAGTGGATTATGATAGTTCTTGTAGTTCACTAAACGTGATAGAATTACAGAAAGTCGTACCGCGGTGGATTAAACAACGCAGAAAGTATGGGCTGAATCCAAATGCTTTTTCTGTTATGATTAGCGGACAGTGTTGAGAGGATGGGATGTAGATTAGTGCCAGAGCAGCATTTCGATGGATGTCATCGAGATTTTGGAGTTGTTGAATGAAACTATGTTGTTTGACTTTAAATCTTTCACATTTGGTTTATCAAAATCACATCCTCGGGGTACATTGTTGTAGCCTAACTTCATGGTTTTTCAGTAAATTCTTTCAAGAAACGCTTGATTACATTTGATTTCACTTGCCAACCATTGGCCGGTATTCACGCTATCGGTCATTGATGGAACGGCCTGCAACGAGACTCAAAATTAAATCAGAGCCATCTGAAACAGTAGTTAGGTTTACAGACACTTCTGATAAATTATGACGAAATTACGTGTGGATATTAAAATTTTTTTAATCAAGCAAATTATGTTGGTATCAAACCCTAGAGTTGTCTACTTGACAAAATGGCCACTTCTGGATACGGATATAATATAACTTTTTGTGATGAAAGCACTCCAGAACCGAATGGTCTACGCCTTAACAACCTTCGAGTATTAATGAATGAACGACGAAGTGTGCTGTCCATTTGCCCTATTCACAAACTTTCAAGCGTAAATCGAGCGTCAAGATGGAAAAAACGTACAAATTGGAGTATTTCCTTGTGGAAGATCGGTCTGGTTAATTTGATATTAACACCTGATCCCTTAAATGGTAGCACAGCAGCGGAGCCTATCCACATTGACAAAATAACATAATAAACACTTGGCTCACCAGGGTCTTGAAATATTGCATGACTAGAACAGCAACGCGTAAACGTTTGAAAACTTTCATACGTAAAATTACACCATTCTGATTTCTTCACGTTAACTGGCATTACTTATCGGGTGGCGAGAAATATTCATAAACTCATTACCCTACACGCAGGTGTGTGTTATTCACACTTTACTTCGTAGTATTCTGATCGTTTCAGATCAAACGTCAGCACGAAGCGTTGTATGGACGTTTAATAAGCCTGCGCAGGAGACGCGATTAGTTTCTTCTTCTCGTCACTTTGTTCGATATTTCAAAAATGAAGTTACAATCTGTGAGTTCCAAGCATTGAAAATAAAGTTCGAACAGTACAAGTTGACCCCCGAGCCACTTTTGTTGATGACCTTCATATTTGGAGTTCCACTGAAATGCAGTCAATGATGGCAGACACACCAAATGATTGAAAACAAGAATATCCAACAAATCTGACCAATACAATAAAGCGAATGTTGCTGTGCAATACTTGGTAAGCACTTCAAGGCAGAAGTTAATTTTTTTTCCGTAGCTAGATCTCTGGCGAACCGAATGCATTCTGTGGTTATCTGTGACCGTTAATTATTGAGTTATTGATTATATACATATATACTTATTCACTGAACAAATGTCAGGCATTTTTGGCTTCGAAAGTGTTTTTGCTCAAACGTATAATATGTTTAATTGCGTGATTACGTGTTATATACTTAATGTTAACTCATCTTTTTGAAACATGGTTGTGCTACTGGGAACTCAGAAACTGACGCACACGAAGGTTTTATCTGAAAAGCAAACATTTAGAATTGCGCGGCTTTGAAATAAGCCTAGAGGGTTGAATTGGTCGATATCACAATTAGTAGGTTCGTATTCGAGAAACGAAATCATGTCTACTTTTTAAAACCATCTACCTATCGACTGCAACTATTTAATCTCACTGATTTTTAACACTACACCGTAATGTTGCTTCACAAATTTTTGTGGTTTGTTTCATTTAACCGTTGTTGAAAAACCAACACACTGTGAACATTAATAGTGTATGATACCATTTATAGCTGAATGTGCAGTTTACTGATTTCGTCCGTTGGCGTTCAGGTACTTTACCCATCATTTTGACAAGGTCTAGTATCTGCTCTCCGGTAAAGACTTTTGGTTTCACACTTCTCTACAAGAAGAAGCAATTTGTACAACACTGAAAAGAAACTCCTCCTTTCCTGTGTGCGTGTTCCGCACCGTTTTGTTCTGGGTAATCTGATGGCTGGTTTTGGTTTGCATAAAAAGACATTTTTTTCCTCAAAAAATTGCTGGTCTTAGTAGAAGTAAGAGAACGGCAAATACTCACAACCAAAGCACCAGTCATAGACGTCCACGATGATTGAGCTAATCTCACATTGGTACTACCGACGTGACGCTAGTATGTATTGCTTACATAACTCAGTAGTGATGCTCCGTGGACATGCAGGTTTGCCTTATTTTTTTAGGAGGTTAACACATTGTGCACTGCACACGTGGTCGAACTTGAAACAAGCTAAACCAATAATGTGGTTCGCATAAGCTGAGTTTCGCTTACTGGTCAGCGTACACGACTAGACGAAGTGTAATCCGAGTTACTACTGTTGTATAACAGGCAGTTCCGTTGTGAGTTGCATTCTACTCACAAGTAGCATGTTACCCACAGGCGATATTCAGGAGCATAGGACAAGCCCCGAACACCAGGAAGAAGGCGGACAAGAAGCGACTATCGCAATGGAGTATATGTGCTGTGCGGGAAATTCCATAAAGACGAATGACAAAGTTCTACCACCCAATGTATGTGGGTGCATGCCTGCCGTACAAATGAGTGCACGCGTTTTTGGTTTAATTTTTGACATTACTTGTACGGGAGTTTACGCAATGAACAAACTCCCAGGCCAAGCGTCTCCTGCGCTCAATATAACTGCCGTCGTGGTTCATGATCCATCCCCGGCAGAGTGCAATAAACCTTGCAGATCGGCGGCAAACACGGATGGATCCACTCCTTGTCCAAGCCTGTCCGCTTGAACCGCCACATGGCCTCCTGGCTGGTGGCTGTTTCTTACAGCCCGGCCGATCCCCAAGGGGGTCATGCGGCGGTGGTTCAAGGTGACCAGGCTTGGACAAGGAGCAGATCGGAAGTGAGTACCCGGTGAAATTTAGCGTATCACTAAGCAAAGGAAGAGAAACTAACAAGGATTCCCTGAGTAACTGCGGGTGAACAGGGAGAAGCCGAGAACCGAAGCTTATAGTCATTTGATCACTAAGCAATGTGGTGTTCAGGTCGTTTCATAGAGGTGGTGCTCCACCCTAAGTGCAGCAATGAGTACGGTGATACGAACATAGCCCACATAGGGTGATAGGCTCGTGGGAGTTGAGATCAGGCAGCCAAGTGCTTCTCTGAGAAGACCTTGGAGTCAAGTTCTTTTTGAATGCAGCCCAAAAGGGGTGGTGAACTCTATCCAGGGCTAAATACTTGCACAAATCCGTTGACGAACAAGTACCGTGAGGCAAATTTGGACCACAAACGCGTACACTCATTTGCACAACTGGTATGCACTCCCATGAATTAGATAAAAGTACGTTGTCGTTCGCCTTGGGTGAAGTTTTTGCACCGCACGTATACAATATTCCGATAGTCTCTTCTTGTCCGTCGTTTACCTGGCATTCGGGGCTTGCCCTTCGCTCCTGAATGTCATCTGTGGGTAACATGCTACTTGTGAGTAGTATACCACTCACAACGAAAACGCCTATAATACAACACTACTGGAGTGTGGAAGTGAGAGCTATCAAAACAGTAAATATCGAAACTCAGAAGTCAGAGAGTGAAATATATGTAGGGTGGTATGAAACGGGTTGAAATATATAAGAGTAAGTTTGGGCTCTTAGAGATAACTTTAGACAACCGTTAAAGAATGTTGACGTTTATCACAAGTTAAGGTGGGTAACCTACCAATGTCTGCATCAACTCTGTACGGGTCACAACAGGTTTGAGATTTTGTACCGTAAAACCACGTTGGGATAACGAGCGTGGATTCATTTGAGATTCAGTGCTCGGTTACCCTTGATGCACGTATCCTATTACTAGTCGCTATGTAGCGTAGACATCGAGAACTGAGCTGCCTTTTTCTGCGATTCAACTTCTTCCATCTAATCATTTGTCATTTTGAAGCAGCTATTCATTCAGTCATCCACTTATACACAATCTGCTCCATATTTTTAAGTTAACCTCAGAAGAATTTTTGAAAATCCCCAGTTGCATCCCCGAGGTAAATAAAGTCAATACAAATGAACAGTTCGTTTTATCCACCCCAAGAGTTGACTGTTTAGTTAGTTAAATACCGACCCCTTCAAAAAATTTAACACAAGCAACTCATCGAATTTGTATTGAACAGGTCCCCTGTGAGCTGATTGCAAAGGTTAACGAACAGCCACAATTATGATCGATTGCAAATAAATTGATGAGATCATGCTGTGGTTAAATTAAGCTTAAGAACGTCGGATTCACGTGAGTCATATCAAGTAGGTGATGTTAGAAAAAGACCAAGATCAAGTATATTAAAATGTGGTTGAACTGGGACCTAACGAAAGAGTAGAAAAATTATATAGAAGGTCGCATCCAAAAGGAGTGAGGTGTGTGGTGAACGGAGATCAGGCTTGAACACCAAATTGGGTAAGATAGTTTCGATTCGTGAAGCGGTATATTAGAAGATCGACACTCAGTGTATAGATACAAATTCTTTGAGAATGTGTAGTAAGTTCACGTCATCATTACCTATAAACGCATTGTTTTGGACTAACAAACATGCGAACAGCTATGGACGTTCCACCAATCATTTGCAAAATGAAACGAACTGTACAGGCTAGAACGCCAAGAACTGAGCGTGAGCGACGATAGGTGAACTGGCTGAAGCCCATGATTTCCAACTGAGGTTTCATTCAGTTGATAATTGGTTCTCCAAAAAATCTCATTGCCACATAGGTTCGTGAAAATCAGACGAAATTCAGGTCTTTCTGTTCTTGGAATTGATAGTCAGCAATTTTCTGTTGTATGAAGCATTCTTTGGATAACTCATATAGAATTTGGCATAGGAACTGATCGCATTTCGTGAGAGTGGTCGGTGGTGGAAGGTCAGGACTGCCTGCTTTGCTGGACTTTAACACAAAAACCTACGAGCTCTCAATGGGATAGACATTCAGGTGAACAAGAAAAGTATGGAAGGTAATGAGAAATTATTCGTTATTCTGATAAAAACTTTTCGTTCATCTCGTTGATGAAGACCTCATGTTTCGCGGACAGAAACTTTAATCCACTTGACTTCTCAAGGATATAACTCAAAACCAGTAGGCTATGAATTTAATTGTTAAATAATCTTTCGACTTACAGGCGTTTTTAACCTTCATACAAAATTTATCGATGCAATACGTACAGACTTTGTCAGCACGAGTGAAAACTGCTTCTTCAGTTAAAAAATATCGAGGCGGAATCTGATTTAGGTCATTAATTGTCCACGGTAAGCAGACAGTTAATCGTAAACCAATAAGCTGAAGTCTGATAAATATACGACTTGTTCAAGTCTACCGCATTTGTCGCGGAGAGCTTCCTGACTTCTCAATCCACCGTCCCCACTTTGTCAACCCTGAGTGTAACTGTACGTACACACAATTCGTCCCCGAATTTTGATAATGAATCTGCTACCTATGAAGAATTGAGATAGCTTAAGGCTTTGAATGTTTTACGGTCGACATTTTGCAGCTTCGCGATAAAAGTGGAAGTTAAGCACACTTTGTTTCAACAGTGCGCACCCAAGTAGCAGACTAGAACTGTTTTTTATTTGGACGTCAACCTGACCATAACGCAAAAAATGTGCAATCAGTGGCTTAGTTGTGTAAGGATTTTGGTCAATAGAGATTGTGGACTACATGCTTGTTAACATTTACACAATCGCTGTTCCAAACTGAGAGTTTGACTGATTCTCAGTCGGGGCAGACTGAGTGTTGGCACAAACGTCTTCTGAGGCAGAGGTCAGGATTGCACAAGTGGATGCTGCTGACCTTTGTAACGGTCATCATCACTTGCCACGCGGAACTTACGGTTTTAAGCTGAACAGTTTTCGGAACTGGTTGACTGCGGTTATTCACCTATCAAAAAGGTCTTCCGGTGATCATATTTAGCGTGTAAGCTAACTGGTTCTCATCGAAAGATAGGTAGTGTGTATTCCTAACTACAGACAGAGGCGGAACAAGTATATAGGCAAGGGACCACCACTGATGTATTGCTGTCCATGATGATGATTACGATGCGTGGAAATAAAATTGTTTTATTAGTCTGATGATGAATCGTCAGTCACCATTGTTCGTCATGGTTTTCTTCTAAAATTCAATGGGACATTTCGCAAGATTTCGAGCGTACAAGAGCTCTTGGGTTTTTAGGGAGCTGAGTCGTCGATTAAGCTTCAATACCGGGCCTTCAGAGATGATTGAAGTGAACGATTTTCCTAACTTACTGGGCGAAATGTGTACCCCAAGATGGTCTAGATAACGCTTCGTAAATGTTGTGTTGTCCGAATGAGACGTCAGTCTGACGTTACGCATTAAACCAAATGGACATGTCACTTTTACACGTGTTTGAACTCTTACGGAGTGCAAACCATCGGCAATAGGTTCTGGACAAATTGACAGAAGAGGCATGACATCAGCTCAGTAAATACTTGAAGGGCAATCGCTACCAACCAGGCGCATAAGAAACGGTTAAATCTAAATCAATGAACAACACAGTCTTTGCACACTTGGGGAATATTTATCACTGTGCTGAGCCCACTCAGATGTTCCGTGTTGTATACCAAGTTCTAGCCAGCTACCCTATACTGGTCAGCAGACGGATGCTAGATACTGCCGAATCGACCGCCGTTCACTTACTCAAAGTTGATGTTCACACAAAAGTTCTTACAAGCCTTACAGTTGCCGTGGCCAAAGATCACACCGTCGGTCTACACACCCATCTATGCTTCAACCGATAACTGTGTGACGTAACGGTGAGTGCAACACCAAATCACCCATCATTAACACTGGTGGTTTAGTGGTTGAGTGACTAGCTTATAGGTGCCTGAAAATTTTGTAACATTCTGCGTGATCCAGTGATGTTCTGTCGAACCTCTTTCTGTTGTTCACGTAATGTTTTGAATTCGCTGAACCTATAAAATTGCATTAATCTGATGAAGACTTAACGAAAACAATTGTTCCTTACGGTTTTTATCACGAAGTAACTCCAATCAAAACCCGCCGACAGGTGGCTCACTAAGTATGAATCAAAACTGGTGGACCACGCGTCTGAAAGAATTCACGTTCACAGTAGTCTTCTCTGAGGTGTATATGTGAAAAACACTCAAAGTTGGTCAAGTTCAATACGTGGCCGATTTTGAGGCCTTCAGTAGGCAGCCTGGCGGGTCTGAGCTCCGCGTTGAGTAAAGATCACAGGTCACCTTGAATTCACTTTTTACTGGAAGCAACGATTAATTTGTAGGGAATGAGTTGTTAGCTCATTAGTGGAATTATTTTTACGGAATAACCAATTTTAAAGACGCTTGGTTTCTACTCGAATACCCGGGATAGGTTGTCTTCTAAATATGTTAGGAATGACTTACATTCTTTTATTCTTAATACACATTAAAAAAGGTCAAACCGAAACCTACTTCAGCAAAACTAAGCGGAAATTCTTATTCGGAGTTAGCTAAGAATGTAGGCTGCACAACGGCTGTGCCAATATTTCGATAACCCCCTGACAAGTGTTTTGAAGATGACCTCGGTGTTGTTTCTGGATAGTGCTTCACTTTGGCTTCTTGGATAACATTTGAACAGTATATCGATAGTAATTTGTAAGCGGGTTGAACTAAACCAAGGTTATGCGTAAATGTGGAGAAAGTTATGTTTTGATAACCAGATAGGTTGAGCGTAGTTTTATCGAACATTAGCGGTCCCATGGCGACGAATTCAAAGCTTATTTGGAAGTCGAACGGATGACTAAACATTTAACTAGTTGTGATAAAAATTTTAGTCAGCGGCTTCGTTGACTTTAGCGAGGAAAGTGGAGCTTAGCTGAATACACCGACCATCACACTGACTTATTCGTAATCGGTTGTCAGATATACTAACATCCTGGTAATTGGTCTCAATTCCAGAGTCAATTATTTTTAATCAGGTTAGCTAACTGGCTATATCGTAGAACGACGAAATTCGTCAATGCACAAAATAAGTGTTCAAGCTGACCATCACTCATATTTGATCACAGCCTTCGCATTCAGGTAGACTTTCCAGCCAGCCTCTTTCGAAAACAAGCACTAGACTGGCAGTAACTGTGTCTCCTCTCGAGACGATCNTCAAACCACAGATTACTCATCAATAATCCAAAATACGTTTGTCTGTTTACTAAGTATCGCGAGCTGGTAACATTTTGTTTCCTGTTTGCAGACCCCAACGTGAAGTTTAAGAACGTATGGAGCACGTGACCTCACCATCCATGTCCGTGGAACGGTGTGATGCCTTCATCAAATAAGGGCTGAGCAGACATACAAGTAATCGGCGTGCGTGATGACACCATGAAAAATGAACCAAACTCCTACCTTACTTGTTGCAAAACGCATCTTTTGTCACAAACATAACTCAAAAAAAGTCGCTTATACATAATATTACGCAATTGGAAGCCGAAGTCGCACGCATTCTTGAGGCAACATCAATAAACACGTGCCATCTCGTCCCGTATAGAAACGAACTGTTAAATCAGGCAGTTTGTCTATCTTGGAACTGGTAAGAGTAAATGTGAATCGGTGACCGCTTCTATTTTTTGCTACCGTCATGTCCTACATGCTAAAGTGTTATAATTATGTGTATAAACTTAGTAGAATGTCTTCCGCTTGTGTCTTAAGAGAATGGACGAAATGTCAATATATCGGGAATTGTATATTCATTCATAATCAGCGAACTGATTCAACCGAACTCAGTGTTTAAACCAGTACCGTTTCGGCTGAGGGCAATTATCAACCAGTTAAGTCAGTTCTGCAACGGGTGGGTTGCCATGCCGTTCTCAAAGTGTACGGCTAACAGAATATTACAAAATCCAGACAGTTTAACCTAACGATCTTGTTCAATATTGATTCTTTTCTTTAACTAACAGATATTACGAAAAGTAATGACTGGACATAGTATCTTACACAGTGTTTTCTTTTGTAGTCCTGACACAGTATTTTAAATTGTTTCCTTGCTTTTTGATTAATTTGTGATTTTCGGGATAACTTCAGTTTGAATTTGTTTTACTTCTCTGCTGGTTACATTCGTCCAACGTTTGTGGCTTTGAAGCTCAAGTGATTTTCGTTATGATTCACGCATCTGCTAACTCTGTGCTACCTCGCTTTTAGTGAACACGGAGTTATAACTTTATCGTAATCACAGTCGAGGCTGTATAAGGTTGATTAGTTGGAAGAATTGCACGTAATCGTCAGCAAAAATTTCGCAGTCAGTTTTTAGATATTTGAAGACTAGGAAATTTGTAATAGCATTAGATTGTTACTTTGACTATCGTACGTTTGTTGTGTTGGGAGATGTCACCAACTGCTTTCGTGACAAAGCAGGCCATTGTCTGACTGAATGGTCTGTAATTGTGGAAAAAAGTAATCAAGTGGAGCCGTCGCAGATAGAGAAGGCGGTGTCTTTTAGATGCTATATTACGAACACTTTACAGTTGATTGGTTTATTCAACATTTGGATTCAACAGGAGCAGAAAATATCCTATCCCATTTTGTTTTCTCCACCCCCCACCCCCCGTATGATTTCAGGGGGATTGGATTGATGTAGACCATTGCCTTATAGACACTTGTGAGAATAAATGAGCACGACCCTCAGAGACAGACAACTATCTACTGTTTGAGTTGACTCGAATGACTTGCAAACCAGGATCTAGCCCAGTGCTATTCTTTTACGCAGTGGTCAGGAACGAAACACAAGGTTACTTGATATCAATGGCACATACACCTATGCTATTTCCAAATATCAGATTACAGAGTTTGCTCATTAGTTCACCAGAGACATACCATACGTTTGTTTTCAGGTAGATGGGAAACGCCCGAACGGTTTCAATGGACTCAAAATATGATGGTGGTTTGTACAATATTGCTAACCGATTACCTCTCAGGTTGATTTTCTTAAAATTGTATTTCTGTTGTAAGGGTTTTTAAAATCAGTCATATGTTTAACCTGGTCAATTTCGTGAATGTTTGCTTTGTTCACAACAAATGCTATGCACAATGTTTGTAGATGTAATCACTGCACACCCGAGATTGGTGTTGATATCGGATCGTTGGCGATTGAAAGATATCATGTTTACCGTGTAGCTGATAAGAACAGACAGATTATCTGAGGGTGAGCTGTTTGCATTGGGTATGGACGCGTGTGTTCGTGCACAAATTAATACGAACAGATACACATACAGTGAGTCATCCTTTTTTGGTTGGCAAACGAGGTGACAGAGAAAATCTGAGTTTAATTCGTTGTACACAACTAAAGCAAACATTGGTCGATCAATTCCTAGGCCAGTTTTAATCGGGTTTGTTCGCTGGCACATGAACGATTTATTGTTATACATTACAGGGGGAATCATAATTTTACTACAGTAACCTGAAACTGTTTAAGATCCCTTTGTAACTTAGCCGTCCGGGTGTCTACCTGTATAATTGGCGGGAGTGCCCTTGCCTTAGTAGATTAACCCCTTCATTTCCCTGATATGATCTACGTGTTACACAGCGCAGTATGATAAGGGATTGACAATAAGCGTTTAGAGAAACATTTGAAGAGCTAATTTATACAATTCACCGGTGGGCAATGTTGAACGAATAGTGCGGCCAGAATTTGCACAGAGTTAACTGAACAAGTTTTGTCTACGATGTGCGGTTGAGTAACATTTCATGTTTCATATGATGTGTAACTACGTAGAATTAAAAAGGTTGAGTGCATACACACTGTTTAATGGAATCTGTTTTGTTAGCGGTCAGCGCTCAGAATAGATAACAGCGAAGCAGCCGATCGAGTAACCGAAGATATTTTAGCAAAGAGAGATAGTGGAATGTTAAAGAATGAACCGAAGTGATAAGAACTAAGTATACTCATGAGGTAACGCACATATTTATGGTGTGTCCATTAACAACAAACATTTTCCCCCAAGTTTTGTGTCATGCCTTCTTTTTTGTATGTATGAGGCCGAGTTGGGCAACAGTCTCCAAACTTGATTGATGAGGGCCAGTAACACGCAGTCAAAAGGCTTGGTGCTAGTACATGTTAACAACAATCCGTTTCGACATATTTCGTGTACGTATCTGTTTAGATCGAGATTAAACTTGGTTCACGTTTACCTCTTGCAGTGCAGCGTTTGACCACGTTGAGGATCAACGCTGCTCCAACGTTTCATTACGCATTAAAAATGAGATGCTGACTTTGATAAGCGACTGCTTTTCCATTTATAAAGATGATTGTCTGGGTTATTTTTTACGATATGCTTGTCACTATTTTTCACTCAGAAAGCATAGTCTACGAATGAGACACTCATCAATATTTGCTATTCAGAGACGTTTGTTATCGGTAAATGTACGGGGAAACAACGTTACGGCGATTATAAAATATGAAATGGTCAAACCAGAGGGGAAGTGTGCGCCATCTGTAATAAATTGACTCAAGGACCTAACGCTGTATTACACATTGATGTCGCGTTGTTTTTCGAATCGTTACGGTGCCCTTTGTTACCCGATCTGGTGCCGATTCTAGGGCTAATGGAGGTTACGGATTTAATAAAAGCATGCGTTCACATTACTTTTGATGTCTTCACAAACATAAGAAGTTTTAATCAAAACTCTGTAGACCAAATGAGACGTGAGATTATCAGATTTTTTACCAGTGCTAATCAGGGATCTTATTAACCACTACTGTGGGTTGTGAACTACGACCACAAGTAGTTTTTGTACGTAACTTAAAAATGTACTTGCATTTGAAGCGGCAATCTTATTGTTAATTTCTCCATGTTGATACTGACTTCAAGCTCCCAACTCTTCTTCTATCTGTGGTGAAGCACACAAACAGAAAAAGGGGGGATAACGTGTATGCAAGTATGCAAGTTATATCAAGTTGGTTAATAGCTGACAGTATAACATGAGAATGGGAAAGGTTCTCAAGTGGCAGAGATGCAAAAACGGATTGCCATTTTGGCTACTCCACTCTGTGTTGCTGGTAGTTGAATATCACTGTTGAATTCTATTAATACCGTCGGTCGGGAGAAATTAACCACTTCTTGTGACGTTCATTTCGTTAACTTATATTCAAGTCAACCGTGCGAAATTCCTGTGTCGTTACTAGAAAGTACACCTACTATAAGTATTAAAGTACACCTGTTTTCATTTAATTTAATGTACTCGAAGTTTTGATGACAGAGATAAATGTGTGTAACAGAACTTGCAGTCAAACCTGAATCACTCTAAAGTTTAAATATTCTTACGTACATATTTTGACAGAATTGCTTTCAGAGTACGAACTCCCTTAAACAACTTGCGGTAATGAATTTATCGGAACATAAGAATGTTACATGGTTCACCGTGTTAACAGCTCGTCTGTTGTCATCAGCTGCAGATACAAAACATTGAGATCCTAATTGACACAAAAACTGTTAAATATTGGTCATATAATACTACTCACACTCTTCAGGACCACGGCCCTTCTGTGAGTTGGCCATATAGGTTGACTTGTCCACACAACAATGTGTTGAATGAGCTAACCTGGTAAATTTGACAACCTGGCGTTATAAAATAGTTAGTGATCGATTATGTAACTACAAGCAGCTGATTCATAAGTTCAGGATTTTTACGTCCTCAGTTGCGTTACACATTGTGGGGTGTTTTCGTTCAGTTGCCGAAACATTCATGAGTCTGTTCTGCCTATGTAGACATTGTGGTAATCTCAAATGAGCTGATGTATGAGATGTGAAGAGAGACGTAGTTTTAGAGGCTCCATTTGCAAAAGCGATTAGCTACTGCTCTAGTTGTTTGGACTAGGCGCGGTTGCAAAACCGCATACACAAGAACTAGGGCAGACTGTTTTTTGCTGTTTTTTCCTGATAGATTCCTGAACATATCACAAGGTGAACTACATCCTTTCGAGCCGCTCTCATAAACCGTTTGCGTCCCTCTACATCAGTGTTTTGGTGGTGCTTTTCTTATAAAACCCTTCTCAGGGTCCTCCCATTGCCTAATGTAGATATTGTTATGACCGCAATAGACGATTAGCCTGCAAGGCTGTTGATTGCATGAACCGTACTGGTTGTGCTAAAATTTAAAACCATGAACTCGCACACTCATTCGCACACACTGGTCCGCAATACATTGTCGTCCGTCTTGGTGGCACGTTCCCAATGGCGCGCACCCACTATTTCGATAGTCGCTTCTGGTAACTCGCCATACTGGCACTGACAGTTGCCTTTTTGGTTCCCAAATATACTCCCAAGTTGCGAGTAGTATACTACTCACCAACGAAGATGCCTATTATGCAACAGATATAAATACTCCTGGAACTGTTGAATAGAGATTTCATCACACCACATATAGGTGAAGTCGAAATAAAGCTTAAGAAACGAATACATTTCCCATCCCATTGTGATCAGCACGGTAGCTCATCCATATGTTTGGTAGTGGGTACAACTTAAAATACTAAACTGATGTTAGATTCAGTTCCACAAGAAAAAAATAGCGTCGATTGGATAAGGTTGATCTGATAGTAAGACAAAATCGAACAATCAGTTGATGTAAAAATGTCATCAGCTTATATTTTGTACGATAAGGCCTCAGCAACCAACTGTGACAACCCCCTGTCTGAACCAGTGTTTGGTGCTTTTCGGAACCACAACCCAGGAAACAAACTTGCTCCAAATCAATGCAAGTTAGTTAATCTTTCCCAAAACGCTCAACTATGCTTTCTGGCTTCGTCATTTCCAACGATTTTCACTATTCATTTTTGGTATCAACTTTGATGGTGGTGTCGAAGGAGTTGAATATTTCCTAAACTATGACCGACAGACATGGTGGAATGAAACTTCAGAAATGTGATTCTCTTAAGGTTGTTTGGAAACTCATTTTGCCGCAAGAAGTAAACAAGAAAATCACAACCTAAGATGACAAACAACCTTTGTATGTCCCCCCCCCACGAATGTCATTCTTTATCGTTATTTTTATCGATCATTAGATTATTGAGGTCACCTGCTGATTAATGTATACAATTGTGATAGCTATCAAGTAGAAGGTGTGATTGTTCCGACATTCATTGGAACAGGTGATCCTAGCGACGGGATACGTCCAACACAGAGAGCAGATGAGTCACGTAAGGAGCCGACACTGAGAGAAATCACTTCAACAAGCGCCAGATGACAAGTAAAAACCCACCACGCAGACGTCAGTCAAACGGGCAAAATTGCACGCAACGTTTACATCCCAACATGACTGCGTTATGAGCTGGAATTCCGTTCCAAAAAGCGGGTTGAGCGAGGACATAGAAAACGAACAGTAAACACCTTGCTTTATCAAAAGACTATTCGCTATATAGTGCCAACTTAATTGGACGGAAAATGTGAGCAAATTGTCACTGACCCGTTGATGGTAATGTGGCTCAGAACTGTTACGTTTCAAAGGCAGAAGGTCCAGCACATTTGATATCTGTGTCGTTGAGTTATATTTAAAAGGGAATTGCATTGCACTTTGAAAAGTTTGACGACTTGAACTGGACAAACTCCTGTTCGAATTTATAGAGATTCCATCTCTCCTGATCCAAATATAATTAGTCGACCTACAATCCATCATAAGCAACTCACACGTCCTAATCCTCCCCTCTTCTTATGCTACCAATTCACTACGAACCTTAGACGTTTTCCACTTCCAGTGTTTCATTCTCATTTACATCTTCCAGACCTGTCAAACATCTCATGTGCTCGCCCTGATTTAATCTGTTAGTCTTCATTTGTTGTTAGGGATTGTGATAAGCAAACAAGAAAGCTTACCACTAGTAAATGTGGAAACGTTGTGAATGACAACACTTCCTGTCGAGCTTTGTGACAGTGAATTTTTTCAACGGTATGAATATGACTGAAGAATTTCACTGCTATCCACATTGCCTTTGATCATGAAACATGTGGGAAACCAGTACGACTTGATTACAAACAAATACACGAATTTACGAATGATTATCTTCCATGTATTGTTTCGGTTATCCATCAAAGGCATGTCTCAAAATATTTAGGAGATGGTTGTCCAGAGTTGTCCCATAATGAGTATTACAACTGCATCTGGAGTAGCTTACAATAGGCAAACCGACGATCTTGAAATACTAAGGAAATCTTTGCAATTTTTTTTAGTGTTTTTCATAAAATTGTGGTTTTACACACACTTTTCGGTCGACTTAACAGATTTGAAACGTGAATTGTGATATGCAACTTTTTACCACAGGATTTTTAAAAAAATGACGTGAACAAAATTATTATACTGTTAATGATTTTACTTTGTCTACAGCGTTCATGGGGGGTCGGTCTCATAGCTTCGCACACAAAATGTAAAATGCTTGTGCAGGGTTATCAAGCCATTGAAGACTTTGGTTGGTCACACTGTCAGTTGTTGCCCAAATGAACTGGCGTCAAATTTTAACTAACAGGTGAGCTCGATAGTCGATTTTATCAGTTAGCTAATGAACATGTTCCGTCACTATCTGACAGCCATCTCGTACGGTAGTGTGGAATCAAAATTATGAAACTGACTGGCAAATGTGTGTTTGCACACATCGATAGATTACTATTGAAATTCGGACAAAACAGAAAAGTTTGGTGTTAACTAATGTGATTTCGTTTACAACACTCCTGAGGAAGGCTATTCGACGTGGTTGAATCGTAGAATATTACAACTTGCTCGTAACGTTGTGTTATTCTCAATTTGTTTATCGATAACCTGTTAGACACGACATCCAAACTGTTGGATTACATTCGTACTAAATTTGGTACAGATGTCTTAAAACAGGTTGATCTTCCGATGGCCAGTAGGTAAGATTATTTTGTAAAGTCTTGTTTTCATTAAGCTCACACATTCATTAATGCCGATAAATATTCAGATCCATTCAATTCAACTAACTGCTGTATACATTTGTAGATGTGGTCAATTACGTCTGATACAAAAGTCTCATTAGTGAAGCAAAAGCGGTGTGGTCAAGTTACAGTGCGCTTATGATCTCGTTTCTGTAGATGGACACGGTCCATCCCAGATCGCCAGTTTGAGCTGGATGTAGGTGCAAAGATTTCAAATTGAGTTCAAAGCGATTCCAGGTGCTCACCCTCACACCAACAATCCACTCCAGATGGACTGTGTTCAACCGCATACAAGAGGTGAAAAACAAATTGTAATTTAATTACATTCAAATACTTCGATTAGTATTGCAGAGGACTGTTGGGTTAGTATCCGATTCAGACCATCTCTATATGATGAATTCAAAAAACCGACAAAGCCAATCATGGTTTATCGGTTTGAAGATAAACATCAAGGATTAGCATGCATAGAAATGATGCTCTCATTTTAATTTATCATCAGCGCACGTATAGGCAGACCTCATAGTGTGAAGGATGATAAACAAGAGTTGTAAGCACGGATACAAGCAAATAAGGACATATAAGCAGTTTTAAACAACACTAGAAATATAAGTTTGCAATCAGTATAAACGAAACATGAGTGAACTAAAACAAATCTCCTGAAGGAGGTGATCTTAAAGAGCAGTCACTGAGAAAGGGACGCTAACATACATCACATCCGGGTGAATGCTTTTGTGATTAGATGAAAGTGTTAAGGTTTACAGCACGAAGATCACAGACAGTCAGTGGAATGTTGTATAAGCACTGATGAAATGGAAATGCTAACTGCGAGAGGTTATAACATGGAGTCGTATTTTTGGAAACCACAACAAATATGGAGGGAACACAATGGAAACTAGTCCGGATTAATGACAAAGTAATGTATAGACGTGATTCTAGAGAGGGTATTTAATTGACCCGATTTACACGTCGTTACTGATAAGGTTTTTTGAATAGTTATACGTACATTGTCTGGATGTACGTTTGGAACGTAGTGGGAGCATGCTTTGAATTTTTAAGGCTTTGGTATCACAATTATCATGACGGACTCGAATAGAGGAAACCTCATCCGTCCCGTCATCAATCCACGTGAGACTCGGCGAAAGCTCATCATATCATGAAAATGTTATTTCAGATGGTTTCGCTTGTCCTCTATCTTTAAAGAATTTTGGCGCGTTTGTTTGAAGACAGCATAGAAGAAACACATTGATTGCAAATCATCGAAGTCTAGAGAACGTTTTGTCCCTAAGCTATGATGATGCTAACAGCCACATTGCTGACTCACCGTCAGTTATCTCACGCTAACTAATTAACCTGTCGAAATTACGATAACAATCCTGTGTGAAAAATTCTGAGGCGATTGTCGTTGTACCAAATAAGTCAATGCTGTGTGTCTCGAAGGTATTACTTTAATCACTGTTCAACAGGATCTGAAACTACTTCATGATTGTTGGTAAAAACGAAACTGACATGTTATTTAGTAACCACAGAAGCAACATTCACCAGTCTGTTTTGCCTTAATGTGGTAACATCAACCATTGCAACACGTTGGTTGAAACTTCGTCGTTGTTGATGAATATGTAAGGTCTGATCAGCACACCACGAGAACAAGTGTGTGCCATAATCTGTCCAAGGTTTTGCGAGAAAGGTGAAAGTTTTAACGAGGGAGATTTAAGGATCGTCAAACCGGTAATATCGCGGTTCTTTTCTTTGAAGTCTCAAATGACTTTTTGCTTGCCTTTTTCTTACATCCTCTTCAGTTCCATGATGTTTTCCAAAAATTATCTAAGTACAATCGTCAAGTTACTAGACGGTTTATTGCACAAGTTTTTGGGACACGTGTAACTCCATACGCCACACTATAATACAGTATCCTCAAAGATTTTTGTGCTCCATTGTCGAGACGTGTGAACCCCCAAACAATATAAACATATAGGTAAATCAAAGTGTGTTGTTGACCTTCATACCGAACCATCAACTCAAGGTCATCATTTCGTGGGAGCATTTACCGAATTATAAACAGAGATATTTAATAGTCCCGTGACAGCGCAGAACACGCAGTATCATAAAAACCCGTTTCATTGTTGTGGGGCTGAAGTAGCTTTTCCCTTCTATTCGGAAGTAAGTGTGGTATGTAATCATTACGACTGGTTTACAAAGATGAATTTAGTCACTGGCTACAGACTACGTTGCTGGATTCATGTACTCTAGACCGCTGGATCTTTACAGCAGCCGTGAAAAAACATTTTGAGGTAACGTGCCGTCATGGTTCTATTGATAGGCCACTTAAGTCGACGTGAAGATTTACAGAATTTTCGGTCTTTCTTGGAAATTATAAGCTCATAGTACCTAAACGCATGCAGGGTACTAATGTATAACATACCAGGGTCATCGCCACTAAATTATTAATCTAATTTGCGCATTGAAAGCTACTATATGAAAGCACGGTCGGAATTTGAGCATTAACACTAACAATTAAATAAACTGCCAACCACTCCTAAAGATTGTGTAGCTGCAGTCGGCTGTTTCTTGTCAAAACAAACCGGCTGAAAAACACATGTAACCGCGAACACTGTGTGAATGTGATGCAATCTAAATGATTTCCAGTTCATGTTAAATAAAAACATGAAAACCTACACAAACTCACAAGCAATTCAGACGAGTCCTTTTGAAAAGACCTAGGCTCGAGGCTTACCCTTAGCAATGTACGACATAAATGCTCATATTGGTGAGCGATGTTCAGTTTTTGCCACAGTGGATCCCCGATTGTTTAGGAGTAGTCAACTCAGTGCTCACCACGTTAACAGATTTATGTAGTTCAGACTTAATATCTTGAAGGAGGGGTGGTCGACTAGAGCCAAGAGGATAGTCATATTGTTCCCTGTCAGAGTGTTCGAACAGTCTGAGCGTCACACACAAGTGAATGTGGCCGATCGGTTGTATGTAATACCTCGGTATTGCCTAATGTAAAGTCTATGACTGCAGTCTATCACTGCAACTGGAGGTCAGATTTCGGTAGTTGCTAAGCAATGCCTTACAGATGAAACTTGGCTGAAGTAAAACTGGGGACTGGTAGTTCGCTTCAAAAAAGGCCGACTAAAATTTTTATGGGAATAAAAATACCGTGAGCCAATTTTGGCTAATCTCAGTTTATATCCACCAAAACTTCTCAGTAACCATCTATCCCGAGGCTTGTGATGCTCAAATCGTAAACTTTAGACGATGGACAATAATGGTCAATTTATGAATACAATGACAACATTCGTGCGTGCTGTTGCAACTAGATTTCTGACGCATGAACTCGTAAACAGATAGTGAAATAACGATCATGATACGGCGGATAACAGAACGACGGAGTACGAAGTATACACGGTCAGTTAGTCTCTTCTCGGCCAACCAACCCACCCGGGGTTACCGCACAAACACAGGGAAAGACTGGCCTTAAAACACATCTCCTTTATGTCTCTCAACCCGGAGACAACACGGTCACACACCCGCTCATATTTATAGGGTTTGCGGCTATCAACAAGCAACGTCAAAAGAATGGACCTGACAAAAGTCCAGACAATGCAGAGTAGACGTTCATTCGGGCTGACAACCACAGTTTTCACGACGGCTGTGGACGGTTTTGGAGACCACAGAAGCACACGACCAGGGAAACTCTGAAGGTCACTCACAAGTTTACTTTGTTAGTCTTCTTGTCATAATATTTGTGGGGAACTGGCAACGTCCCCGACACATGCATTACTCAACTTTACTGTGTGACAACGAACTTTTGTAAATTATACGTCTGGTTACTGGTTAAATCGAAGGTTGAGACACTATATTTCTTACATATGTCCGAAATAACAGCTTAGATGGCAACATCTTCCTGTCATCAGTAAGACAAATTACTAGCGAGAGTGCACATTCAATTTAACGTATCCAATCTGACTAGTTGGTTATTGCATTGATGGTAATATCTGAGATAGTCTGCCAAGTGATTTTTTCTTTCCAGACTAAAGAGGTGGGCCCGCGTGACCAAAGCTGTCATTGAAACAATGGCTCTCATCGATAAATTTGAAAAAAAGCCAATATTAGCATGTAAGATGTCTTGCGCAATGACCTTTCGTTTGCATCTCATCGGTTACTTTTGCGAAATTAAAATACACTTTGTATAGTTGGTTCTGCCGACGTATCTGCGTCCACAGACACAATCAAACGTTTATACACCTACTACAGAAAAAATAGATGGAGTTGCAATGGGTAGTACATTAGAACCTGTGTTAGCTGACATATTCATGGGGCACTTAGAGCATTCTGTGTCCAATGAAATTCGGAACACGTTGTTTTATAAAAGATACGTAGACGATATTTTTTCTCTATTCGACGGCCACTGGCATGTACCAGCCTTTCATGAGCTGTTAAATAGTTCATATAACAAACGAACGTTTATCCTTGAAGTTGAACAAAATGAGAGGATATCATTCCTTGACGTTCTTTTGGAAAGACGTGAGGATGGGTCACTTTCCAGAGGTGTCTACCGCAAGTGGACAGGACAATATGTGCACTTCAAGAGTTTCACACCTATTGCTCAAAAACATGGCCTCGTTAGGACTTTGTTTCACAGAGTTCGACGTATTGCGACGGAGGATGTGCTAGAAAGTGAACTGATTTTACTGCAGGAGACTCTTATAAAAATGGGTATCCCAAAAAGTTAATTGAGAAGTACTCCACTCCACAAACAACGCGGGTTACACCCATTACTGTTCTTCGCAAGCCTGTCTATCTAACTCTTTCTTTTAAAGGTGATAATGTTTCAGCCCTGATCAAACGCCGTTTAGATACAGCACTCAAGCGCACATACAACGCCGCACAACTGGTCTACGTGGATGAAACCATCCGTGTTCCACCTACACGTAGAAAGGACGTGATGCCCCTTTTCGCCCAATCCAATTCGTATACACGTTTGATTGTGTCTGTGGAAGCAGATACGTCGGCAGAACCAGGAGGCACCTTGGCACACGTATCAACGAACACATACCGAAATGGCTTTTGAATTTCGGGGTCGGTTGTGCCCTGAGGGCCACTATAAAACACCTTCTACAGACCGGCCACTCAGTTGACTCTAGAGCGGCTTTCAGAGTGTTCTTTAGACCCAAGCTAAAGCAGGCTCTCAATATTGCTGAAGCCGTCGCAATCCATCGACAGAATCCCTCTTTATGCACTCAGAGACAGTTGGTGACTAACCTTTCACTATGTTGGTAAGAATGCAGCTAGTACTTTTTGTATAGTATTTTAGCTCTTGTTTGTTTTCTGCAGATTTTTCTAACCATATCTGAACTTCCCCACTCAATATGTATGTATCTTTTACCACCCCTTTATTGCATCAAACTTAGCAATCAGTTACATTTTGCTGCTTTCCCTCTGATCACCTGACTGACTGTTTCAAATATTTCTAGATTGATTTCGCCTAGCTGCTTGCCCCCCAACTATATAAAGTGTATGCTAAGTTCGCAAAAGTAACCGATGAGATGCGAACGAAATGTCATTGCACAAGATATCTAACATGCTAATATTGGCTTTTTTCAAAGCTGTTCTTGGTGTCAGCCTTCAGGTGAAAATAAAGTGGTCTGCTAGTGTGTTCGACAGTTTTGTTTTGCATTGATACAAAGACAGGATATCAGAATGACAAAGTGATAACCTGTCAAAACAGTAGGCACAGAATAAAGTTCGGACTGGTTTGGGAGGTTGTTTTAATTAGATTGTAAGCAAGATGTTTGTAAATACTCATTATACACAGATCTTTCTGCCATCAATCACATATGTGTTATTCATTGGCAATTAGGCTGAGTTCAGTTACCCAAGGTTCAACTTGTCACCGTGGGTTTTGACAAAACGTTTGGCAGTGCGGTATAAATTTATACTTATCCTATCAAGTTGTTTTAAAAACTTTCAAAAAATGTCTCATTTATGTGACCTTAACGATAGTTATTATCATTCTTGCTCCAATAGTTACTTGTTGATACTAACGAACTCTTGAATAACCGAGTTGCGTTGATTCACGATAATCTCATTTGAGCTCGATATTGACAACTAGCCAAATGAAGCTAACTGTGGAGCAGATCGGGCGGGATAACGTGCGTTGACAAACTGAAACAACCATATGTCAACAACCAAATACACTTAAGCCTCTGCCTAATAGTAAGTATGTAGAAGTCCGTCTGCTAATCAAATTATACCAGATCAGAGAGTTGAAATGTCGACGTTTTCATGCCGGTAGTTGTACAGCAAACCTGTAACCTGAGGTGTTTGCGTATAACAAACCTAAACCGGAAATACAATCGCACCGACATGCGGTATTTTTGGCGAGCGACATTGCAGGCTATTCGGAAGTCTTCTCAATGTGTTATTGATGAAAGCGAACTGGTTACCAGTCCAAATCAATCGATTAAACCGTTTTTGTTGTACGACATTAACTACATTGCAGACTGAATGGTTGAACTACAGACAAAACACGAGCTTCCAGTTTATGTAAAACTGCTGCTTGGGCTTGACTGCTTCTGAACAATGGGGTCACGAAAAAAACCGTGTACTACGGATACACTGCACGAAACGTTGGTTGTATAGTATATTTAAAGAGGTAACCAGCTACATAATTTCGAGGCTCGTAGTCACAACGTGACAGAGTATATCATTTTTTTTACAGTAGATTTAACCTTTCTTGAGGAATACTTCGGAGATCTTAGTCACAGAGTAAGTCTGGAGGCACAGTGTCTACTGGGTCATTAAGTCTGTGTATGTCATTCCATACATCTCAAACAGTGGAAATTAATCACGTTCGAGGGTCAGATTCTGTCATTTGACCTCAGTGCTATACTTTGTAATATTAAGCAGCAGATCTGTATTATAGTCTATCCATCCTGATTTGACCTATCCTATAAGAGATGAAACCTGATTAGATCGGAATCATCATCGTGGTTTACTGCATGCTAACTTATTGTGCACATGAGATCGTATTAGAACTATGATCCTCATTTGACACTACTCACTCACACTAATAAGAATTAAACATATTGCGAACCAACAACCCAACTTTTTTATATTCAGACTTGAAGCTTTTTTGAAGCACGTTTTGTGAATTCAGAAGGCGGATGACGGAAAGGTTGTTTTATTGGAGAAAAAATACACTACTTAAGCCTCTCAACGGGACTAGAAACAAAAACACTCATTTGCACACCGCACTCTTTAGAGGACGCTCCAGTCACTTTGGACGCAATGTCTCAGTTCCGTTATGTGGCGACAGCCATTAAATGTCATTCTGCCTTCCAACGATCCTTCCCATATGTCTCTCGTATTTATCCCAGATCATATCGATCCAAGCGGCTACTGAATAGTGGTGTGAGTAGTATGTTGCGACCGTCTATCCCCACTACACACGGTTTAGCAAATTTTATTTTGCAGCAATTAAATTTAAGTTTCTCAATTTGGAAGGACAGGCCAACATGTGATTTCAGCATAACTGATTAGTAGGCCATAGAAGGAGCATTATTTATCGGATCGTTTGTGGGCGTCACCTTCTCGTAAACTAAGGACAAATGACATTTTCTAAGGTCATAAGTCTAATGAGACTCCGGGCAACTAAGGTGCAATCAAGATGACCGGACGAAACCTGAACAAACCATAGATCCTTTTTTTATCTGTTCAAAAATGTGAATGTTTGCGAAATGTTATGAGAATTCAATACTTTGTCTGGCAAGAGTTTTATGGGCCTCAGATAATTTAAGCAAGGTATATCGGTGAAGGTTTTGTCTCCACACCAGCACAACGACCGGCACACAAGCAGAACACCCACGTTACAACAATTGACTTGCTTGTTATTGTACATCGGTTTGTCACGACCCCGCGATTTCACTGAGCAACCTGCGGTATGATGCGCAAAATAGTTCCGAAACTCAGATACATACTGTACTTAGTCTACTGAAAATGTTTACATAGTGTATATTGTCCGATTGTTTGCCCGAATGCCATTCAACTTTGTGGCGCGAACCAGAATTATACACTTTCGGTTTACTGATTCGTCATCAATTTGTCCTTAACTTCTCTAGCTGAATTGCGTATCGGCGTTATCTGTAGCTCTATGAGAGACCAGTTGTGCAATTCGGTGAACAAATAGCCGGTTTCTGCTCTCATTGACCTATTTCGCTGCGCGTCTTAAAAATTCTCATTTGGGAAGAATGACATAGTACACCGTATGCCGAAAGTTAGATATAAATTGGACCTTGATTCAAATTAAACAGCATAATGAGGAGGTTGTGTTACTTTATTGATTGCCGCCACCCAAGAAAAGTACTTAACCCTGCAAATTATAGGTTATTCAGTTTTTCCGTGAAATTTAATTTTTTCCGCAAACTTTACTACGTTCAACTCCGTTCTGACAACAGCCCTGTCTTCCGTTCAAATATGATCACTGAAAACTCCCGAAAGTTAGGATTAAAACTAAGTGACCATCAAGTTGAACACTGGGCTTTCGTTGGCTTTAAATCACCAACAGAAAAACCAGATGTCAACCTGAGAGTTGTAGTGTCAAGTCAACGTAGAAACGATGCTTGAAGCCAATGAGAGTTCACAATTAGGTCTAGCCACCCAGTCAACCTTACGTTTCTTAAGGAATCTACTGAATGTTCCAGGGCATCCCGGACAGTACTTTTGCACAGTCTAAGGCGGAATTCACTGATATTTCTGATAAGCATTAAAATGTGACATTGATAAAGGGTGCCGTTCGAAAGCCGAACATAGACAGGGACGTCAAAAATTACGATTGGAAAGATGCAATGTTGGGTTAGTTTTCATTTTTTTCGGAATTTCTTAGCATGGGTTCATCGATACATATAGTGGGTACACGTGATACCACTAGGATGCAATTAACAATCATGAGGTTTACAAAAAGGATACCAGATACACTTCCCTGAACTCCACAAAGCGCATTCCCGGTCAACCGTCAGCTGATCAGTATGGTAACCAGTGCATCCTTTAATATGTTTCAGGCTATATTTCAAAAGTGAGCACATAATGAGCTCACAGCTCAGTAGCGGATTGTAAATTTTCTGACTGAGTGTTTGACAAGCTGGTTTTTTTCAAGAAGACAAGAGAGGTACAAAACAGAATGAACGGCGTTGAACAGGCGTAGACTAGACAACCTCATTACTTTCGTGGCCTTATGAGCTTGCCAACCAGAGATTTTGTATATCAAAAATGAAGTAACATGCCACTTAGCAAACGATTATGACGTATACAATCAGCCATCTTTGACTACCTCTGCATAACTAATTAAGTACGTAAGTAGATCGAATGTTGAACTTTAGTCAACTGCTCTGCATTCGAATCCATATGATGTTATCACATAGAGGAGCATGCTACTTTGATCAGTCGGTCGATTGTGAGAATCCGGGGATATGCTTAGGTTAAACTCTTGCAAATGTCCCCACTAGGCTTTACAAATCATTGTGCATCACAATTTGGGCAAGCCATTTCATGCGAACCAATTTTTGCATCTTACTGTTTGTCTGTTAGCTTCATGTGAATTTGTGTGAGATGTTCATGTGAAACAGAATGACCGTAGATAATTCATCAGCGGTATGTTCCTACCATCAGTACATTTGGGTGCTTCACATACTCGCCGCAACAATCACACGCAAGCAAATGCACAAGACAAACAACTTTCCTCTGTTCTCATCATCCAAATTTAAAAATCACTTAAACGAGTTGACGTGATCTACGACACGCAGATCACGAATTAAACGAACGCCAAGCGAGTACATACACACGTACACAACCTTATCGTCACTGACTCCCTCGCCTTCTCTCAAAGTTGAGCCGATGTGTGGAGCACGATCGACGTCGGTTTGAAAAACTCCAACATCGTGATATTCATTGAAAGATGTGTTGAGATCGGTGGCACAACCTGCTGTGATTATGTGGTTTTTGACAAAGCCACTTTCTCATTGACAAAAATTCCATCAATTACACTGATCACATTTCAGTTCATGAAAAGTTTACAGTAGATAAATCACAGTGAAGGAAAACGAAAACGTGACGTGCAAAATTGTCCCATGGATGACTATTTCTGACCCTGGGAACGGCTATTAGAGATTTGTATGTCCCTATTGGCTTTACGGTTCCCCCGTACTTTACCGTCTTATTCTAAATAACGATTTTGCAAGAAATATGACCCATTAAAAAGTGCACCAAGCCACAATTTTTGAACGAAACAGCGGAATATCACTTGAAAGCGTGAACGATGGTTGAGGATTGCAATGATTCTTTGTTTGCAGAACAGTCTTGATCATTATGTAATTGTTTAACCTAATCGACACTCCAGTTTTCGTATACTCATAACTTAGCAAACGGTCTTCCGGATATTTCGTACTCAACCAGAGCCTCAGGTAATCCTGAACCAGTTCATTCAGAGCTGACTCATCGACTCACTTGTTCGTTTGGTCATATTCCGCCATTAAAATGCAAACACTGAATGTGTGACGGTAGTGATTGACTTCGGAGTGCATGTAGTAAGTTTTGACTCAGGAATTTTACTGGACAGAAAAGCCTTTTTCTCATCAACATTTTATTGCCAGAAATATGGTGCGTTGGCCAAAATATTTAAAGCATGTTCTCATCTAGACTAATAACACAAAGGAACAGTTTTACAGTAACTGGATACTCATGCGATCTCCAGTAACGTTGGATCAGTTAACGACTGTCATGACTGAAACCTTATCAGTGTCAGATCAAAACGTGTCGCGAAATTTACAAGCCATTCGATTGCACTTGTGACCTGTTGACAGCTACTTAGCACACTATTCTAATAAGTGTTTCTGAGATTTTCGTACAGGGTGCTTATTCAGTCAAAAGTATCGTCTGACACTTGAAGTTCACCAGTTTAATTTGGGGGTGGTGAACGTTCAGAAAGACATTCGACTGGTTTTTATCTCTAACGGTTGAGAGTAGTTATTATTCTTTAATCTTAGAGAGGAACCAACTGTGTGTTTGTCTTCTGTGAAACCCTCGGGAGGCGCGTTGGTTACAGAGTACAGGGGCCGTAGTGAGGGCTGAAAACTACAAAAGTAATCATGTAAATATTTTCCCTAGTGTGAACAGAGTATGACAGTCTTCTAATTCGACCATTCTATTTATTTTCAAAGCATACACGGAAAATACCGGGTATGACACATCGCGGATAGAGTTGCTTAGATATACTGCTGAACTGACAAAGTGTCCTCATTCGGTAATGAAACGTATACAGCTTCTGGTCAGTTTCAGCAAGCGCTGCTTTTTATAGATATATGCAAATAGGAACATGATGGGACTCACTTCGGTGGAACGACATGGAAATACATATACACTAGGTGTTAATATTAAACATATATGGATTGCGGTTATTTTGGTCAACTTGGACATTTTAGGAATTTGAACAAAGCAGATAGAACATGAAAACTGGTAGGTGCAAGCATTTTGTATTGACTAATCAGTACCAAACTCACAATAACACACACATTCTGGAGATCAAGCATCTCTCGGTTCTCCCTATGTAACTTTCTCTGCAGTTACATACAACTTGGTAAACACAGTGTGAAGTGGCACCGATAGGCTGATATCCTTTGATTGAAGGCACTGGTAGTTTCTGAGTCCGAGCGAGTACACGGAGTTCAGCTGGATAGCGAGAGATTTTGGGGTCAGAATATGTCAGAAAAAAGCTTCTGGGAACAAAATTTTATTGCGTTTGTCTTATATATTCTGATGGTGTTTAAGTGTAACTGAAACACAAAAAATCTCTCATTAATTTGGCTTCGTGTGTTATAGAAATATCAAAGAGGGCACACTGTCTCCCGTTCCATTCGTTTCGACTGGGTATTCCACAGTTCTGATGAAATATTTATGAGTCTCAAAGAAAATAACATTCAAATTGTGAAGATCCAACTCCAGCAGATTAACTTCCCCATACATTCATACCCCAGTCAATAGGCCTGGCTACCGGATTATCAAAAATAGCTTAATCGTTTTACTCCTCGTTTCCACCCCACATATCTGTGGCGTACGATTTACGAGTCTGTTGGGGATTAGAAACAAATCATGAAGTAAACCTGATCCTCAGTAGACTTTACGTTTCGTTCTTATCATTTTTGTAAAAACACTAACTGATAAACTATTGACACGGTTTGGACAACATGAATGCTGTTAAAATGAGTGATTTGAGTTATAAAACTCTCCTACAATAGAAACGATGTTATTTAAACTGTTTTGACTTTTGGTTAGCATTCCTCTGGCAATATTAAGGCAGAAATGATTTCCATGATACTGAGCTGAACCTATAGTGTTGATCAGTTGGTAGTTGTAAGTGTTAACGCGAGTGTGCGAACACTAATGCGACAAGACAACAACGCTTTACCTGCCATAGGCAACAGTATCATCGTGTGAACTTTCGTATACTGTCGTATCTACGGCACCAAAGTTGACAGAGAGCTTGGTGTCCACTTTGCTGAACAAACAATAAAACGCCTTGTGTAAAACTTCGTAAGTCAGTATATGCAGTTCGGTATCACCAAAACGACCATACAGTAAACGACACCAACCCCTTCAAGGTTATCAGACACTGAAAGTGCACAAGACAAAGTGAGTTTCCGGAGCCAATTGCAATCAGGCTTTGAGTTCTGTTTTTTGTGGGTAAAACCAGAATAGTGTCAACCACCTCCCACTGCTATGGCAACTAGTAAGCTGGGTTATGTTTCACTTTCAATTTAAGTGTTCAGAACATTGTAAATGGACCGGAGTATATTTGTGTAACCAGTTATTTGGGTTCCGCGACGCAGTGTTTCGCACAGATTAACGAGATAGTTATCAAGGTCCCGTGTTTCCTCATTAATCAGGTAGTTAGAAAACTTTTCCAGAGAAAACCGTTCGCAACACCCACGTCAGAACTCCTCGTTCTCTACAGAGCTGTCTCTCATGATCAGCCAATATAAGTGTATTTCCTAGTGACAGTTTAAAACATGTACACAATCTGTCGTCAACTCAGTTGACACAAACGCAACTGGATGTTCTCTCCCTTGGACTGAATTTCAGAATTCCACCAAAAGACGTTAACAAGTCGAATACGCAAGTTCAGTTTGAATATATTTATGATCATTCGAAGGATCTGTCGCCCACGTCTTCTGATCAGATGGGCTGGTTTCATGCAAGGTTGGTAGATATTTTGAACCAATTTATATCAGCACTTATTCGTGAGCAATATTGTCGGGAACGGGAACACAATAAAGCCATAAAAGAATTGAGGGAACTGCGACAATTGGCGTTTCTAAGACCGCATAAAGGTTCTGGTGTTGTCATCATGAGCAAGGACGATTAAGGAAGGAAAATGAATACTATTTTGGGGGACAAACGAAAGTTGAACGATGACAAGACGACTGAAAATAACATACTGGTGGAAAGGCAAATAGCAAGCGCAACTCCATATTCTGTTGTTGCACGGCCATATGCATGAAAATCAGTATAGGCACGAAGTCGATCGGGACGGAAACACCACGAGTGAGAGATGTACCGAAAATACACCAGGATGGAGCACTCCTGCGGCATACCATACAGTTGCTAGATGGCTGGCTGATATTCTGGACCCCTCTCAGAAAATGTTATCCCCCATTATCTAAAGGATTCCTTCGAATCAGTACAGACATTGGATTGCAAGTCGGTGAGTTCCCTTTTACAAACGTACCCCTTCGTGAGACAGTTGAGTTTTGTGTGATTTTATTTCAAGTCAGAACTGTGATATAGATATTCCACTTGAATATCTAATGGATCTCACCTTATTCTGTACAGAAAATATCAGGTGCGTTTTTGAAGAATTTTCTCATAGACAAGTAGACTGAGTGGTTATGGGTAGTCCGTTGGGCCAAACATTAGCCGAGATCTTCTTGAGAACCATAGAACGGTAAGTCCTAGATAACATTGCGAAATCGTTATTGTACAAACAGTTTGTTGATGACATTTTGATTTTTTACAGAGGCTGATCGTCTTGAATTTGTTCTTTAACAATTTTAACCCTATTTATCTCAACCTGTCCCCCTGTCTCATGAGAAGGAATTTAGAGGTAGTTTAGCTTTCTTGGATGTACTTACCACGCGATGTGAGGATGGGACATCACAGCGATCAGTGCGCTGCAAAGCAAATTAGGGTGAACAATATCTTCAGTTCTCCAGCTTTGCACTGCTAGCATACAATCGGGGTTTGGTCAAAGCATTATTTCGTACGGCCACGCGTATTTGCAGCCCTGATAGGCTGCAGAACGAGGAAGATTGAATACGAAAAATAGTAGTGGCAAACGGATATCCGGAAAAATTAGTAGACACCCATAGCAAGATGAGCAAATGCAATGAGTCAGTTCAGACAGCTCAAAAAAGAATATATTTCTATTTTTGTAATTAAAAGGAGATCATTTGGCAAACAACATCAGGCACAAATTGGAATCTGCCCTATCTCGCACGTATGGGGCAGCCCAATCACGCTTGGTTAAAACTACCGAAGGACCCGTTCTGCAGATTCAACAACGCAATTTGTTTGACTATTCTGTCCCCCACGTTGTCTATCAGTTCACCTGCAGTTCCGGTAAAATATTCATAGGCAGGACAGACCGATAGCCATCCCAGCGAGTGGCAGAACACATTCCGGACTGGTCAAAACAAATAGTGACACAACAATCTCAAACCAGTGTATCCATTGCTGGGAGCCCCGCATCATCGAATGCTAAACATCCTCTCACCAGACTGGCCACTTTAAATCAATCAAAACTGTTATATCATCGAAACCAGAAGCTACTGGACTTTAGCGAAGCTATGCTGATTAGAACTCACCAGTCGTCGCCATGTGCACAAAAGTGGTTGAATCAACCTACAGGGTTGCCGTGATGGTAATAACAATAGATTGGTGTGATTGTGTGCGTATCCATACCCTGTCTATCTCTAGATGTCTGCTGTATATAACTTGCGTGATTTACGTTTCCGGCTGATAAGAGTGAACGGGTAAGCGGATGGATTAAAATTTCAAAACGAACACACTCCCATATGTGAATGAATGAAACGGATTTTAGAAACAATGGCAAAGAGAATACCGTCGTCTAACTTTAGAGATGAATGAAACAACTCAATGTTATTATCGGCGCAACTTGAAAGACCGATATACACATAAACCTTTTAATCTATGTGACTATTGCATTTATTCGTTCCCAGTTTAGTGTTGAGTCAACTGTGATCCCACAGTCGATACGTTCCACAGGTTGCCTATATATCATACTGTCTGGTTTGCACGAACGACTCGCCTGGCCCATCGGTCTTAGCTACTAGAAGGTGGTCTGTTAGTGAAATTTCACGTTTGTGGAAAATGCTAGTCGTTACTAATGAGTGTACCGATAGTTGCTTATAACTAGCAAACTACTAACCACGTGCTGTAAGTTAGTCACTCTGATAAGTGAAGATATACAGATGCCTTTTCGCTCTTTCTGAGCTCCACTTCTCTTTGAATAGTTTTTGGTAGAACATTTATAACCTGCCAGAGTACATCACAAGTACCAAATAAGGATCGTTTGCTCGCCTATTTTTGTGAGTAACGTGTATACTATGCAGTGTTTGTAATGAAATTGTTTACAACTTGATTACAACAAGTATATCATTGTTTTGTGTTCACTTTGTCATAAGTGAGCAATTTATTGACGAATCCAAGCCGTCTATCATTAATGCTCCTAGAACTTTTCGCTTTTTGGGACTGCAGAGTTTTCAGTTAAATCTATTTGAAACCGACCGACAATGAACCGTGGTACTACGCTCCTACATATTAGCATGTATAGGAAGTGAAACAACACATGCCACCACTGTTGAGTACCATGGTGAAAATACGAAGTAAGGGACCATGACATTTTGCATAAATCTATGCATTTTTGTGGCTTATGCTTTGTAGTATGCGTTCTAGCACAGTAACAGTAAAACGAACGTTTTTTTAACGTGACAGACAGAGTTCAGTGCTGAAGTGTCTAATGAAAATGAATGGTTCGATTTTTGACTATACTCTGTGGGTCGTTGTGTCCCACAAGATAGCAAGTACCAGAACTTGGCTGAGAAATGTCATTATTTGATGGACGCTACCCCCTGAAGGACCACAACTCCCCAAGATTGTCTCTAGATCAACCAGGATTAATGATGCACATACGAAATAGGGAACCCAGGCCAATGCACGATTAATCTGTTATCTTAAACTATTTATGAAAAGTATCCATTTGAACATCATGAGGCGAACTAGCCTGAGAGTGAGTAGTGTTTGGTAAGAATCTCACAAGTCCTCTCCGATATAAAACAAAATAAATCGTTTAAGTAATTAGCCGATGCTCTCAGTTTGTGAACGGACACGTGATCGCACTCTGGAATTGCAAATGACCAAAAGTACTCTATCACATCAGCAAAATTTGCAGTCAATTTTTAAATAAATCTTATAAAGAATTGCAGCTCTTGTAAAAAAATTTCAATTGTGAGAAAGAATTTATTGCTGTCATTTGTTCAGAAGGAATCAAAAGTTTACACATACCGACTTGACGGCAAACAATTTTACAACTCACTAGAAACTGAAGGGGTATTTCTTTAAAGCCAGTTTTTTGTTTAACAGATGGTTGAAACTTGAATAAATTATACATTATGCAAAGCTAGCAGACAACCAAATCCCTGCGTTAATTATCACGTAAATGTCTGCACCTCATCCTCCGAGTTTTGTGTGACATTTAAAATCTGTCGATCGATTGACAGCAAGTCGCCAATCCTTCACCAATTGTTCTGAAAAATATTGATCGTCAAGAAGAATTACGACATGGAGAAGTCCAAAAGATCCCTATTCTTGTACACTAAGCGAAAGTGGTTTAAGTTATTCTCCTTTGGCGCTTCATGTGAATGTGTAAATTCGGCATAAAATCGCATACATCCGCTTAGAACCAGATGACACGGAACAGTCTCTTATTCAAACGATACCCTTGACTCTGTACGGAGTATGGCTTATGCGATTCCCGCTAAGAGTTGCATGACTTTCGGCGACAATCTAATTTCCCTCACGACAATCGAAAGAATGTAGGTTTATCGTTAAGTTTTTAGATACCGTGAATGATTCGCTTCGTAGCATATATTTAGTTCACTCAGCTTTGAAAATGCCCCAAAATAATTCTCCATGAACTTAAGTGTGCTCACCTCTGATATTTTCGGTTAGCTTTTTGTCGTAATGAACTCTGATCAGGGCGATCGCCTAACAAATGTTTTCAAATGGTTTGGAAGATATCACTCATTTCCGTCGTCTGTTGTCCAGAGGGACATACATATAACATGACGCTGTATCAATCTTTACTCAAGTGCACACCACTCAAGGGAGAAGACATCAACGATTCATATTTCTAGAGCACGTGGGTGAATAAGTACACTGAAATTCGGTTATGTACATTAGGCAATTATAGGCAAAAATCTGATGATACGCAACTGAACTCATGGCCAGCTGGCATCATACAGCCAGTTCGGAGAACGGAACAGTACTCATTCATGACATATGTAGAGAGTCTGAGTTAAGATTAAAATTCAGAGGCAGTAAACATAACCAGTCAGAGTTCGGATCGTGGGAGTGCTAGTAACGAAGATCAGTATCTCCCGTTTACAGATGTGGCCAGTAATCGCTGTTAATTCACGGACTATCAAAACGTGTTGCCTAAAACTTCTATGGATATACTGTGCTAGCAGGTAGTTTTTGGTCAAAAAACAAGCAAGGAGAACACAAAGCATGTGTGAATGTGAGTGCAAAATTGTAACAGAAGATGTTCGACATCTTGCTAACCAGTCCGCTAACACGGAAGCATTTTGCAAGGTAGTATTACCCAGATGATGACTGTTTTTATCTATTCTAAAACCTACGATTTCCTGTGATGGACGTGATGTTCGAATGACCCCAATGCTCAGTGAGTTCAGCTGTGTTGCCGTTGTTGATTATTTATTTGCTCCACTCTAACAGATTCATTTTCAATGCAGAGCACTTTGAAGGTGAGTTCACGTTGCAGGTAACTAATGCGTAGCTGGCCTAATGAAATCAAGCACGATTGCTTATTATTGCTCGGTTCCACGTGTGTCCTCTTTCTTGGTTGCTTTCTGAATTGTCTCTCTTGACAATTAGAGGGAAGGATGAGCTGTGTCTGAAAGCAATGAGGCTGACTCGTGTTGGATGTTTGCTAAACGTAGCATATAGAGCGTTCGAAAAACCTATCAATGCATCAGCAAAACGAACGGGGTATATGTTGTTGTCTGCCAAACTCCCAAAACAGAACACCCCATGCGTTATCCTATCGTTGAATGATGTCTTTGTAAAATCGATTTACGCGTGTATTCCGCCTGGACGTTATTCTTGATGCACTCTTAAGACAGCCGTTTATTTCTGATTACCAGTGACCGACCACTCTTCAAACTTTGATTTTGGAAAATATTGTAACCAATTTTCATACCGCTTCGCAGACAAATGAATGTACTTCTGAACTCTGGTTAATAAGATCCGTTACGGTCAAGTAAGTCTTCAGAGTGTTTAGAGAATCATCGATCCAGCGTTTTTATCTTTTTTGTAAAAAGCTATTTGTTTACCATCAACTGGTGCAGGTCTACCGAATAATCTGCTCTGCATATGCCTGAGCAGGAAGCTATTAAACGGCAATGCCATGACGGCATTTTGCACAGTTGGTCGGACCATTATGGAGAATGTTCACGGTTATACTCCGATGTGGGGGTCATGTAATTCATTAGAAGAGGGGTAAGTTTAATCAGTAGGACTGGGTAGGCCAACAATGGTGTGATGTGACCAACTGGTAAACAACCATTTCTACCTTCACTGAAGTTATACACGCATCAGGTAACGACAGGCATTCAGCAAGGTTCACCAGTTTCACCATCTGTCTTTGTGCCCCCTCACTATTTCGTCTCGGTGGGTGACAGCACGGTTGTAATGTAGATTCCGACTGTGGAAAACAACTGAAAAATCACGGGTGAGACAAAAAGCTAGTTGTTAATGCATTTTATAAATAATGAGCGAAGTATGGGACCTAGGTCTTTTCACATTGAACGGAATATTTGGTTTTGACCTTTTAGAATGATTGGGCGATGTGGGTACTATTCACACAATATTGCGGTTTAAAGTTTGTGTGTGATTAATAGGTCATGTCTACTGTGAAGTTACCGACAGAGTAGTCGATATTCTTGTCTCTAAAACACAGCAAATTCCATCCAGTTAGGTTAAATCGGAGGCTTTCAAATCGAGACGATGTTTTATCTCACCATCAATTGAAAATCGAATACGATTTAGCCTCAGTGAGAATACGGATCACGAGTGCGAGCCTGGAGCTGTACTCTTGAAATGAGGCAGACGCATCCGTGAACATCATTCAGCTTGAATTAATGGTGGAGTCACTAAGACAATAACCAGCTCAACTAAAGCACATCTTGTCGATGCACAACATACCATCAATTCGGCCCCTTATTTCCGTCCGATTTACGGAGTCGGGGACAGTCAGTCAGAAACCGTGATATACCGAATTTTGGCCACAGTTGAGGTGACCGGAATCCGACTGAATAACTCACCCTTGTGCACACAGAAGCACTCTGTTCAGGCTTCGCATTTGCCGTGGATTACCATTCACACCATGGCCGACCAAACTGCTAATGTTCCAGTGGTGTCATAATTGTGACGTAACTGTATCGAAACCTTGTCTCCATATCTGTCGAAAACGTGTTTGACCTCAATTGGACTGGTTACATGTTGTCTTCGTTTCACTCTGACAACAATTTTTCATGTGAATGTCACGTATTTGGCTAGAGATGAATAACCGAAGACGTGCTTGTTCGCTATGTCTTCTTTTCTGATGACCGCTCTGGGGATTTTCAGTCATTATCATTTTTCTCGTCTTTTTTTCCTAGTGCCACACGTTCCAGTTCTGATACTGTAAGCGAACTATCCTCTCTTTTATTGAGAAAACCTACTAATCCTTTCAAGGTAGTTTTCATTTGGGAAACGAGTTGTGCTCATCGAAATAAAAGGCACTCTTAGTAGTGCGACACGAGTCACAGTGAATTAATCAGTGTCGTCCAAACTTTGATGAAAGTGTTACTTTCAGACTGTACACGTTTGGGAATTTGTTCCTGATAAAACGTCCTGCTTAGTGTTCGGAATTTTCTTTCAAAGAAGGAAAAACCCTCAGTGACTACAATTATTCGGTATTTCAATTCACTAGTCATATTTGTGGACTATTTGGGAAACATCTTGTGGATATGTCAACACAATTGGACATATTTCGCAAACCAGTTCTTGGTGAACATTTATTTCGGTATTTTTCTGATCGTGAGTGACGGTCCTTGAACCAAATGAAACTATGCGGCGAATGAAGTGGAATGTGGTTCGCTCATTTTGAGCTTGTAAAGTATTTTGTGATAAGGCATTGTATTCCCAACTACCGATCACATATAGCAATGTGCACCTCTCTTGTGTGTTTAAGTGTACAATTTTCCTAGCAGTTATTATTTAATCAAACGAATTTTGCAATTTACAGACGTATAACATTCGAACTAGTGTTATGCCGTATTCAAAGTAACATACTTCGAGGACATAATTCAGACAAATAATTCAAAGACCGTCACTACACATTCTCCACTATTACTGAGACAGATAATTTTCAGACTTTCCGGAAACACTCGGCAAATTTTATATGTAAAACGTGATTAGCCTGTTTACAGATTTAACCCAAATGCGGCTTCATCTTTAACCCTGCGAAACCTAGTTGTTTACTGAGTAAAAATATATGAGAACATTTAAATGTTAGAACTTTTGAAGTTTTTCAATGTATTTTTTTGACATAGTTTCTTCCTTGACTAGAAGTCTGCACTATGTTTGAAAAGACTTTGAGTAGAGAGGGTGACCCTGTAGAGAGCTCATTCAGCAAGAACAGACGCACGCAGTTTGGTCACAGATTAAGTATTTTTCATTAGATACTTGTCTGGTGCAACATCAGCTTCTCCCTTTCAGCAATGAACGCAAACAATTTCATTAACTTCACATAGTTCGTTTTTCGGACTTCCATAACAATCGGCCCTGAGTGCTTGCATAAGTTTTATTCACAGGGGAAATGCGTTCATCTAAATATTCCAGGGCCTTCTTTTGAAACGGGTTTGTTACAAACCTCTCCAAGTGAGAAGAATGCGGCAAGATGCAGGTTTTGTTCGGTCTGTCTGTTTAGCAATTGGTTGGATGGACGTATCTGTGCATGATATTGGGATTGTAAATATTCGAACCGGTTTTCGCTGTGATTCTGCCTCATAGTGTATATTCTGAGGGATTATTTCGTTTTGTAAAGAATTAAACTTTCCTCTCATAAACTGTTGTAGTTCATTCCAGACCCTAAGGCAAAAGAGCCGCCCTTATGGTTTAGTTAATCAAGAAAGCTCCTCATCTTTCTGAAACTTACTGACATTTCTTATTGCCTGATGGAAAGTTATATATATTCTCAGTTAAAATTTCTTACACAGACTTTTGCCTTGGTCCAGAGTACGTCGGCTTGTCTCGTGGAAATTACGAATCAAAACTTTGGCTGCTTGATCTATGGCGGAATTTTAAAACGTCTACAACACATCAGTACTGCAGTAAAACATAAGAACACCGCCTTCGCGAAGCAGTTTACATTTCATTGCTTGTCCTACGGTTAGTTTGGGAAAAGCTGATATGGTCTGCATCGTTGAAGAGTGAATCGCATTGTTCTCACTGGCTTGCAAACCAGTTAATGAGTGACTTCCGCAACCATACCTTCCGAAGACGTAAAACGTGACTATACACGACGGTTTCCAATTAGTACAAGACCACGCAACACTTGAACAACTTTTGAACTAAATCGTATGAACGTGTCGTATCAGCCATAGGCTTTTACTGGTTATCTACCTATTTCGTCTATATGAAACCGATGCACAATTTTACGAGAAATCTAGGCGATCCGGTTAAGAAAAAATGAAGCCCACTTTTCTTGCATCTGAATAAAAGTATGCACACAAAACACGACCGTTTTGGTAAGAAACTGACTATTTTCTGCGGTTTTGACATTTTGCTAAAAACTGTTCAGTCAATAATATTTGGATACACTAAATGAATGAAAATGGAGCGTATACCAACAGAAACCAGATATGAGCGGCATCCACACAAGACCGTCTTGTGTCAGACAACTAAAACCGAGTTAATAATGCCGTTTGTGCTCTTCAGTGGGTGAATTTATGGCGTTGTATACCTAATTCTTTAACCAATAAGCGTCAGCTACACAACGATAATCATAAGTATGCTGATGACTAGAAAGCTGAACAGCTACAGTCAGCATCAGCTTATTTAATAATAGGTTTACTGGTCAATCTAAGAATTAGTGAGCTGGGTTTGTGTAGAGGTCACCATAGTCAAGGCCTAACGGAAGAAGAACAAGGTTTGGTGCATGCAAGAAAACGTTTTCACCCAGGTTCAGCTGAAGACAAAAAAACACCAGGAAATATCCAAATAAAGAGAACGAGTTGGGATCTGCAACCCTCCACGGTAACGTTTTTACATGTTGTAAAATAGTTAGAAACAGCAAGAACAAGATAATTACATAGTATTTAAATATGCCAATTAAGTAGTATGAGTTGAAGTGAGTTTCTGACTTTATTAAAAACAGCATTACAGTGGGATTGACTTCCCGTTTTTTACTCAAGACGGCCCGAATAATTTGAGTTGCAAAAATGAAACGAAAAAGTGAGGATTGAAATTCGTGGGCTTTAAAGACATCGTTACGATTGCAGATCTGTAAAAAATCAGACGATTTTTCTTCGTTGCCTATATTAACTGTATTCATCAGATTTTGTTAGGAACATCCAAGATTGGCATTCAAGAGGAAGATAACAATGTACTGTGTCACTAAATTACGGACCATTTTCAGATCTATGTGCGTTTAATAGAAAACCATAATTCACAAAATAAACACACGATGTCCAACCACCTGAATGCCTGTAAACGACTACACAGTAGAATCCCTCACATACGAACAAACGTGCAAGCTTGCATTTCTTGTAACCAGAGGGCTTGACACCGAACGGATCCAAAGATGAACTATTGAGTTAGTTCTGGAGTGCAGAACGTCATGCTGACCAGAAAGACAACCAGCTTTGTGTCACTTCTCAACCATCTACAAGCAAGATCGAGAGAACTTAACCCCACTATGCAAACCCCTCTATACACGCAATTATTCACAAGCGGATCACTTCCTATTGATCCCGAGTGAATAGCTATGAGGTCAGTCTCATTTAATTGCTTTTCTTATGAGAATTTACTCGGAATTTGGAGCAACCATTTGCCTTTGCGCGTGTGTACACAACAGACCCAACATTGACTCTCAACGATTTATATTCGAGCATACGTCATCACGCTTGTACAGATGTTATTTTTACAGACGAACGACGCATCACAAAGTACATACAAAGAAGGTTAAATATCTGGGTCTGTTTTTATCATCAGTGCATCCTCAGCATCGTATCCGTTCCTTTTCTGTGTCTGGTTACTGTTGTGTTGGTATGCAGTGGTAAATGTTTGTTTTTGGCTGTGAACAGAACACGAAAACGGTTTGCTGATCCACTCACGTGTTGTTCATCAAGCGATGCCTAGCAGTCGGTTTTACAGACAAGCTGCCTATCTTGCTAGAGGCTCGGCATTCGTGGTTCCGGGTTAGTGCTCAAAGTTGTTAACACCGAATGCGGCGCATCCGCAGTTGTATTTGCAGATTACATTTCATTTGATAAACTGGAAGGCTGGTTGCCTGACCAAGGCGTAAGTATCCCAAACGTTCTGCACACCACTACTGAGGTGTAGACAACAGCTAGCCTCAAGGGCATTTGTCAATTGTTGATGGATTTTGTGGTCTGGAACTTCCTAACTCTAATTAGTGTGCAACAAACGCCACTAGAAATGTGTCTAAGTCTATTGGTGCGTAAATCGTGTAATGTCTACCTTTTGTCTGGTCTGTTCACATTGTTCAGGGTTAACCGGTTCTAGAATTCTTCTGCTCACTGGTGTAACTCTGATTCATAAGTTAACAACGTTGGAAAGTCTGTGTGAATACGAAAGCTGAGATTAAATGAGTGATGTTCAACTTGAAATTAATAAGTGTATTTCTATTTGTGTGGCTGCTATACTTTTGTAGATTAACCCTGGGTAGGCCCTCATGTTCGTTGCAATGAGATACTGTTGCACCGAGTTTGCCGCTCGAGGTAATCCTGCTGCATTTGTAATTGTAACAATCGCATTTTTCAAACTTGAAAATGTTTGTTTCCACCCACAAACTGTTAAATCTTTGTTAACTGGACGAACTACATAGCGCTACGAACGTGGCAGTATCCCTTCCCTCTTTCCTGCGAGAACTGATGAGTTCCTCATCGAGTATATGCTCGTTTGGACTCCTCGGGTAGACAGTCTTTGATTAACTAAGAAGCAGTACAGAAGCGAAACCTAAAACTTCTTGTAAACAAGACTGCATTTTCAGCCCTGAATCGGTCAAGAGGTTAACTGCACATAGGTTGACAAGGCTAGCACATACTAGGACTACTACGATTTTAATTCAGTTCAGTGACAAGGATGAGTACTACTGATGAGCTACAACAAGCGGGTAACTAAAGTTTAGTGCCTCGGTTTGAAACGAATTGACCGAGTTTGAGAGTTACGATCAAGTGTGAGTGGTGTTAAACTTAAGATCAATCAGTAATTTAACAATTCAGTATTTTAGGGGAATTCCGTGTGAAGTACACAGAAAGATATCTTCATTTACTGTCAGCGTTTACCATTTTTTAAAACCAAAATCCCTAAAGACTCTACTGGTTACGAATTGTTTAAAAGCTAGAAATTTCATCTTCCCCCATCAAGATGAGGCTATTGCAGCCTGTTCTTAGGGTGATATATTAACAGGTCAACTAAATTTGCTATTTTGAGCAAAAATATAGCATAGTAGTTTTAGAAGAATATCACACTGCGTTTTTCACTTACGTATTTCCCTTTCAAGCACACTGAAGCGCTCAGCGTCATAAACAGATCGAAAATGTACCCTTGTTGGTATAACCATCTACTCAACCTACCGGATGAGAGGACATTCGGGTAGTGATTAATATTTCTGCGACCATGATGGCTCCACGAATGGACTGCCGCATTTCTCACAAGTACGTTGACACACAGCTAATGCTCAGATACATATACATGTGCTGATAGACGGTTAACAGCCCATTCAGTTATCGATACGTTGGTAAATAACAACATGTGGTGGGCCTTGTAGTGGGTCCACTGAGCAAAAAACAAGTAGGGTAAAAACAATGCCATGATGTAAGTGACAAGTTGGTGGACATAATCCGGTGAGTGTCCAAAAATTTGATGCAAGAATGCGTGATTCTTCGTGGGAATGTGACACTCACTTTTAGGGAACATTGTACTAGTTTGTACAACAGCTGTAGTTGATTTGTGCTAATGGACCAGCTTCCCATAGTATAACCGAGTTAGCCAGTCCATGGGCGCGTAAAATCTGTTCCCCGAAAACTGGAACTTGTCTCATTAGTCAAAAGACAAAAGAATTAATCGTTAAAATTGAATCGAACGACGGACAACCTTTGTTCTACGCCTTTGAATTAAAAATTGGAGTGCCAGAGACGTGAAGGGAATAAGTTATGTGGTTTGTTCATGCATGAAAACTTAGTCAGACACTAATTCAGTAAATAAGTAATTCTATTCTTGTGGGGTACGAACATCTTTATATTTGCAAATGTTCACAATAAAAATCATTGTAGACCTCCGTACAAATAATTTTGCCATGCGTTTCGTCTTCACCTTCACAGTTAGAGACAGAGATTTTGCTCGCCCCTCTGGACTACATACTCAGTGTATAAGGTTCTTTAGTGCTTATCATACTGTGTTGTTAGCTCACAGGTAGGAACCAAAGTGTCTAGCGCTAGAACCTATACCATATTCTGTAAGCTGCTATAGAATGCTGAGGAGAATTCAATCGTTTTTAAAGCGTTAAGAAAATGGACCGTCCGGCACGTCCACTAAAATTTACAGTTGTTTACTGATTTTCTTTCTGTATTTGTTCTCTCAGCTCTTTCCGTCAGACCAAATGATTTGCGTGAAGCACACGGGCCTACCGACATGATTCGTGGAACGCTTTTTATAAATCACCATTTCGCTGACGATATCAACTAACTGTTATTCGACATTGATCATCAGGACTGTCGTTGATAGTGCGTTGTTGTTATTGCAGCCTTTTGGTGTGCAGTTAGTTTCAGTAACGGTGTGTCAGTGATCAGATCCAAACTCCTCACGCCCGATGATGAGTCAGTAGTCAATGTGTCGAACTGAATTGATCAAAGGCTCGTTGAGGTACCCACTGTCCTAGGAGGGCTATACACTAGAAATGAGCTCTAAGGCGGTTTTTAAGTTCAGGCGGGGAAATCTAACTCTTCCAATTGTAGGAGGTGTTGTTATATATGCATGAGTCATGGAACGTTCTGCTCATAAAGAAATTGGGAAAAACCATTTTAAACACTGAGTTCCCTTTAACCACTTCATCAGAGCAGAAAGAAGACATATTGCGATATGTTAACATTTCATTTACTCTCATCAGTCGCGAACGTAAAACATGCCAGTTATATACATCAAATATTTAACGACACACAGGGACTAGACACACATACAAGCACACCACTTATTATGCAATCATGACCATGGCAACCAGACCGGTTGTTTGATCAGGAAGTGGCCAAATCCGGAGTGCACTGCTGGTACATATCGTTCATCCTGGGCGCCAAATCTCATCGGAAGTGGCTTTGTAGCCAATTTATCGGTTGCACAGTTATCAATAAAAAAGGTTTCATATTTGTATGTTGGCCACTACTGAGACGATCGGAATTCGGTTCCTCATTCCACAGTTGTGCTCTCCGAAACGATTGGCCGGGGCCATACAGTCGTTAATTGACGCTTACGGAGATCATTATGGTCGCCCAGTTATCTCCCCTATCAAAACTGCTTGACATTAATGTGACTAGTCGCTATTGGTTTTGCTCGCTTGGCCAAGTGAGGAATATTCGAAAACAGACTGTTTTTTTCAAATCACTCCTTACTTCTGAACCGCATGTCATGCACGGCCTACGGATATCCTGTTTGTAGCGAATAGTACGCATATCCCAGGCTGACCATCCCTGTTAAGACTATGGTCACGATTGCTTTTTGGTTAACTAAGCCTCACATGAGATTGAAAAAACCGTTTGCAATTAGAAGGTATGTAATTTGAGTATGATCATTAAATGCATTCTACGGATGAAAGTGGCAGACAATGTTTAATGGGTATTCCTTATGCGCAGATAAAACTGGATTGATTGAAATTATGGGTCAAAATAAAGACAACCACATCATCGTCAGTCAAAAATACGTGTGACCAAAGTGAACAGATATTATGCTATTAACAGTGTTACTTTACTGTGAGGTCAACTTTTCTTTTAGATCTAATCGTGCCCTATTCGGAATCAATCAGGCAGACAAGGGACTGGGCAATCAACATAGCAACGTTCCTCAACATATGAACGTTACCAAAACTAGGACATTACCTTAATTCACGTTATCCTGTGGATGCTGCTCAATCTGTCCAATTATCGTGATCATAATGTTTCGTCAAGACTTCTAGTACAGAGCATTCCTATAAACAGTATTCACATTCTCTTTCAGTGGAAAGGAAATATGAGTGTAATTACCGAAGCTTCCTTATTGGTTGGGCACCCTAACACCGTCATAAGTGACGGATTTGCTCTTACAGTGGAGCTGTCTCTCGACCCGGCTTTCTTGTACGCTCTCACGCATTTGAAAAATAACAGAAATTTTCATAAACACCGTCGGATTTTAACCAAATTAAGTCGTTTCACAAGTCAGTTATTGAAATTCTTCTCGTAATGTAACCGCCAATGACGCTGTGTGACAAAGTACGGATGATTCGCCGCGTGTGTAAGGTGATAGGTTGTTACATCAGGTTACAAGCGTCTTATGTGCTGATATTAGACGGTATTATTTCGAGCATCTAAGTATTTGTCCGTAAGAAATCCACAGGTTCCGGTCAATACCCAAACTTCAGCATCTTCATACTGGCCAAATATAAACGAACGTTAGTGAATACTCTGTTCATACGAGTAAGGCCAATCTGTTCACACGAGAATTTTGCAGAGGAAGTAGACTCGGTTACTTCCGTCCTACAACCGGATGGTTTCTCCCAGAAGGTTCACAGATAGGCCTAGCAGACAAAAAGTGTCACATGAAGAGGCGGCAGCTGTGAGGAAAAATACAGTCTGCGTAGAGCTGCCCTTGAAGGATGACAACATCACGCAACCAACAACAACAACGCGAGTAAGAACCTCAATTAACCAAACGTTCAGTGCAGCTGAACTCCGTGTAATCGCTTCGACTCAGAAGTTACCAGTGCCTTCAATCAAGGGAAATCAGCCTACAGGTACCACTTCACATTGTGCTTGCCAATTTGTATATAACTGTGGAGAAAGTTATATAAGCAGAACTGAGAGATGCTTGAGCTCTAAAGTGAAAAGACATTCACCTTAAGGGGTCCAGAAGTCTGGGTTACTGGAGAATGGCAATGTTGCTGAAACACATAAACAGCCAGTTTCCTCATTCACCAGGCACGTCCATCTTGTGCATTCAGCATTGCGTTGCGTCATCTCAATTCAAGATTCCTGTGGTATAATGCAGCGTTCGCAGTCATTCACCTAAAGCCAGCCCCGTCTGTTCAGAAACAACGGTTTATGAACTTGCTGGTCCCCAGGACTTGATGCCCTATCCTAACCCAGTTATTGACTATCCACTCTCTAGCTATATGCTATAAAAATCTACTCATGCTATTGCAAATTTGTTACTGATGAGTCAGAAAGAAATGCACACATTTACCAGCTTTCGTGTTCTCACTGTTATGTTTGAACTGTTTTATACTCGCTAACAGACAGAGAGAACAACTCATACCGTACGAAGTGGATTTCATCGAAACGACCTGCTCTCGTCTACTTCGGTGCTCGTGTTCTAACAAGAATAACATTTGGTCCGGTAAGGCTAAAAGGGTACGAATCTTGTGTTTCTGCAAGAAAAATGCACAATAGTCATTCCCTCAGATTTTACATTAACTTCAGTGGTAGTTTAAACAACTAGGGTTTGACCTCTTGAGTCCTTGTCTCTTCAACTAATATAACCTTCACAATTCTTCTGGTCTAGACACACGCATTACAGTATCAAACATTGATCCGCAGTTTAACTTCGGCTAAAAGAAAATGAACCTAGTGATCGAACGAAATGGGTTCTGTCTCAGACAAACACGGGGGAAAGCTTTGGGACTTACAGGATTGGTAAGTATTTCACAGGATGGAAAAACCGAGAAATTCCGTAAATTCGAATGTGACTCGAACGGTCTGAAGAGAAAATGCAAGTCACTTTCAGAGGACCAACAATACAATGACTACGAAATACAGAATCGTGGGTTGTTGAAAGGAATAGAAATCCGACAACTACCTTTGAAGTGTACAACAGTTGCACTACAACAGAAACAGAAAACAGCCGGCAGTGAGAGGTCAAGAGTAACTTAGTTTTACCACAGTGATCTTAGGGGGGTAATTTGTCTAAGTAATCGGTCTATCCTCTCGACTATACGTATCAAATCCATGCTTGAATTTAGTCATTAATGACGCGGTTACGGCATAATAATAATCTATGCAATTCAAGTGATAAAGGCACAACACTGTATTCGGCTGTGTTAACAGGGAGTGTGGTATTTGGCACCCAACAATGCCACTATTTTTCACATCACTTTGTAGCTTCCGACTTTTATTCCGATATGCGCCAAATTTTTGTGTTGTCGGCATATAATTCAGAGGGGACCTGAAAAACTACGGGGTCTCGAATACAGACAGAATAAAGAGAGTAATTGGCTTAGTGTCGAACCTCAAGATACACTACTGGAAGCAAAATACCAATCTGAAAAAAGTACAATCATTCTGACTTCAATGCAGTGGTTTTGGAGGTAGTCGATGATTTACGGGGCTGTGGGGGTTCTCATTATTAAACTTATGAGGTTTTAAACAGTGTGAAATTGCTTATTCGCTCGAAGACCTTATAGAAATTTGGTGAAACCTCAGCTGGCTTGATTATGTGCGTCACTTTTATGCGGTCTTTTCCGTCAGACAACAGTGTAAATCAAGTGAATTGCCTAAGAAGCTGGTCGTCAATCGGGCTTTCCATGATTTTTGAGAAGGTCAGTAATAGCACAATTGGTCTGTATTTGGCAGACCCACTCAAATCACAGCTTTTGAAGAAGAGTGATGCTACATACACCTTAGTAAAGAGATCCATTACAACGGTTCACATGGTGACTCGAAGAAATCTTCAGCAAACCTCCTTGGTACTAAAGCAGAGAGGAACTCAGGACCGGGCGATATTTCCACAAAGCGTTGACAGTTTTTGAAACACGATGTGTGGTGTAAAAGTAACTGATCTCATGACATCTGCAGCGTTGGTGTTAGATGTATCGACTGACTACGTGAAAGTGGCAACGAACATAATTACTCGTTACCAAGACCGCTTGAATCTTCCCTGTTTCAGATTGTCATTCCAGCCGTGGCGCAAGTGAGAGAATGCTGAACGGCTTTTGGGAATGAGCCCAACAACGCTGTGTAATAGATTTCGGTTGACACAACTTGTTAGCCAACTGTAGACAGTACTGGCGTTTGTCGGGCTGCTCAGCAGTTGTTTTCCGATTGTATTAGTTTTCCAGGCTGACCTGGTTATCCTCAGCAAGCGTCGTACGTAGGGTCGAAACAGATTTTCACTCCCACGTAGTCCAAGTTGTCTGATCGGAACAAACTTGACAGTCGGTTCTGGAACGACGTCCAAATTAAGCCAGCGCCGGTCTGATGTATCAGATCAGCATATTTCGCTGAGTTCTGTTTCAGAAATATTCACTGCTATGCAAAAGTATTTTTCATAAAAGTGGAGTTGAAGGGGGAGTATTTCCACTTCAACTATTTAATGTGTTTCTGAGGAACGTTATGTTGTGTGAACCCCGTGATATTTTCGGTTAATTGGGAATTTTACACTGCATCGTGTAATTTAAATGCAGTTAATTTGAGGCTGGCATGAACCTTACTGGTATAGAAGTCATTCTGAAGGTAGTTATAATCACCCATGAATAAGATTTATGATAAAATCTGCGGAGTTCACCTCGAGTATGGCATCATTAAGTAAGCTAGTGAGGTAGGTAAATAACTGGCAAATAACTGGGTGATTGATTGTACAGCACGATGCGCCATAAAGTTTTGGGCGAGCTCAGATTAACCAGGCCATGTGCCGCCAATGTTTCCTGTGGACTGCCACTATAGACTGTTGCATACTCGCCTTTCTTCCAATACAGAACAAGGCAGTACACAGTCATGTTTGGTATGCGAATTTACCCCTCTCTTGTGTTTACCAAACACCCGGTTTCTGTTGTACCGACAATAAACGGTCACAAAATATCGCATATCTTTTGAATCTCATTTTTTTTCAAATCTTCACTCCCATGTCGAGTAACACTATGCGTAGAACGTTTTTATCCACCAGATATCTTAGTTTCTCTCGGTCTACACAACTTTCTCCCTAACGATCAGTTTGACTAGGGCTCTTTTTTGAACGGAGTGATCATAGCAACACCTAACTACCTGGCTGGGACCTACTTGATCGCTGAAATCGCTGATTAGAAACACTATCCAAGATCACCATGTGCCACAGATGAGATACTTGCATCCATATAATTTCTATTTATTCCGCTTAGATTACTTTCATCAATTTTTAGCCTTCTTAGTAACGTTCTCTTCTAGTATGTTCCACGCCATTGTTGAAGTGAGCGGCGGCCCCAGCTACAGTGCTTTTTGGTCAGGCTCGTATTTGTTGTTGATGATGACAAACTTTAATAAATGTGGACTCTGACCTGCTCGCTTTATCTTTGTGCGGTTGTGGCGTGATTTACTATAGCATGTTCGTGAAGGTCAACAACATTTAAGCGCCAAGCAGCTGATAGGATTTTTCTAAACGTTTTTCTCAGGTCACTGCCGCCATCCGGGCAGTTCTGTTTGACAGGGAAGTGCTAAAATTACGACCTATTTCTCTGTCGATTTTAATCAATGTTTGGTAAGTTATTAAATGACAAAACAGCTGCTGTTCAATGCAATGCGTTATGTGTTTGAGTTGCAGATCTCATTGCTTTTATTGTTGCATGACCACACAAATATTCCTAATGAGTTTATTTCCATCTGTGGCTCAGTTAAGATATTGAGGTTCTCAACAGATTTTCCGCTCGATAATTTGTTGAATTTATTCACAATTTCACCACCTGTTCCCGTGATGTGCTTTGTGAGCGGCCATATGTTTTCACGTACATTGAGCCATCGAACTGTCTGATGAGAGTTAAGCAAGGGCGCTTTTCGACTGTACGTCCATTCTTGCCACGACCATAGATTTGCTGTCAGGGCAGGATAGTGTAACTGATCTAATAAACAAAGCTGGTTGCGAACTCATCAGATTTCATTGGTACTAGACAAATTGGACCTTGGAATTGAGCGCTTCCCTGGAATGAAATAGTTGTTGATATTTACCGGTGCAACAAATGTTCAGTCGTGAAATCTGCTGAATTTCAAAACATGCGCAATAATACTGCTCACCTATATTTTCTTATAACATTTACACTCTGGTGGTAGCTGACTGATTTCTAAATATTCATTAATGCGACAAGTTACTGAGACCGTTCAGACATATACTACGCTCCAGGTTACGGATCACTCACGGTTCAGTGCAGCCTTTGAATTCACGTAGACTTTCCAGTTATCTCGTTTAGGACAGAGGTACTGTTTGGAGCTCGTCAGTAGTGTATATCTTCGCCACGGTTGTAATAACATTTTTGAACCAGACACTCATGACGGTTTTCTAAACAGCTTTCCTTAGAGGAGCAAGGGCGGAATGTAGCACATTTTACGAACGTCAGTTTCAGAATAAAACAATCAAACCTTGCTAGTTTAAGAGAGGAATGTTTGCTTCGACTTCTGCCTGGTTGAAACAATTTCTGAAGTGTACTGAACGAGAACTGGGTTGAGGACAACCATGTTACTGTGACACATATATTCAGCTCTCTACTGAGATTTCAACGTCGTATTTATGTTGCTTACAAATCATTCTATTTTTATGTGTTAGCGCCCCATTTTTCAAACTGTGACCCTCTGGCGGCCAGAACGCCCGGGGATATTGTTGTAAACAACTGTTTATTTCCGAAACAGCTGTTTCTTCCAGTATTGCCCCTGCTGCTCTGGGATAGCTTCTGGTCGTTGAATGACTATCTGTCACAGTTATTGTGTCTTTGTCTTACGATTACATCACTTCTTCAGTAAACCACGCTGAAGAATGTATGGTAATCGGTTGTTCGAATCAGTCAGATATGGCCAAACACACGACAGCTTATTCATCAGGATGGCATCCACTAATGTGCAGTGGATGAACCGGCACAGCGTATTTAAACGAAAACGTCCACTGTAATTCAAGTTTATTTTCCGTTATTGTAATACGATTATTTAGGGCGATTGCAAGGTGAATTGGAACGTCCAAACTTCTCCAAGAGCCTCGCACATTTCCGCAAATGATTTCTAAATCACAATCTATCGTTGTTTAATTAACTCGTTTCATTAGCTGTCTTTGGCCATTGTTTTGCCAACAGACTGGGTTACTTTTAAACCGATGCATTCTGTTGGTTAGAAATCCAATTGGAAGTTGATTATCTGCCCACTAAAAGTCACACGGATATTCGGAGCGGCATTTGCAACTGTCACTAACCGTCAGTGCATTAAAGTCTGTTTCTCGACAGAGTATTCTAGCAGTGAAAGCTTCATACCGTATTTGCCCACAATATAGGCTAATTCAATTACGAAAAACCCAATCAAAGATTAGGCAGCAAAGTTTCTCATTTTCACTGTCTACATCGGTCTGGTCTAGAATATATTTCTTTTAGAGACAATCAGTTCTGATTGTGGGTTTTTAACGGAGTTCGATCAAACACTCGCTGTTTTCTAGGAAAAAAATAATGGGGAAATACTGGTGAAAAAAGGTTTTTGTAGGTTGATAACTTTCTACTGAGGCGATATAAATGTTTTGGAAATTCATGTTTTTGTATCGTACAAATCGATCTCGACTCCAGACGCGGTATATCGCTTTTAGGCAAAGAAAATGACAATTTAACACCATACAGAATATTAAAAAATAGGCCTCAATGTTTAAGCAGATAATCTATTCTTGGCGATCGAGCAACCAAACTGGGTCAACTTTTTAAAAACTGTTTTGAAACAAATGTGAAAACATCTACCGATTCACAATGTTCATACTTTAATTTCGGTTGAGATAGACTGTGCAAACATACGAAACGACTGAGTACTCAGCATAATAAAGGGAACGAACTACTGAGTAACTAGAATGGTGTGATAACTCAACCTGAACAGCTAAACCATCGTCCAAAATCGAACTGTACAGAATCGGGTAGACCGCTTTCAAAACCCACTGTTATCTTGTTGTGAGCAAGCCAAACAAAAAGCAAACTAGATGTAAAGTGAACGGCGCATTTTTGTGAGTAGTGACGAAACAAAGGCAACCCAGTGGTCCAAATTTTGTTGTTCCGTGCAACTGATAGTTCTTCCTGATAACTTTCAAAATTCGCACGAAACAGGTAACAGTGGAACGCGGATTTCCGGATGGTGGACCTTGTTCCACGTTCTTAATCGGATTGATTAGCTAACGTCAATAGTTAAATACGATTCCACTGGCACGCAGATTTCTCGTGATTGGAGTCACCGGTATTGTTAGGCACTGTTTTAGACAATCGCCACTGACTTTTGTAGATGTAATTCATAGGATCGGCTATGTAGTAAACACAAGCTGCTTTACGGACAATGCTATCACGTTAATCCATTAAATTCAAACGTGGGCAAAACCGCTACAGAGTGAGAGCTTTTGGGTAAACACAAGGAAGAAGATTGTGCTGTATGCATTTCAGGTCAGTTGCCTGAATAAGCTCAACTAAGAGGGTCGCTGGTAGGTGGTTGTAATCATGTCAGAGAACTGTAGTGAAAACAGTTGTTGTCTAAAATCCAAAAACTTTCTCACGTCAATAGTCCTAACCGCCAAACATTTTCAGTCTACAGAGTATCCACTACTCCGCTTTACTGTCTATTTTCCTGACACAATTTTGAAAGCGAAAACTGCTTTTAATGCGGCAATAGACGAAGAGCACAGTGAAGAATCATAGGTTCACAAAAATCAGTCAAATGCTAATCAAATCAACCCGCTATTTTGCGGTTGTTTGCAGGTCAAATACCAACTGTAAACCTCGCCTTATGATTAAACAAGGAGTTCTTGAAGTTGACAAGTCCGGAGACTATAACTGTGGGTTTTCAGCTAATGTCCACTTAATTTGTCTTTTCAATCCTTCGTGAGTCACGTTTACATTGTAAACATGAACAGGGGAATACATACAAAACTAACGAGAAACGATTATGCCATACGAATCACTATTTACATGCTACCAATCATCTAAACCTCGGTTGGTTTAATCTCGATCAATACTTGAGACGTTTTACTTCTGGCGTGAATAGTTCCGCAAACAATTTAGGTGTCCGTCGGTTCATTTATTAACCCGCACTAAGTTACAATGCAGTTTGATGTGTGGGGCTTCACCTACACGTTGTACCTCCCTTCAGCAGATCACCTCAAAACAGCAACGAACTACAGTGACCGTTTTTGGAGATTTAAGCGAAGCATCCCATATGAAGCATACTTTGGAGAAATATAACTTTTGTAACTGACACTGCAGCAGCCTTATTGTCACGGCCAACATCCTCGTAACAGCTTTTACCATATTCGTCACTGCGCCGCAGGTTGGTTCACGTTGTTCACAGGCCTGCGGATCTCTGTTCCGCAAGTAGGTCGTCCCTAATGTGGGCAAATACTAGGTACATACAGGTATCAGGCATTCCAACATACCTACTCTCCATTGGTGTTTTGTTTAGTCCAACTGTCAGTTTGGTGTTTGACATGCCTATGATTACCAGGCACTGGTTAAATGTCAGGGTGCTCTTTGACTGGATTGATGAGTTTTAGTCAGCTCTCCTGATAAGGCCAAACATAATCAATGATTTATTGTTGACCAAGAATCGTGGGTGTTGCACTGTCCTGTAAGTACAAGGTTTTCATTTGATAGCAAGACTACTTGGCAGTGAAAGAGAACAATTTCTCTATAAATTTATTCCGTTGAAGTCCAGGAAACCAAGCAGACTTGATAGTGTATTACTAATTATTAGTAAGATATATGTTGAGCTTTTAAACCTACTTGTGGAAAAGTTGCTCCTTCAAATTTGCTGATAGTTTAACAACAGTCTCTTAAGAGGCTGCCTTACAAACAAGAGCTTAGTTGTCCAGTTTTCCGGTCAGGCTTCAGAATCTCTCTTCGGTGGCTCTGAGGTTCTGCAGAGTTCATGAACTCATCCTTTCTCGTTCTGCCATTTGTGCTGGTCCCTTTTTTGATGTGGTTCTCAGCATAAAACACCACACTTGAATTTCTTCTCAGCAAGTTGAGCAGTTTGCCTGAACGGCCAAGGTGGTCATAATCCGCCAGTCATCCTCTCAAAGTACCCGGATATACTGACATGTTGTCTTGGCTTTCAAGGAGGGAACCATTACGACAGACTTATCGAAACACATAAATGGATTCAATCTCTAATTAGTTCTTTTCAGCGTACAAAGGGGATCGTTTTGATTAGCAACAAAACACGATAACTTCACTTGACTGGTGGTTTTACCTAAGGGAGAAGGCTTGTACTTTTCATATAGCTCATAAACTCACGTTTCATTTCATGTCTACTCATCAGTTCACCGCACTCCTCACACTGGATGCATTGCTTGCCAGTTGCATTCTTTGTATTTTTTTCGTTCCATATCAGTTTATCGCGTGACAGCATTTTGCAACAAAAAACGTCCTACAAATCTTACAAATTTTTAAAATTAGAATCTCGTTAGATACCCATTTAAATTGGCTGCTTTTGATATTGAACAAATCAACTGGCCTAAACTACTGGGCAACGAATCACTCAACACTTGATATTAATTTATAAACAAGACGTTCTTCTTGGCGTTTAGAAGATTATAAATTCAACTGACTAACAAGGCAGAATATAAAAAAAAAACAATTTTCGACCGCTGAGATTCGAGCGGCCAATCCTAGACAAGGTCACTTGCATGGACCTGCTTCAAGTGGCGGAGAATGTTCTCGAATCTTTGTCGTTTCAAAAAGCTGGATTTCTTGGCCACAAAAGTAGGCGTACAAAGCGAAAAAGTGATCAATCTTCAGGAAGAAGTTATTTGTTGCGATTATTTGGTTATGCAGTTCATAAATATGCAATATGCATGTATCGCCTTGATGATGTTATTCTTTATGTTGAATCAACTGAAGATGACAAATGAATTTAACTAGCAAAAAGGAGTAGCTAAGAACAAACAAAGACATGTCCGCTGTCAGTGCAAATTAATTGTCGGGTATACTGAGATTGTATCCACTTGAAGGATATTTAGCCTCGCCATCAACCGGCATTAAGTTCTGGCATGGTTTTGCTGCCTACTCAATAGAGATAGCTTGTCGGCTGTAACCATCTAGCAAAAAACAGAATAACATACCAACTAAATTAACTCCCACTATGCTGCTCATTACTAATGCAGTACATAAGCCGCAACTACACACATGGAATGTGCAAAAAACCAGTGCTCATACTTGATCATAAACTCGAGCGGTTCACAACGACCGAATTTCGCTTTCCCCAAAGAACCTAAATCTGATAGACAGGAACGCCCAAGTATATTGCAGTTCTTACACAATTCACCAAACAACAAGAAATATCGGCAAACTACTGTGAACCTCACCTGAAATTCAGGAGAGTAGGACAGGTTTTCATCAAGATTGCATACGGTGACCGGTTACGTAAACTGAGCATCAGTAATTTCCTTTTAAAACACTACATTCTGCCTGATAATCCTTTTGATAATGTTGAAAGAGCCGTCCAAATGGACTTCGTGTAAATAAATAAGTTAGACCTTCGACGATCTTTCAACAAAATATGGTCAAACGGTTTACGAGACTTACCCGTTCTCCTCTTTATAGTTCTCTTAATTATGCAGTAGTTTACACGAACTGCAATGTGCTCACACTTTCTAGGCGTCATCCAAATTTTCACAACTAACATCCATTGCACACGACGCAAAAACCTGTCTAACCAAATATTCATCACTGGCACTCCTCCGGACACCAGAGAGAAGGCAGGAAATAAGTTCTGTCGATTAGCTTTTGAAAAAATCGATTTACAGTTACTACACACCTTGGTAACGTCACTCTGGTGGGTGGAGGTGATGGATCCTCCGTCGGAGACACATTGGAAACAGATTACTTCACACTCTTGAACTGGCAGCAGTGAGAAGTAGTTACATTACATGAACAGATTTGCATTCATTCAGTAAAAACCTCGCGGTTGCTGAAAATGGAAGTATTTGCTGTGTTAATTTCTGAAAGTAGGGTGAAATATCACTTGCTTCAACATCATACTCTTTCTTACGGCTAAACAAGTCCTCGTGGGCCATGTCCTTTATGGCCTTGCCAAACGCGACGACCAGAACGACGGATACCCCTAGTGTATTTCTAGACATCTACCTACCATTCTATTGAGTTCTGAATGTGGAGCACGCCCACAACTAATCAGACCATTTAAGTGTTAATCAACTGAAATGTGACTCTCATTTATGTTCACAGCTGATTTTAGCAACGTCATCTACTCATTAGAGGATTACTTAGATAGACAGATAATAATCAGCAAATCCTACCTACAAACTTTTCATCAAGTATAATAAATTTATGCACTCGGTTCAGGTATAATTCCAAAGTTCTGAAAAAATGTCAGTGATCATTTAGTCTAGTGTTCAAAATCGGCGATTTTGTGAAAATAACGAAACATTACACTGGTTTGTTAACTTTCTGATAATGTCGGCATCAAAGAGCTTGTGTACACGAGAACACATCCGATATCTGCCAAAATGATCCCACTTCTTGTTTATCACTGTTATCTGGACATGACCAAAAACATTTACCAAGCATTTGTGTATTGATGTTGGTTTCATGATCGAGCCAAAACCATCGCTCAGCTGTCAGGTTTCTCGTGTTTGTCATGAGAATGGGTCGATAATAATCGATACGACTATGGGCAGTCTCTCAACGAAAACGTGTCCGTTGTCCACTTCTGCACACTGACCTAGACAAGCCGAATGCGCGAACAGGATTATAGCCGACTTTGCTGCCGGTTATTGACAACGTTTGTTCAAGTCACTGTGGCCAGACCATGCCCATTTCATATCGGCATGTTAGCAAAATTACATTACAAAACCATACGAAGATAAACGGGGCTCTGTATTGAATGTTTTTAGGGTTATTTAAAAATGAAGTATGATGTGAGAAAATTTTGATTTTAATACGGTCATCCTAACCGTCTGTTGGGAAAGAGTTTTCACAGATAAATTAGAGGGTATTTGATTGATATAAGCTAGTTATCGCACACAACTGATTGGTACCTATCAAGCGGTGACATTCCATTCAACCAATTCCGAAGAAAGCATCACAATTATAGTCCACCATTATTAAAGCTCATCCGTGGTGTACATCTTCGCCAAAGTCCTGTGCGGGTTCTTATGAGGAAACCATGTGCCCACTGCTTTACTACCGAATTATCTTATAAAGCACCCGGGCATATTCAATTCTGAGTTATGCTGATTTTGTTCGTTCACTACGAAAGACGACAAGGTGAATACAATTTACCATCTCGGGACCTTTTTTCAACAAAATCAGTGATTTGCTTGATTTCAAATTGGTTGGAAGCCCTGGACGTGAAATAAGTGTGTCTGTTCAAGAAAACGGTATTGAATTATATTTAACAGCAGGATGATAACTCGAAACCATAGACCACATGTCAAGTGGTTTTCATCATTCCGACTAATATGTGTGCACAATCACTCATATTTACACAATAATCCGTTTGCTAGTTCAGGTTGACATGCCGGAATTTTAGAACAGCCGAAAATACGAACCCATATCTTAGTTGGATGTTGAGTTAGATGATCTTACACGACGTATGACTGAACAGACAGGTCTAATCGTGACTATAAAAGCCTATACTTCATGGATGCAGTGTTCACTTACCTCAAATAGCTGGACTGTAATCGTTTTTAACCGAGACTTCGTGACGTTACAAATGAGCACAACCACATGATTAGAGAGAACCCACGGGACAATGTTTTAAGACCTGACAAGTAATTATTGATTGTATCTGTCTCTGGAACAGTGTTACATAGCAGTGCCACCTAGATGATTCCGTGGCTATGGGTCAGTCGTACATTTTGCATTCGGACATACCTCTTCACCATCCATTTTTGACAATTTAACTCATAAATCCAGGTGACTAACTGTTTGGATCTGTTCACTTGGTCACATTCATTTCGAGATCAGCAGTCATTGTTCAAAGCGATTCTTCTCTGAGAACGCGGAACTCCGTTCAACGTCCACACAGAAAAGGACCCGAAACAATGGTGATTTTGAGCAAAACTTGAATATCTTGTCATTTCTGAAGGGTGCTGGCTGGAAAGTCTATTGGAATAGAAGAGTTGTATTTACACATGCTTGGTGTTCAGTTAATAATCACAGACTAACTGAAACATATATTTGCCCAACAGCTCGTAAATTTTTGTGTTTAACAGTCCGAAGTGGGCGAAAGTCTGGAGGCTAACGAACTATTATAACCACACAACAAGCAATGAAGTGTTGTGAACACTGGCTTTCAATTAGATAAACCGATTATAAGTCAGGGTATTGATAATAATGCCAAACTGATAACAAAATTACTTCAGTTGTCGGAAGTATATGGCTGAAGTTGTGACCTTTCTAACACTGACCATTTATTGGCCATGTGACTAGCTTATATGGTGGACCTTTGTTGGAAATTTCGTTAACCATCATAATTTGACAACACGGATTGAACATTTTGAAAGTTTAAACTAATGCATTCGAAGAAAAAAACATTGATAAAAATGGATTAATGTGCATCCGATTTTCTCGATGGATATGAATGTATCTGCCCATTGTATGATCAGCAAATATATGCCGAAAAAGACAGGTCAAACGTGAATGAACTGTCGATTTGTTAGGACGATTGCTGTTTTGAATAACTCCAGACAGAAAGCTAGAGTTAGTTAGGATATTTCAAGCTGGTCTGATTGTGGACAGAATAGAACTGCTTCATTCATAAAATCTAGACTCCTCCTTTGGGAATATGGATACATATTGAAGAGAGAATATCTTTAGCCATGCGCACTGTTTGACTAAAAGAACCAAATCGTTTCCTCATATGAGTGGTATATTTCTAAACTGGTCATTTTCTGGTCAACACCAGATTAAGCTACCATGCATTTATGTGTTAATACGTCTGGTAATAGATACTTTGAGCCTGAGCAATTGTATTTAAAGCATAAGTGAATTTTCTATCCACATTCCCCCTCACATTCTATTCTATTTTCTTTTATCTCAGCCTTTTCTATTGCATCCGAAAACAACACATCTCTTTTCCATCCACAATTTCAAAAATGTACTCATCGAATTTTGCTCATTGGTTTCACTGAACTAATCAACTGAATGGGCACGTGCTGCTGGATTTTCAGTTACCGATTTATGGTTTCGTCTTTTTATCAAGGCAATGTTCGTCATAATCTGCACTCTGATACCTACAAGTTCCATCCTTGTGTGGTTGCTTATTGCTTGCCCATTTGCTTACAGAAAGCCATATCAACCGATGCAAATGGTTCTGTTAGCACCACACGGAATTTGCTCCTGTTTTTTGTGACGTGGTGGACAGATTTAAACATTTTTCCTTAAAGTATTCAAATCGTGCCTTGGCAACTGAAGTGCCTCAGAAATATTTAGTGCCCAAAATGTAATGCAACTAGATAAAAACGGGCGATTGTAATCGATATACGGACTTCTATTTAGGTGGACTTGTTCTGTACGTTACCCTTTTTTGTGTCTCCGAACAGCGGCTTTACTTGAGTTTCCCCCTTCTGTTATTACGTTTATATATGTATATACCAGGTTACACATGGTCTAAGAGCGACTGCATTTTAAAAAACCTGCTCTGTTTCAGGAAGTTCCAAAACTTACTAGTTTTTGTGGTCAAAACTTCGTTGTAACCCCCTCATGGAGTACTTGGTTATTCTCACTCACTAGTTAGGCAAAACCCGATCGCACATTTTATTCACTTCAGTGCTCACAGTTTTGCAAAACTCTATTCGCCTCAGATTTTTTTCTGAGCGGTAAGTTGCAGCATATTTTCCAGCAAATTCCAGAATACCTTGAGAAACAACTTTTTCGTGTATTTTGTTCTCACCTCTCCTTGTGGTTTTCCACATGCAATGTTTTAACCAGAGTTGTTTGTGCTCTAGAAACCACACGTCTTCCAAAATGGTGAAAAACAAACGTGTAGAGAAGTGTCTAAAGTGCTATTCAACTCATATTCCTTCAAGCATAAATTGTGAATTATGGACATGTTCAACCACTGGGGTGTCGGACGTATGTTACTGAGCATGTCTTCTTTCTCATGAGCACTGAAACTCTTGATGGCTCAGAATCCCCCAAAATAGTGATTGCGATCAATGGAAAAAATAGTATCCGAAAGATAGAAAAATTGTGTCAATTATATAGCGTGATAGATTTCATAGTTCGAACAAGACCAAATTGTAAAAGTCCTATGCTGAGCTGGATTTGGACCAGCCACAGAAACAGCATGCATAAAAGCGGCGGGCTCTATGCCGGCTGAACAAAGAAGACATAAGTTGACAGTCAATCCACTAGATCACTTGACCGATTCCGCTCGTTTCTTTGCGATAGATGGGTGAGTGGACCAAAATGGAACCTTTATGCAGTCCAGCCAAGGCCTCGTAACTCACCTGTTGGTGCGCCTGCTGCGTTTGGACATGCTATTTCTGTCGCCGATTGAAATGCAAAACTTTATTTGTGTAGATGAGCAGGTTTAAATAGGTTAGACTTCAAAACTGAGACAGCATCTTTAGAGGTACATGCCTGACTGCAACGAACATGTTGATGGAGTTCTGGGTAGAATTATGCAGAAAACTAAACTGAGCATCCCAGACATCACGTTCACTGGGAGTACTAACACGGTGCACTGCACTGGCGAACAGCAACACACTCGATTCAGCCTCACGGCGCTTCTTGTTGACGTTCTCAGTGAAGATTGGAATGAACTTTTCATTTAAGTGGGGCGTCAAACAACAGGTTCCATTTGACACATTTTCACCAATCATGCATATATGACTCACGTGGAAACAATCTTTCGCCCCTTTAAATGAGAAGTACGAGTCACGAGTGATGTTCACAGCTAAATCCGAAAGAAGCAATGAATGAACACTCAACTATTTGAGCTCGACGGCTAGTCAATAATCCAAAAAGACGACCGGTCGAAGAGAGATCACCGAGTTATTGAGTGTTTGCAATAGAGTAAGACTTGGTTTGTCTTCACAAACCATTGAATTGCCTTTATATCCGCTGAATAAACGACTCTGAGGTTTTCTGGCAGTCATTGCATTATGCAGTTTGTTTACAGTTTAAGAAGCGTACGCTTAGAACTAAGACCAAAGAACAAATGTGTATGAAAGATGTATTAATGTGTCTCCTAGTGACTAACATTCAACGAGGACACAATGCCTCTTCTTCCAGCACAAGGCACATATCGACCACTGACCGCTGACTTGTTGTTTACTGTTCAGCTGAATGCTGATAATTCGCAAATTCTGAATACTCGTGAAACCTTATTTAATAGCCGTAGGCAACCGTTCTTACGCCCACAGAATTATTGATTCTCGATCTTCACCTACCGTAGATTTTGTTGTTTTATACACGTCATTTCAAAAGTGTTGTTTTGTATCATGCTGGATAAATGTGTAGGTTTGGTATAAGCTTCGAAAATGAATTTACGCGTATGTTGTTGTATTCGATCGACTTAGAAGGACTGAATTGTTAAAACCTGTCCGTAAAAAATATTGCAACTATTCAATGGGCAAACAAGGCCTGTCATTTTGGTAGATGATTTCAACGTCTTATCCTTCATTCGTCCTTGGTTATGAGCAATGGCAATGCGCACGCCTGGTCTTGATAAGAGAAACACCGAGAGTTAATTTCAGTTGAATATTTCACACTCGAAACAAATGAGTCACTGAAGTTAAACCACATGGTCCTCTGTTTTTGAAGTGAGCCAGGGTGTTTCTTCGTTTCTTGAGGGTGAATACTATACTATATTATACTTTAAACTGCAATCCATTGCAGCTGGATAGGCGCTGCTAATTGAAATCCGGAAAATCAAAATTGGACGTTTGCAAAATGAATGGTCTCATTTGAAAACAGAGGTCAAAAACAACAGACTGTAGAACTGTGCAACATTATACGTTTTGCCATAACTTACCAGGTATATTTTGCAGTTGTTTTACAAAACAAACTGTGCCACCACGCATGCTCTACACATACAAAATTGATCATTGAATTATTTACTTACCACGACAGTTTCAGACTGACAGTTATGTCTTTTTCTGTTGGCAGATAAGTGGTTGCCACTTGGGAATAGCAAAAGCCTTAACGAGCTGAGGAAATCTGTAAGTCTGGGTAGTGCAAGTAACCTTGAACATGTGAGCAACGATAACCTTGTGTCAAGAGATCAAGTAGAATGCGATCGAAGACGCTCAGTGTTTGTATTGCATTGGTTGTTCAACATTCATTTCACGATTTACGTGAGGAAACAAAGTTTCGAAGTGTCCACACGTTTGTTTTGATACAGGGGAGCTCGAAAAAGACCGAATATCACTGCTTACCTTTCTTCGATAGGGAATTAGATGTCAGTAAAAATGGTATCGTTAACCAACTGGGAACAAAATGTAACGAGCACATTTTGATAAAATCGCACCTGGCTTTTAGAGTGAGCGGGAGACGTCATTCAGAAACGTAAAAAAGGGTGATATGTATACAACTGACTATTTATTCCAAACTGTAATTACCCGGCGGGCCTGAAGTAGAGTGTAGCTTGTTTAAATATCAACAGAAAGATGAGAAATTCAGATACTGCTTCAGTTTTGCTTACTAACTGTGCTCTGTCGTACATCTCTAAATAGTCATGACAACAGTTTTGCTTCAAATCAAGCCACATATCGTGGTATGGTAGAAGCAATTAATCATACTAATGGTTATTACTGGAATTGTTTCAAGACATTATCGGATTATTGGCTATCGATTCGCCAAACCTTAACCATGGCCGATACGTGGAACCGTTGCCCGATTTGTGATCGCAGGCCATAAACTCTGTAGAGGGGAGCTCGTGCAGCCTGGAGACTTGTGATATCCGCTCGTCCATCTAGTGCGCGTTAGTGTACAAGCCTCTCATAGCTTACTGAAGATTTGAAGTCGACTTTCAAGAGAATGTTAGATTGTTTCGGTAAATATTGTAACGCTTTAATTGAAGCTGTTTGGGGAGTGGTTGGATAAAACAAACTGGAATATATATCCAGAGTTAATTAAATGTGTTTATCAGATCAAACTAGGTCCGAAGAACGGCGCGATATCCGAAAACATTGGGGAAACATTTTAGCGGTTGACTTATTATGCCTCAGCTTATAAAAACTACGAAGACTTCTATGTGAACCGAAACTCTTTGTTATGCAAATACGCATTAACCTGTGCTTCTCATTACAACCATATCAGCATGCACATGAAATATGAGTGTATATTGTAAACACTTTACTAGGTAGTGTGTCTGTTGGCTGCAAACATTTCAGAAAAACAATTGGGCTTGTAAAAATATTGCGGAAGTAAAAGCCAGTAGTTGCTTTAGTGGCAAACCAATTTTTGAAAACACACACATCAAACAACAGCGTCATAGTGATCATAAAGCTTTCCACCCATAGTGAAGTAACCAGATTATCTCAACACTATGCCTGACATATGAGGATGAGAAAAATAGATTAGAATGACTGGAACAGATATCTCAAATTGACTGACAAAATGAACAACTGTCCATAATGTGATTGTCCGTTGAGGTGGGCTTCATGTGCTTTCCAACACATCTGACTACGTCCTCCACGTATTTGACTTTGCTATCCCAACCGGAGTTGCATTGGCCCGGCAACTAAAACTAAGTGACCGTAAACTTTTCTGAGCGACTCCCGGTGAAACCTAATCAGTGGAATCAGTTTCGCCTGGTCAACACCGGCTGTTTTATGTTATTAGACTTGTGGAATAGCCTGAGACGTAAGTGAGTAAACTGACGAGTACTCAGTTGGTTCATCACTTCCGAAACAAACAAAACAAAATTTTAACAAAATAGCATTGTTCGAATTACCATGAACATATTATTGGCCTCAAAAAGATTTGACTCACAGTTTCGATGTTTAACCACCGGCAGAATAGACACGCGTAGCTTCGAAACGAATGGAGAAGACGCAAACAGTGTGACAGTGTAATAATCAGTGACTGGATTTTTCACCGAGTGCTTCCGTGAAGTGTGCAGAAATGTAGCTTGTGGAAACAAAGCACACTTCCCAGCAAGTACTTTACGAGGGCTGTGATGCTAGGCGATCAGCCAGGCTACATTTGAACTGAAATCCGATATGCTATCCGAATCTAATCAGGAGCTAGAATCTGCATTTTTTTGGGCTGTCAGTTACAGGCTTTCATACTAGTTTTGGCAAATTGTTCTCGAGAAAATGGTCTGACGAAAGGGCTCACATTTGTGATCAGCAATTGTTTATCGTTTGCTGCAGTGAAAATGATACGGTTTATATAAAGCACTAAGTGACATGGGCGATGCGATTTTAAAAGGAAATCGCTGAATTCCTGGATGTACGGGCATGATGATATCATTCGCTGCAATATCGGTGTTGATGGCGGAGTTTTCAGATATGTGGGTCAAAAATTGTGTGTAAAGCTTTTGTTAGAATGACGTGAATTGTGGGCGTTATGATGACGCGGATCAAGCGAAAATCTTCAAGTTGATGTCGAGTTCTGAGTTAAAACTAAGTGTAGGATAGAATATGAGGTAGTAGGGCAAATTAACTTAGGAGTTGCTGATGATGAAGCACGGAAGCTAAATGACGTTCTACGTGTTATGTCTTCAAGTAACAACTCAACAGTGTTCTGTTTAGCGATCGTTTTTCTTTTGTAACTCTGATTTGTTTGTTTGATTTGCAAAGTGGTTGTTTAGTAGTAGAACAAATTGAAAAAGCTGTTGACATCCAGATACAAGCAATTGCTAAGAAAGTGGCCTTTTTTACACTAACTGAGTTATCCTGGCATTGATTCACTAAGTATCCGTATGTAGTACGGGAGTCTGGTTGTTAAAAGCAGTAAATCACTCACAACTGATCACATATTTTTCCAATCTGGTATCCTTTTTCAAAATCCTGAGTGATACTGAAGTTTCTCTGTTGTTGGGATCCGTCAGTAATACATGTCCCTCAGACAACTGAGATTTGAACGATAGTCGCGCACTTGTGAGGCAGTCGTTTTGAATGTGTGTCACTGAACTCACTGTAAACATGACCAAACCATCTCGGTATTTTAATCACATTGGACAACAGAAGTTACACCTACTGACAGTGAAACAGTGACTTCAAGTCCTGTGAACTCATTCAACCTAGGCTAGTCAAGTAAGAGGGATAAGCAATTCGAGTAAGCAAAGTTTAGTCTCATACCATATACCAATTGCACCTCTCAAACAAGTCTGACCCCATTTTTCACGTGAACGGAGATCGCTGATAATAATGTTAACACGCATCTTCTGTAGATAATTAATCTGTAAATTGTGGATTTTGTGAATAGCGAGAACCACTAGACGTCCTCCATGCTACTACTATCCCATTCAGCTCTTTTCGTTTTGATGTTTTCTATCTAACCATATAACGATAAACTTATACACACCACGGTTTAAGCCATGGTGAACTAAGATTCGTCTTCTGTGGTTTTTGTCTCTTTGTCCTCTTATTTCTTGCCAGTTTTCTTGCAAACCGAGAAGAATGTCCGACAATAAACAGTAGCTTCGTGCAGTTTTGAGACCATCCAGCATTTAAGCCAAACTGCCTGAACTAAAGTGAAAACAAATATTCATTTCCTAAACTCTGCGGTGATTGATATGTCTTACAGATAACACTTTTAAACGGTCTTTCTCCTTGTGGCTTTATAAAGTATACTGTAAAACAGCTTACTGAAAGAAAATTATCTACTTTGAATGCTTGGTGATTATCTTGATGCTAGTGGGCATGTAAACCTCGTTTATGCAACTCTGAATATTGACCCAGAAAAGTCCGTGCAATTAATTATTGCAAAATTCCTGATTTACTGAAGAATTATAACCTTGTTCCATTACATTGAGCTTGCTGAAGCACACAGAAACCAAAAGTGGACGGAGGTGTAACAATTTATTCATTGCATGTATAAAGTAAGGTTTTTGGAATAGAGGTTTGATGAGGATTCTTAGAATTACCAACGAGTTTTGCAGGTGGCAGAAGATAGGGTGATCGTCATATCTAAAGGACTAATGTAGAACTTAGACGGTGATATCCAGCAGATGTTTTATATAGTCCAGTGACATGAGCTATAGCAAAACGCGTTACAGTTATCGTTTGATTTTCAGCAACAATGAAAATAGTATGAACGACAGGACAAAATAATCAATTCGGGAGAGACCGGATTGATAATGGCAGTTGCAGCAAGCCAAGACAAATCAAGTGCACCACCAGATGAACCAACTCTAAATCCAGACGTAAGGTCGATCGTTGAACAGTTTACGTTTCTGAGCATGCTTTTTTGTCGCTGGTTCGATTCCGACCGAAATCCACATTCTTCGTAGTTGAATCTCTTCCATCTAATCAGATCTGTGAAACTATTTGTCAGCAGTAAAATAACTAACGGCTTTATTCTCTTCGGGTGAAGGATAGTGGACCAATGGAATTGTCCGCATGCATCGGCCACATACGTGGCCACACGGGGCTTTATAAGATTTTTGTGGTGGACAGCGATATATATGGTCACAGAAAATACACATTCACATAACGTAAGTGCGGTTGTGTGAAGTTCACTGGTGAGTTAAAGTAAAACTTCCTATTGCAGAAACTAGGAATTAATTAACAACAATTAATAACCAAGGTAACCGGCAAAAAGGTCACATCGCGATGAACTTTTAGCTTTGAATGAAATATTAGCACCTTGAACGCGTGTGGATATGGTCTAATGACTAGGGTTTCAATTATACTGGTAAATATTGATACGATGCACGTATACTTCGTAGCTGATAAGCAGCACAGGCGTTTGCAAAGCAGTTGGAAAATATATATTGAATGTTGGTAAAACTAGCAAACTATCCTCAATCAGTCTGTGTTCGTAACAAAAGTGATGTATGAGAACTGGCTGAGTGTGTTGAGACACTTTCAGTCGTAATCAAACAAAACTTGACAAAAGAAATAGCAACCAGTAGTTTTTATCGCAAGAGGTAACTGTAGAGAGGAAATATAACGCGTCACGTTGGATGTGCTCAAACAATGGGCAGACGGTAGCTGATGTGCAATCTTATGGTTCACTATAATGCCCCGATAGTTGGGTGACCTCGTCGGTCGGCTTTAACAAACAGACCATTAACCATCAGCTGGAATCTGTCGGGTTTACGGAAACATTTATCGATTTTCCAGTACCACATCCCTCTATTTTAAGATGGTTTTATAACAATTCTGCTTACCTCGATATCATTCTCTACCACTTTAATAATCATAAATGTACTGTGTACTGCCTACATGAATTATGCGGTGTTAGCCTGTGTCCTCTTCAGCCGGAAACTGAGTGCATATGAGTTGGTTTCATAAACCCTGTGAACCCGTTACCTCTCACTTGACACAATTCTAGCCAGTCGCTGTCCACCTGAAAGTTGTGAGGGAATATGACAGCTGATATCAACTGGGTGAGTAATATTTAATTTTCCTAGCTCATAAAGTCCTACTACTCGCCAGACATCAACCTCGGTCTGTCAGCCTACGCGTACACTCATCGGTCGTGTAACCCTCTCCGCTTGTGAGAGCCATGGAATAAACATACAGAAAGCCCAAGACAATTCCTCATTTTACAACAAAGAGCAAGAAATTGTTGTCTGACCTCTTTGCGGCTACCCCTTTCCATTTTCAAAACCTTGTTACGAGTAAATAAAATGCGTAGTAAACCATGCCTTTCAAAGGCAACGGTAGATGAGATGAACAGAAAGAGATGTGTACCACTATTTTTGGGCAAACATAACGAGGTCTTATACCACTCGATTGCGGATAGTTTGTCAGTCAGAAATAGAACTTCAAATAAACTTACTTTTTGTCAATTTACGGCTGGGTGTTTAGGAAATTTGAAGGCGCAAAAGCAATTTTCTTTGGTTCCGATAATACTAGGAACAACTATTTAATCCGAAATGAAATTTTCACCAACGTAATTAGGTCACAAATATCACTAACTGAACACCAATAACGATTAGTTAGATGCATCCGAAAATGTTTTTTGAACCTGCTGAGCATTACTCATGATTAAGTACGGCTAAATTTTTGTATTAGATAATTTGGTCATTTTCGATTTGTAGTCAGTGGCCCAATTTTCTATATGGTCGACTGAGTGCAGCTTATTTAGAAACATAACTTGACCGCGATAAAAATTGAACTACTGATAAGCTTTAACAATTGTTTAATTACAAAAATACCACGTGGATTTGAGTAGTGTGATCAACTGTACGTGAAGCAAAATTTAATTTAACCGCAATTCTTTTATATTTAAGAGTCGTTTTCACATTGTTCTGGGGGTGTGTGGTGTTTATAAGTTGCAATCCGTATAGTTTACAAGAAATACTGTCGTGGCACATTTAAGTTCAAAACAACTCACTAATATGATAAGCAAGCAGATTAGCGTAATGTAACAGTTTGCGATGTTGAAGACATTTTCCATACAACGGTTGTTTTAGCGACGTTGTTACATGTGAAACATACAAAAAGTGGTCGGCAAATCAATGCGCTGAACACTGAAGTTTTTGTCAAAAATCAACAGAAAACTCGTAACCTTCCTTTGCTAATTAGAGGGATGATTTCTTCAAGCAATTCTTTTACGAGGTGTGAAATATAAATCTGCCTAATTCCACTAATGGGCCCACTTAAAGTTGACACAATCGTAAAAGAGACGTGTTCTGGATTTATCAATATGCTAGTGACATTAGATAGTATTGTTATGAGAGTTCTATGTCATCGATAATTTGCACCCTCTGCTGATTTAACCAATGTAGACCGACTGACAAACTTTACTTGGTGTAATGGGAATACCTTACTACTAACCGACTTTTTGCCTATACAAGGCTGTTCACGTTATTCGTATGTTACCCAGGCTCTCGGTTGCAAGCCATTATTGACTATTGTGGGCGTACTTTTGCGATATACAGTTGTTCAACTGACTTGCTGGTCTGTGAACAGACTAACTAGGATGATGGATGCGTATGGCTAAAACCTTTCAGTGTGCTGAACGGCGCTCCGTAGTGGCCCTCGTTTGTGATTGATTTGCAGTGTTCACTCACACTCTGGTTGTTGGCAAACCCCATCCAAAATAAAAACTCTTGCAGTAAACTGATAGGTATATCGCTCCATGGACAGATGAGTAAGTTTAATTAGGTTATTAGACTTCAAGTGTACTCCATTTTAGGTCCATAAAATGAAAATCAAAATAGACAATAATCGGCTGCCCAATCGACAGTAAACAATTCAACTATGATTCGCTGTGGTATACTCGTGATGTTATAAAATCACTTAACTCACCGGTAGCAAATAACTCGCTCAAAGTTCACACGTAACCACTTAAGAACTCTCTACGACAGCCGAACGTCTTTTGTCATAGGGGGCTTGGGGGCACTTCGTTATAGTTGCCTTCATACTACAGGAAAGTATATTTTACCTGATTGATGCTCAAACTGCGGTTTAGTGAACTAATCAGATCGCACTTTGTTAAAACTACTGGACACCAAATCGAACCGTCAGACCTGAACGTCCATGTGCGTTTGAGCCCCCAGATTAATCACCTCTCTCTTCATTTGGCAATGGCTAAACTATCGTAGAGATAAGATACTCTGATTGAACGTTTTATTGAGAAGACTGGGCTGTAGAACTTTTTTGTATTCAAATTAATCAGCTTAGATAATGTTTAAAAATCAGAAATGTGTTACCTGCCTAGTATAAATCCCTGGTTACATAATACGTACGAACCTGACTACTCTAGCCAGACTGCGAAATTTTTGATGCTTTTTAGAAAAAACTAACGAAAAAGTATTAACTGTATTTGAAATGTTACAAATATTGCTGGTGCAAAACTAAAAAGACGACATTCCTCTTCATTGACGTTCATTTGGAGCGAGACACAAAAAGGTCTTTGTTACTAGAGTAACCAGGTACTTTTCTGATAGTTGGTCAATAAATACATGAATACACGTCATACTTCAGGAGTTACAATGATAGCAAGTTTTCTTTATACCTTCGTCCTTTCATCTACAAACGATAGTTGGGAACGTGGAACAATGTCATATATTTTGAGTTCTATTTTGTTGATTGTTATGCACCATTTGGACGAGTACTTTGGATGAGTATTGTAGATGGTTGTTTGTCAAAAGTGCATTTTCAGTGCATTCAACTGTCCTCTGCTGCCGGAGCCTCCAATCAACAAGCAAGTTATTATTCTTTTCAAGTGGGAATTATTTACGAATGTTGAAATGTTTTCAGACAGCGTTATCAAAATTAGGTTCACCAAGATCCACAGTAACCCCATTGCAAGAAATTCGATGTCTCGCATTCCCAGAATTCCTAAACATAAGAACAGCAGTACTACGGTCAACTGAAGTAGTCCATACAATGCAAATATAACTTAGGAATATGTCGTCCTAGAAACGCTGTTATGCTTCTAACAACTAAATAGGTGAGCTTGAAAAACACCCAGAATAAACTGGCACTGTAATTTTAACGGGGAGTGCAAAATGAATCAACAATATGAATCAGGAAATGTAAATAATTATCTCCGTATCCAAGTGACTTTTACAAACTGAAGTTTCCATCCGTAAACCATAGGCAGTCAATAGTTCGCTGAATCCAAGTAAAATTACGCTAAAAGTCTATTTCGGCCTTCTTTTTATGGTCATAAGATCGAGAGCCAGTCACACACCTAGGTGCTCTGAACGTTTCTCAGGCGGACCAAACTCAATATACATGTGACTATTATAAACAGCTGTAAAGAACAGCATCCATCAATCAACGCGGAATAAATAAACGCCGTAACAAACTTTAACGATAAGCCCAGTAGGGTCAGTTTATCAAACACATTGGACAATTGCTGTCGTTCCATTCTAAAAATCGTTTAGGTTACTTATAACCATAGGAAATTTTGTACGATATTGATTACTTGCCCTCTCACATAATATCTTATTTCGTTTGGGTTGTCTTGAGAAAATTATTAAATTTTACCTTCCAACCATATAATATTTAGTATGATCTGATATTAGTTACAGCGTTGTGGGAACGTGAACAATTTTTTGCTGGTATTTTGACGACTTGCCGACGACGATGCGTTCACACACCCATCTGTATCAGTATCAGAGAAGACATTTTAAAAAAATGTGTATTGACTAAGAATGGTAGTTGAACACTTGTTAACTCAAGGACAACTTCGAAAGTCATTCCAATTTGACGGAGTATCTCTTTTCACAACACCGTTTTGTTCCAATGAAATATAGTAATCGAAGAGCATGGCGGCCTTTTCTAAGTTGTATGCGTCAGAAAAATCTTGTGTCTCAAACGGTATCTAGCAGATGTTAGGAAATTATCGCTTAATAATAATACTAGACCGTGTACAAAACCCAATTTATGAATACTCTTTTGATGTCTGCGGATGCAAAAAATGCACACTATCTTGCTAAGCTTGATGAAATTAGGGATGAAAATACTACGCACTGGAAGTCACAGACCTTCTGAAACGCTCTACAGTTATCTGTGCAACCACACTGGAACATATAGCAACATTTCGTTTTGAATGTGACATGAGACTGGTTCACACTCAACTCAGTTAAAACCATTCGTAGGCAGATATTGTATAGTGCATGCGTGGACAGCTTTTCTTGGTTGCTACAACCAAGATGACAATAATCATGTTGATGTCTAATACCCGTTTTCATGTAACTTTTCATACTACTATATAAGCCGTTTGCTGTATGCGACGCTGAAACAGGCAGCCCGTTGTTTTCATGACTAATGCTCCCAACGACAGAAAAGTTTTCAAACTCCGACACACAGGTGCCTCAAAAACCTTTGGTTGACAATCATCCTGATATCATTACCCTGAAGTTAATAAGTTACCAAAGCATCCGAGTTCCTCCTGGCCTTTCGCGATAGGAACAAATTTTCCATCAGATTCTGCAGACAGTTATGGGCAGATGGGATTCACTCACTTGGGTGTAATCTTTGGCGTGTTATCAAGCATATTCTCGAAGAAAGAACATTGAGGGTCACAAGTTATTGAACTACAGGACCGACAAAGTTTGGCACGTCAGAAGTAATTTGACGGCTGTTGTGTTATGGTTACTAAGACTTTTGATGCGCGACTACCTTAATAAGTCACTTGTGTCTAATGTAGGCGGTGGAAGGCTTCTCTAAACAAATCTAATTACGTAATGAATTTACCGTCTTATTAACTGGCTATGGTCCAGATAGGTGTCGTATCTTACGGTTTGAAAGGTTGCATTCCTTTCGAAACTAACAACCCAATTACATTTAAGCTCAGTTTGGAAGTTGGAACAGTTTTTCAACCTGTAACCTTACCAGGCAGGAGCAAGGGTGGGAGAAAAGCAAAGCTGGTTGATTTGAAACACTGACTTCAAACTAGGTCTTAAGTCCTTAGAAGTTCAACTTAGTTCCCAAGTGTTCAAATGCTAATCGATTACGTCTCAGCAAGAGAAGGGATTAGGAACAGCTTTGAGTGATGGAAGTAATTACATTAGTGAAGTGCAGCCTTTCCCGAGTGATGCTCAGATTCAAGGGGGAACGACGGACTGAGACCTCGACAGACAATGGGCAAAGTGTAAATAAGATTACTAGTATCGTTTGAAGGCATACTCGTCAGTAAACCTTATTCTAAGTCTATAGATTTGATTAAACTTCAGATTACACAGCAGTGTGAACTTTCAAAAAGTAGCCAAGTGACTTGTAAAAATTCCAAAACGCGTTCCTTATTTCCTGTTGAAATACGGTCTTGGGTTTGTCAACTTGGATAAACTAATAATGATTGAAGATAAATATTCGTGCTCTTATGATGTACAGTCGATGTTGACTAATGTTCTCTGAGACGAACTTATCAAGTTCTCTCTTTTTTTCAGAGAGCTGCGTTTAGCAGTTGAAACTCTTGAAATCGATTCAGAACAGCACTTGCTATTAAGTATGAAAACCGTCAGCTTCGTTTTCTAACTATGAGGATCCTTCTCGGCGTTATGCTTGCATATCTTTCTCAACGAAGGGTAGGATCCAGAAGGCAGAAAAATCTTCGGCGCAGCTTCGCAAAGGATACGCAGATGAGGTTCTACTGATTGCGGAAGATCAGTTGCAAGTGCGCCGTTTAATGGATCCAGTGAATTGTTTGCATCCTAACAAACATTTCACTGCAGAATTTGAAAACCCTACCATTTGTATATCGGCCCTTGGATTTTGCAGGTTCTGCATCTCGATCGTGTGAACACAGTTCAGTGTCCACATTGTTAGATTAGGCCAGACGTATTTTCACTAAAGATACGGTCCCGAAGCGATTACTCCGTAAAAGCCCTGCCTAAAACTACACGATCAACATAACCGATTTTTCTGTGATTTCGAGCAGCCACGTGTACATGAAATTCAACTTGACGCACGCACGAAAATTTTAAACGTTTTTTTTCTTTTATGAAGCCGGTGTACCTATCGTTACGTTACAAGAGTGAGGACTTGGTACTCCTGGCAAGATGACGACTGAATGTAGTACTGAGTCTTACATCCACATTAGCTAAGCTCATTATAGTGCACTCAGCAACTTGCCTGCCCAAAACTTCAAGTAAAATTCTGTGTTAACACAAGCCAAATCAAACCTTATGAATATACCAGTGCATGTCAATTAAGATACTTAGGGATACAATGAGAGCATTGCAAGTGCCAATCTCAGAACACATTCTAAATTGGCATCCGAATACCAACATTGGGACAGTTGAAAGTGCCATAACAAAGTAGATTCTCCAATACGTTCAAATTGTAGACCACTCTAATGCTTTCCCTGTTGTTTATCAGATTACGAACAAACGATCCTTGGCTTTTTTCAGAGGCAATAACAATATGTCATAAGAAACCGTCTTCGTGGGCCTAGAAGCAGACGGTAATGTACAAAACAATACCTAGGTAGTCTACAATACATAGGCCAATGATTAATTATATATTTTATCTTAATACCCCGTTTCTTCATTGCTCATATATTGTTTTCCACACTTTCTTACTTCAGCCATGTAACCCAACTTAACTGTCAATATTGTTTCTTAATACACTGATCAAACTTTCAGTCTTATTCACAGTATCAGATGTCAACTAATTCGGCGTCGTCTATTTAGTTCTAGTGCGTGGAGAAACAGTGCAATTTTCCCGAAGGTCTTGTTTGAAGCTCGTTGTTTTCTGATGCTCTGCTTGAGGCAACTGGTCTCATTAGCGACATCCACATGTCACCCATGAACGTCCGTGTAGATGTGGAGCATGGTACAGTGGCAAAACTGGACGCCAGTTGGGGACCAGGGTTTTGGAACATATCGCAAGGTGGGTGAAAGAACCGATCTCACAAACGTGTTTTGTTACGGTCAAGTATAAGAACAAGGGGCCTACACTGGTCAGTGCACATCCCACTCTAATAACAACACTTAAGATCTTACAAGAATATTTCGTGGCTTGTTCTGAACGTCATACAGCCAAACAATAAGCTTTGCTGAAGTTTTTGCCACCCGAAAGTTTGAACTTTTGTTATGGGTTCAAAAACGATTGTTTATTGGGTTCGCGGTAAAATTTTAGTAATAAACATTGTGGACTCCAACAGTCGGTTTTCTTCTATATTTCATGTGGTATCTGATGCTGATTTGTAAACGTCCTGTTGTATATGGGTGTTGAGAGGTGGCGTGATATGTGTGGACGCAAACTGTGCACTATCATTCGAACGTCTTCTTTATTAGACTACGCAACGAGAGAAGAATGCGTGAAATATTTCCTGGGTAAAACGTTCCGATTGTAGGTGGTAAGCCTGTGTTGAAGAGATTCTTCAGAACCCAGATTCTACATAACATATAGAGGCATAATATGCTGTCTGTGAACCCAACTCCTTAAGTTAGGGATCGGTAGAAACCAGGTTTTGATGTTGTATGTGCGCATTGTCACTTTAAAACCTGTTTTGCTTCATACGTTCAGTTTGTCCGGGCCAATTTTCAGACTGGCCGTTAAACCGCTTTCTAAATATCACAGCGATTCACATGGTTGAATCCCTGGATGTGATGCCATAATGTATGTCGAACATGATCGATCATGCCTATTAAAGAGCCGGGCGGAATGTCACGTTGGCCCACCCACACACTGAATCACATAGGAGTGTGAACGTTGCATGCACTGGACGCTCACATACCATGCCCTCGCCGCTGGTTGGCGGTTTAAGATCGTCGCGCCTGACAGTGGGTCAATCAACCAACCACGTGCTCGCAAACCCCAGTGGGCAGGCTGTCCATTGACCACTTAACTACTGACAGATCAACGCATACCGGATCAGTCAGCCATCGTAGAGGATTGCTGGCTGGTTTCTATTTAGTTCAATCTCAGTTTACTCGCAGAAATATTTCGTGGGACTTTCTGTCTATAAACCCGGTAAGTCAGTGGTTGAACAGCCTTAAAAACGGGTTAAGGAACAAAAGGTGTCCGGTGTGTTTAGTGTTGGCACAAAAGTGATTTGTCATTTCTCCTTTGCTTGTTTTGTTATCAGAACCCCCAACTTCTGTAAGGTTTATTAATGAAATTACAAGACTATACTCAACGATTCATTTGTTCGCAAACAACCTTCAGCACAAACCGTAAAGACAGAACAAGTGAGAGAAGTTAAACATAATGGTCTGCCTCTAATCAAACATTTTACAGTGAGGGTTCTCCATTTATTTATGTTCTTCAAACAATTATTGGCTGTTCACTAAAGTTTGTCGTCCGGGTGTAGTGAATGCACTGAACCGAAGCAAGAGACGCATCACTCCCTCGATGTCCATCATTAAGTTACACTTACCGATGAACTGTCTGCAAGATTGTACACTGCTCAGTGTGGTCGACAAAGTTTCCACAGAAAATTTATGTTAATTGCAAATTGAGGAATATCCACTTGGTCCGTGATTATTGACCCCGTTGCCGCGTCATATAGAGGAAATCGGCCTACCACCTGAAAGCTACATTACGATTCGCACCACTAATCTCTCCCAGTCTCAGATACGTGATAATCGTAGTACAGTCACTGATTTACGTGTGTCCGTAATTTTCTACCCTTTGTATACTTAAAACACTGTATTTCATGTCATTGAATAACCACCACATAAGCTATTGCCAGGATACTTAAGGGTAAGAGTGTACTATCTGTTACTGGATCACGAAACTAAATGAATATATGCATATATATAGAAGCATTTAAAAGAGACATACGCTGAGTAGTGAACGGTTTATTGTGACGTTCCAAATTCTTATCAGTACCCCCTATCAAAAAATACATATACATACGCTTGAAGCATTTCGTGTTTATTTGGTGTGAATCGTTGGTACTTATCATTCGTTGTTTTCTAACTGTGTTGCTGAAAATCTTATTGACACAGGGATATACATATATCAGTTTGTGTTTATATACACATACGTGTATGTGTGAACCAGCCATGGTATATTGACACCTACAACTCCGCCACTACCTCTTCATACGTACAAGATATACGTCATTGATGGCTGTGGCAGGTAAAATCACTTACGGAGGACGTGAATAAAGCATGCATATAGCTCATCTAGTGTTCAGATATAGAAAAAAGGATTCACAAGAAATCGGTTTGATTAACTAAGTTACGTAAACTTTGAGTAGACTCAGCAGGAGCTCAGCTTAAAATTTACCCGTCGCCGATTTGTTTGCGGTAGCAACTAAACTGTTGGTTGGCACAAACCTCAGAAAAGTGAGGTTGGGCTGGTTTGCAATCGGGAAAGGTGGGCAGTTTGTGGACGTCTTGTAACTCCAACAAACTCAGAGCCATGCTCCACGTTAATCACTCAAAGCGAGCATGTATACCAAAGTGGATCATTACTGGATACCTGCTTCAGGAGAGGCATAGTTCTAAGAATGGTGGTGTAGATTTACTTGGGAAGTCACTAGAATCCTATTGGTTGTTTACGGTGCACACGTTAGCTCGTTTCAGAGTTGAACGATACCACAAGAACAGATGATACTGTCGGACTGATAGCGATCGTAGTAATGTGAAAAACCTATGCTAGAAAAGAATGTGAAGAGGGTAGATATAATTTTTATTGGGCAATCGCGCAAAAACAAGCCCACATGAGCAGACATGGAATGTCATCCATAAGTTAAATGTTACTGACCTAGTCACACTGTGAGGAAACCTTACATATTTCATATCCACATTAGAGAGTTTACGACTTTTGCAAAAGAACATGAAATAACAGCACATTAACACCGAGAACTGTTATGGTTATATTGTATGCAATACACAATACACACACTGACCAGTTCATTATATTAGCGTTGTATATACATATGTATTATAATTCAATATATTTATATCGATTGTGGACGCGACTTTACTTCGCTTCATCAAGCGGTTTTACTTCAACCATGCGGAAGACAACGGTAGTTCGTACAATGTCCTTTTTGACCGGAATTTTACACCTGTTGTTTTCAACTGCAGTTCCACTTTGGTCACGTGACAAACCTCTGGTTATAGAAATTCATATATTTGAGAAGTGCATGCAGTCACTTAGGTAACCGCTGGGAGGGCGAGTACACACACACACTAACAGGCGCAGCCCAGAGTTTATAATACCTTAGGTAGTCTCAGGGCCATTTAGTGGGCACACATACGCACAAAAAGAATGACCGATTAAGGGTGAATTTTCGTATGATTCTGATTAACACTACGATGAAGGAATTCATTTCCTGCGTAAATTACTTCACCTCAATTAGACCTGGCAAGTTTCCAGACAGAATTTGAAGACCTTCACTTAATAAGTGAGTTATTTTTAGTGTTGATTAATCTGTAACCGTAAGAGCATTTACAGTGTGCAAACAAGATTTTGGGTTAGCTTTACGTATCCTGCCAGTTTGGAGGGGGATATTTTCATCAGACTCTGACAAGTGAATTTTTGCATGACTGTCTTTGAAAGTAAAGCCTACCGGTCGTACAACCACACTGTTAAGAAATGTTTATAAAGACAGCAATCTGAACACCTCCGCGCTCAGTGCAATACTTGGCGATTTAACTAGTGTGTTGTAAAGCGTTTCGCGAATATTAACCCAATGATCAAACTGGGCAAACTTAAATACGAATTTCCGGATACAATATGGAAGACAGTTTGAATTTAAGACAAAAACGGTGGAATGGATAATACTGCCCTTCTTTTTGTCGAAGAGGTTTTTTCTTTTTGTCTAAGACATAAGAATTCCCACTAAATGGGGTTAACGAGAAGTCTAAACGTATTAGGAATGCTTAGTAAAGGTGAACCCTAATTATACTTTGCTGAAGACCGAATTTCGTTCCCTATGTAGATCATGCTGGGTACCGTGCTGTTTTCCTTCGAAATTCATAAAAAGAGGAACAGCCTAAAGAAACATTTAAATTACCTGTTTATTAATTGAAACTAAAACATTTAAGACTAGACAAACATGTTTTAACTGGCAACCGAGAACAACAGCGGGTTATAAACATTGTGCACATGACTATATTCACGCTGAATATTCAGGGACAACTGCCTTCGGTCTATTCACACGCTCACTTTTGTTCATGCAAGCATCTTTGAAAATCGGGAATTGGAGATGGACTGTCGTGAACGCTTATAAGCGTTACAAGTTTAAGATGTTTTACTGGGATTTTTCATATAAAGTTTACAGATTTTCTTGAGTAGTGAAAAATCCTTCTTTTGATGCAGTTGGTCAGTCAAGTAAAATTCATGAATCAAGCTACAGGAAGTTTTGGTTGCATCCGTCGAAGTTTCGTACACTCGTCTACTTTTGAAACTTAGTTGATGAGGACCGGAGAAAGCACTGAGCTAGTTGTGAGGGAATGGGAATTTAATTTTTCGGGCGTCTAATAATCAGTGAAACTAAAACCACTGGCCAAGCAGATACTATCTTTGTGGTTGGACCAAGAATCTGTGGCCGTAATTTGTTCTCCTGTTTGAGGTTACCGCACTCGGACCGTGGAGAAAACGTACATATTCTTTGTTGCGAGATGGAAGTCTTGTTTTGTATCTTTCAAAAGTCCAAGGGTTCAGTGGCCATTTTCTCCCAAAGAGAATAAAATGTACAGTTTTTTCCAATGGTTACTGCGGTACCCAATGTCGCAACATTGGTTAACCAGCATTTACAGACCAATGCTGAAAATTTTTATTGTGCATTTGTGTGTGGTTCATGTCGCAGTTCATACTGTCAAGTAATTTCTGGCCAACGGTTTACGGTCGTTGGCTAGACGGGTTCATCATTGAGATTAGACGCAGGTTGAAGCTCCTTTTTACCAACCCTTCCCCGGTTGTTAGAATTCCTGTGGGTAAGCTTGTTTGGAACTTTGCACACTATCGTTACTGGTATTGTTTACTGTTTACTCCACGAGGCCAAAGTACTTCTGTTCTTGTAAATAGTTCTGCTATCGTTTTGGGCAATCTGAATCCTGCCCGTGCGTTCTTCGTTTTCGAACGTGATCACAACTTGTCAGACTGACTCCATGATTGGTGAGCGAAATCACTTATACTGTGTTCTCAAGACTACGACTGCACTCCCGGAATTTCAGTTGGTCAAACGGTTTATTGGGCAGTGCGAACTACTATTCTCTTATGTACTCATGAAAAACATTTAGTGTGTGCACCTAGTGAATTTAAGATCATTTTAAATATTCTTTTGTAGGTCCATCAAATAGGATGTTTATTTTGATGCGCATGTGTGCATGCGTAATCTACAAGTGGTATCCACGTCTACATGAATAATAATTTGAGGTTATCAGCGCTTACCTATTGTGTTACTTCTTGAGGAAGTACATTTAGAAAGTTTCTACTGGATCGAAGGTCTACAGCTCCAGCAGACCGTTTGCATACCCAGCAAAAACTGTAATCTTGGACAACACCATGCCATTTTATCAAACAAGTAGCATACAGTGTGCATTCTAGTCGCGACAAACGATTGCAACATTCACACCCGACGGAGATTGGCAACTGATGCTTTGGGGAGAATACGCAAGATAAAAATTAAGTAACCGTATGTAGCTCACGATACAAAACGATACGTCAATGTGTGCCTCAGGGTAAGATTTGTTTATTTGATCCAGGTAGGAGAAACACTTGTGCCGTCTTAAATGAAAACAGCACTAGTGGCAGAACGGNCCCGACTACTCATCAGTAATCTAAGGAAAAATTTGTCCCAGTAAATCAGCGGACACCGAATAAAACTTTACTAGCCCTATTCATACAAGCTACATTTAGAGCTAACTGTGATACGAAATCAAAACTAGGCGTCAGCAAATTTCTTTTGGACATATACATAGTTTTCAGGCGTAAAATCAACCTACCCAGTCCATAAAAAATGAAACAGATGTCTAATATACTGTTTTTGAAAAACGGACCTTGATGGATTGTTAGGGTTTGCTTTGAAAGCGTGCTACATGTTACTCGGAAAGTCTATAATAGTATTCCGTTTTTTTACAAAAACCACTCTTTGAGAATCATCCAGCTTCGTTTTGGAGATCAAACTCCGTGATGTACTATTCGAACCATATGACTGGCACACAGACCTAGTTCCAGAAGCTGATTTACACTCCTCGGAACGCGAAGTATAGGTTATTCAGATAGTACAGTATAGTGCAGAACAGTAATAACAATAATAATCAGTTCTACTGATTGTTGACATTATGGCAGTTATATCACAATTTGCATATATTTTTACTCGCTGTCAGCCGTGTTTATGTGATGAATGTCATTGAACATATACTTCCACGTCAATCATTGAGGTTCAGGTTGTATACTTTTTGATACGGTGCTTAATTCTAATACAAGAGTTTGATTGTCGTTCATTCGCTGTGTTCTGCTCAATTCGGATATACCGGCTACTGATCTCGCGTTGAGTTCTCTCTATTCACGAAACATTACAGTTTTGTTTGTTTATTTCAACCCTATAGAAACCTTGTGGAATTCTGACGTCATCCCGTTATGCCTGCACCTAACTCCAAATCCAGTAAGTGGTTTACATTATTGCCTCATTCCTTCGTGAGTTACCGAAACTTGCACGTTGTTTTCCTTCAGAAGCTGCTTATCTTGGTCTCGTTCATTCTCCTAACCCAGGGGTGCTGGACTGAAATCCACCTGCGTCTAGTTTGTAATCTCTGAACTTGTAAATTATGCTGGGCTAGCTTAACGGCATGAAACTGCAAACTGAACTTCCCAGGAATCATTCATAAAAAATATGTTTGGAATCTTATATAAACATACACGGTATACCTAAGCCCAGGTGTTTAACAGTGCGCTTCTCTCATTTCATATAACTCATTTAAACCATGTGGGTTAGAAGTAGCCACAAACGTCTATATGCACTAAAATCCATATTGTTCTCCCGAAAGACTTGCGGAAAGTGACGTGTTCGAAGTGAAACAGAGGGGATAAGTGGACAATATGTGTATGTTGTATTGCCTTATCGTATCAAGAACAGTGTAGGCATATCACACTATAAAACAACCAAACTTTTGCTTGACGAGGTGAAAGGCAAAACAAGAATCTTGAATGATCTCATTGAGCAGACTATCTGAAACGTCAACCTACCGCCCAGCAGGTGTACACTGATTCCACTGGGATCTAACCGCTGATGACGTTGTTACAAGAGAGGTAGGTAATGTCCGGAAATGGTTTCTTTCAGAAGTTGAGTAAATACTGCATGCACACTCATTGCATCATCTTCAACAAGTAACGTCTACTGCTAGTTCCTCACCGACACGTTTTGCAATAGATGACAGGGCTTGTGGATGCTACTGTCTGTAAAATTGAGGTCACCACCAGTGTCTCACTAAAACAATAAATATTCACCCGTTCTGAGCAACGCGTTGATAGACATGGCTTGCTCCGTTATATTTGGTTGAACCCTATGCGTGGAACGGATATCTCTGGACAGGTAAGAGGTTCGTATTCCAACACTAGATTGCACGAAAAGTATTTAGTTCGAAGAACGATCGATTCTTGGAAAAGTTTGTTCCGATATACCTTCTATGAATGATAATAATAGCCGGCTGGTTGTCGCCAGTTGTACAGCAGGCAATACTATGTCTTATTCGCATGTGCTCTAAACGAGAGCCCAGCCACGGTAACCCAAGGGAGCACAGTGCCTGAATCTTCTCCAGTTTCTTACTGTCTTTGCTGCCTTTCAATCTGCACTCTGTCAAGTATCATCGAGTTGATCGACTGATTAATTGTTTTTCACTATTCAGTCTATGCTTAACTTGTCTATGACATTGTAACAAAGTAGACGGTTTTATGCATGGGGTTTATTAACCAGACTTGTTAGATTTGCATGGGCCACTTCTGCACTCATTCTAAAAAACATAGTCAAACTGGAAGACTCATTATTATCGACCACTCTGAGGAAAGCTTGGTTTAAACACGCTCCGTGGTAAGCGATTTGCACTATCATGACAATGTCAGTGACCCTTACATACAACATTCGTTCGTATGGTTTTCAGCAGCTGGAAACAAGCATTCTAAATTATGAAGTTTTGAATGTTAATTTCGACTTAGACAGCAGATAATATTTGTACTAGTTGAGCATCACTCACAGCTGATTGCAACTGTGGGATTCCCTTAGCTTTTTCATCCAGCCCTTCCAGAGAAAAGCACTAAGATTGAGTTAGTTCAATAGCGCATTGGTCAACACAGTTGTCTGACGAAGGCGTGGCCGGTGTTTAATTGCTGACCGTGCCAAGGATGTGCAATACTGATCACCTCTAGCAATAGCGAAACTGGCATGCAGTGGTATGTTTTGAAATACACCAACTGAAATGTCTGCGGAAGTACGACAGCTACGGACAGTGATGATGGATGTAGGTCAAAGTCTCCTACTAATCACCAGTGATGGCTATTTTTCACGATTCATTGATGGTCAGCGACCTACTTTTATTGCGTCGATCATAAGAAGCTTCCCCATATGGCCCATCAACGCTTTTCCTATAAAAACTCATTAATATCTGAGTGCTTACATTTTTATATTTGTGTCTACATGCAATAATTTGTGAATCTAGTTACTCATTGCCTTACCAATGGTGAAGACTTGCAAACATTGAGACAGACCTTGCCACACGTTGATCTGGAAACTGGGCTGAAGAACCGCAGTGAGTATGGTTGTACACAAGTCCGAACAGGCATTGTAAAGTTGTTTCAATGTAAACACAACTATTTTTGTGAGCTTACATGCATTCCATATCAGTTTATTAAATTGGGTTCGCATTGCATGCTAGCGCAATGTGTTGACACATTGGCTCGGTAAAGTCAGTCGCATGTTCCCGGTGCTGCATGTGAACTAAATTGTATTAACAATGTTCCTCTTGCATCACTGTTCTCTTCTTCCTCTATTGATAAAGCCTTCACTTCGTTCAACGTAGCGTATTTTCCTTTAAAAGGCTAGGGAGATAATTTTGTTCTCTCTAGTTGGTTGCAATACGTAATAGCGAAATGTACACACATTCGGTTCTTCGTATGATCTGTGGACATTCTTTTTTACTGTGAGTTCCTTCAGCATATCAGCATGAAGATATCTAATGAAGTAATGACCAACCCAGTTTTACTTTGGGCCAATATCCTTCTTTCACAATAGTCTTTCGCCTCTTAGTTGCAGTAGTCAATACGAAGTGACAGATAAACTGAGCATGTGGCAATCAAACTGGCATTTACAGTCGGGCCGGACTATCCACCTCTAAAGATTCCATTCTTGTTACTAGGATAATGTGTATCAAGTTGTCTTTAACGGAGTTTGGTTTTGATTGCAGATAAATGCGTTGTATGTTTATCATAGATGCACCTATTAAAAACAGTTTGTTCCAGATGAAGGGAAAAGTCAGATGAATGGGCAGTTGGAACAACTGATCAGTTGGGGACACAATAGTACTCAGTTTTGAAGTCAATCATAAACGGCAACCGTAGCTCGAGTGAACAGTCATCATCATTGGTCTTATTTACACCGTGATGGTTCGATCTTGATGATTCGGGCATATTTCCTGTTACAATGTATGAGATCTATCCGTGTATTGCTTGCAGTCAGACCGTATGTTCGGTAAGCAAGGCAACATCATCGTTGATCTGCCGTTCTAAGAAAACCGAAGGAAGCTAAGACAACGTGACGCTTTTCGACTTGTTCAAAAGCTGACAAGCAAAAGTCTTTGTTGAAGCTTTGAGAAGAAATCACTCAGAAAATACTATACGATATGTGATTAATCTGCAAATATCATTGTGATTTGGAAGATACACAGGGGTGATTTCGGAGTGTTGCTCATTACAAACTCTGAAATGCGAACATGTTGGAAATAGTTCAGATGATCATTTTAGGATGTCTTTGAAATAGAGAATTCTGAAGGCACCAGGTTTATCCATATCGGAGAGGCAGGTCATCCTCATGCATTTCCCCAAAACAACAAGATGTATTTGGATTTTATTCTGTCGGTTGATAAACAAAAACAATCAGGCGGTATACACCCATTCTTCTGATAACAAGAATTGCACGAAAAAATAGAGATGGAATTCTAGAGACTGGAATCAAGCTGATATGATCAAACAACGCACATTGGATTTGACCCATTTGATCAACACACATTGGACGATGATTAATGCCGGGTAGTATGAAACTGAGTTGACCGTGTGCGCGAGTGAACTGCGATTAAACACTATCAATTCAGTTGCCAGCATTGGCGATCATTCCTTGATAAGAATTAGTATTCTGATTTTATTGACTCAAAGTCAACAATTACTGGCCCAACAGTAAAAACTTCTGTTGCTGTTGACGTGTTGGTAACGACGGTTTACCTTGCTGTTGATGAATATCGATGTGGGCCTACCATGTGAACCCGGCTTCGAAGGTTTCCTCACTGCTCTGTTGGTGAGCCAGTTTTTGAAACATGGTCAACCTGGCTCACTCTTCTTGTGATTGTTGCAACCAAATCAACCTACTTGAAGTGTGAAAGCAGTCGAGCCGAAGAAGACAGTATGCGCGGCCGCCTGGTTGAATCAATTTGTGATTGCTGATGGACGCGAATGCACGGGGTGAATGATGTCCGACTTAGATTCACTTAAGCGACTGGAGACTCAAGCGACCTCAACTGACTCGATTAGTCTGTTAGACTAGGCTTGTTTATCAATTAAATCGCGCAAGTCGACTATCAACCTGGCTAATTCAAGAATGTGCAACGCCTGAGTAAGCTTTTCATGGAGATGGGAATCTGAGCTAAACACTTTGATTTCAATAACCCAGCAGTAAACCGTGTTCTCGTTTGGACCGCCTTTTTAATGGTATATCCTCTTGACATCTAGGTTGCATTACACTATAAAGAGTTGTGTGAATGTTATTCTTCACTTGTAATTTAGGCCGAAGACCGAAAAAGTTGACCTCTTCAATATTTAGGACATACTTATTCTCGGTAGTTAAAAGAACATTTTTTGGTTACACATGGGTTAACTCACATCTGTAGATTTACAGCCATGTACATGTAAAATTCACTGAGCCATTTTGGGTGTCAAGTTTAACACAAGCGTTTTACATTCCGACGTAAATATTGCGCAGTTTGTTGTGTAGAAAGCTGCGGGTAAAACCCATCCTATCACACTTGTTGAGATATATGACATTCACGTCGTTAACTTCATCCAGACCAACATGACAACTTGTATGCATGTTGTGACTAACCGTATGTTTCCAGTTCCCTTCGACTAGCAATCACATACATGAAACCGATGGGTCATCACCAGTGAAGGCTGTTAAGGTTAGGCGATAAACCTCATACTACAGTCAGCTCGAAGTGGGCACCAACAGGAAGAGTTGATGGGGAATGCTTAATTACATTTTATGCCGTCTGAGCTCAGTTAGAGTTAAACGTTGAGCTTCAATTCGGGCTTCCGTCCGTGACCGTTGAACAGACAATAACACAATACACATTCTGCATAGGCTGAACGTAGACGGTAAGTAGTAGTTGGAGTCGACGCGAATTCCCCCACATTTGTTTCTTCTGTGTGCAGATAACACTTTTCTTTCCAGAAACAATGGGTTGGCTTTATGAGAAAACAATCTAGAGTAGGTGTTTTACTTTCCTGCACTCGACAGTATTATTCATGCCAGACGACTTAGAGGGATGAGTGAGGCAAATGTCCCAAGCCTACTTCTTTCTATTCTACGTTGAAATCTCTGCATGCTCCCTGAATGGGCTCCTTTCTTGGTTTGTTCGGTCGCATGCTTTACTTGGCTGAAAATCTGCGTCGCTTTCTAGAGGCAGCATGGAAAGACTTAGATAATATCTCTCGTTTTCTCAATCGTACAGCAGTGAAGCGTGATCCAATCACGGGCTTGGGCGTAACAACCATGGCGAACGGGATCATCGATAAGACCCGACAACGAACGCAATCAGTTGGCCGTCGAGGTAGGCGGAATAATGACTGACGATACACCGTTGTCTGCTTAGTTTTTTTCGCTCCCAGCCAGTAGGAAAGTCGATATCACGGCGTGACAACAGTTTACCTGTTTGAAGTTTAGCTTAATGTTCTTACTTGGTAAGTTCAGACACAAATTGATGATGACTGACGTCGACGACCTACAGTTCTATTTTGAACAAACTCAACAACACACCTCTCACTGTTGGCTTGGACGTACTGATTCGATGTAGAGTCAATGAATCAACATATGGCCTATAAAATGACTGATCATTTGGGAGGGTAAGATCAAGCGTGCATTGGAATCACACCAGCAATGTGAATACAGACTGTTTGTAGTGTACTCTTCCAAATTATGTTTTCTATAGTTGTCTGATAATAGTGCTCAGTGTGTGCCCGATTTTGACTTTCAGCTCTTTATCGTTACGATCTGCTTCAGTCAAAATGGGAGCCGATTAGCACTCGTAGTATCAGACAAATTGTCTGTCACTCTCGTCCTATTGAGGATCCCTTTATTAGAGAACAAGTATTGAATCAGTAGCCGGCCTGCTGCTCGTTTAAATTCACTCACGGACCATTTGTTGTGGTTACATTTGAAGACAGTGTATATTGTAGCGCTCCAGCTTGGGACCAGGGCCAATTTCGTTCAAAGTTGGCTGCAACAACCACATTAATTTACAGTTCATTGCTGCCCAGATAGTGATAATCCTTGTACACCTCAATTAATGTGCATATACATGCTGGACTCAACTGTCAATTTGCCCTGGAAACCGTCTATCGCGTACGCTTCCTTCATCTGTGATCGGACCAACGAACCTGAATAAATCTTGCAATTTCAGAAACCACGATTTTATATTCTGTTTTTACAACGGCACTAGTTTAAAATGGTGTCTTACAATTTATCCCCAGAATAACCAATCAAACTAATCGGTATTTTGGAACACGTCTGGAATTTGTTTTTCCGGGACTTATCGATCACACTTATTGTGAGAAGCTGAATTGACTTCAACGCATTTATTTCCAACGAGGTCACTAAAATGTTTTGTTAACTTTATCGTAAGCACAGACTTTTTGCTTTATTAAACTGGCTGGAAAAGACTAGCTGAATGAATGTGCGACTGCGTTACGGTATTCTAATCATCCCTTTTCGCATATTATCCCTGCATCGCAGTCTACAACCCGAGGCTGATTTCGTGGGACGCAGATTCACCTGTGAATCAAAGGGCATCTACAAGTACACGATCCGCTCAAAGTAAGTTTGAAAACACTTCTCTCCCCCTTGAGTTTGTCACTTCCATCCGGGAAACAATACGTGTCAAGTTAGAGAATTCCAACGAGCTTTGATATTTCACATGTCAGAACCACCTAATTAACTTTGATACGGTTAAAACAGTGAAGAGTGCCCACAATGGAAGAGGTCAAACGATGTGACCGTTTTCATGGTTGCATTTATGTCTCACTATCGGCTAATAATTAATGCGCGTGTGTGCATTTGTTTACCTGACTGCCTTGATTGACCGTTTGTCTAAACGTTTGCCAGTCAGTACCGCCTGCGATTTACTCCATGGTGTATAAACTCTCAAGATCGCAGGTTGATTGTTGCTGTAATTTCTCATTTCAATTCTCATTTTTTCTTTACGTCTTCGAACGTTCTTTCACATGTGTGAACAGTGAGACCGACGAGACGGAATCTCTCTTCTATTCAAGTCAATGGTATGCTTCACCCGCTTCGAACGATTAAATTTCAGCTCTCAATATCATCGCTTGTTCAGCGACAGAAACATTTTAAAAACCGTGGATTACAATGGTTAGGACAAAAGTGAACCATTGAAATTTTGAGGTCCATTGCATACAAACAGTGCAACAAAATCTATATTGTCATGTACTTGATCGCCCACTGAGCTCTGATAAATGGGCTGGGAATAACTAGTTCTGGAGCATGAGAGAACTGTGTGATTGGGTGTTGGCTTGCAGGATCCTAGAAGCTGATCTTGTGAGGGGATGGGAGAAATAAATGGGTTGGTCTAGATCAAAGGTCCACTGTCCTTATTACGGAGCTTATCGGCAAAATATCTGCGTGACCTCACATGAAGTTTGAAGATGGAAAGTACTGTAATTTTATTAAGACGTATTTTATCGGACTGTCCAAACACCCGATATCCTTTTTAAAACACTGGAAATTGTGGGCTGGGAATATACCCACCAGGTGCGTGTACAAACGCTAGTAATTTTTAAAACGAGATTGAGTGGAGTCGGATGTAGCTTTACAAAAACCAGACGGATACTAGGCGCATAGATTTCGTGAACGCAACAGTGTTTTGGAGGGACCGATGCACATTTTGGCACGCAGGTACTCCCCGGTAGTTTAGTGGCAAACGTGTGCTATCGGACTCATACTCAGCAGAGAGCTTCGCGTGTTGTACCGTGAGTTTTTGACGACGATTGCCATTGGCAAGAAGAAACTGAACATCCGTGCATTTTGATGAATCAATAAACAGGTTACAACCGGTTGACTAAACAGTCAGGACATGAAAATCCTGCTGCAATAGTGTGAAGTTTGGTGTGTCAGAAGAAAGCGTCTAGTAAAAACGTAACCTGCATAATTGAGAAGCGCATTCTGTCTAGTGATGATGACCAAAATGTGTGAACTGAATAGAAAAGATAACGACATAGCTCCTTGGGGTAATCCGCAGATAAGTGCCGACCGCTTCTGACGCACAGTTATCGTGTACTGTCCACGTAGTAATATGTGAGTAGATTACTTCTGACCGGATACCTTAACCGTACTAGCCATCAGAACAATGTTGTTCGGTTTACGCAATTCCAGGCATCAGTGTTGTCAGAAACAAACAAATGATTTTACACCGTTTATTTAGAGTGCTGATGAGGTGAATTGAACAAGATCGGCCATCGCCGTCCGTCTCGAACATCGATTAGCCTACTGATAATGGCCAATGATTGTCAGCTGGACGGTATTTCCAGCGATTGTAAGTTTCTGAGACAGTTTTCACCCCAAGAAAAAATATGCCACTGAGGTGGCTTGAAAAAACCATCTCTAAGAACTGAAGCAACCGGCACAGTTATTCAGCACCAGACAATTTTTTGAATGAAGACACTGCTTGGACGATATAATGTGATATCATTGTTGTTGGGAGCAAGTGAAGAAAACTCGTGACCTAGTGGCCTCGTTGATGCTCATTTTTGGTAGCTCAGTAAGCAACCCCTTTCTCTTCGTCCATTGAATACATTTAGGGTATCTTTAGTGCGCAATGTTACATTGGCGAACTGATTATCATCGTCTTTGGAGGGAATGCGTAAAGTCGCAAATTATTTCACCGAAAACCACTTATACTGTGCATAATCGTTTTGTATCCCATCACTCTTGGCACCCAAAAGTGTGTCGAAATGCACTGAGCATTGCTTTGTTCACATGCGCATCTAACCTTTTTCAACCATGCATAAACCGATGAACTTGCCATAGATTGACGCATAATTACAGAAATTCAGAGCGATTGAAATTTGTATGCTAGCTGTATAACAGACGTATTCTGTGCAAGGAGGTTAGTTTCCCTTGAGGAGCTAATTGGAAGCATAATTAGTAACCTAGTGACCCTCAAGCTCAACCAAACAAAACTGGGACATTTCAACTTTAGCTGTAACAGTTATAATTATGCTTACGAAATAAATGTAGGCAATACGCGGTACGGAATTGTGATTAAACAGAGGGCTGGGTGATCACATAGATAGAGACGTTATTTTGTGGGGTACTCTGTAGTGCGATATAGCCTCACACAGTCGCAATGCCTATGTACAATCCTGAGGTTCTTATTCTGGCCGGCGGTACCTGTCAACTCCACCCAACTTCGGCATTCTAATGTACACTGCTCACATGTATACGTACTAAGCTTGCATACGAATTTCATTCAGCAGCCCAAAGGTACAAATTGTTATGAGTTGATCTGCTGAGCAACCAGTTGGGAAAAAATATCATTCCATTCAATTTAAGTTCATTGGCTTAATGGATACTGCCCCCAGCCCGTAAATATGCTCACATTCTCCCAACAAACAAGTCAGGATTGTGAATTGTGCCACAATTTTTCTAACTCTTACACTAGTTCAGTATCATAAGTCAGTAACTAAGCATATCAGACAAACTGTTGTCAAAGTTCTCCTGAGCATTTGTTGCTGAGATGATTACAGCCAGCAGTTTCATTGACGTTTCATTTTATTTATCTCCGTTTACTTTTTATCCATACCCACACAATTTTTCACCGACCAACACAAGGAGAAATCTTCGTCTTTTCTATAACAGCCTATGAACCTATAGGAAGCGTAAATTGGAAAAAGGTTCACAATTATTACAACATACCATTTGGTTATTTGGTCACTTTCCTAACGTTGCGAACTGAGCTGTAATTCACGGAAACCTCAATGAAGAAACGTGGTTCTAATGGAAAATGGTTGAATAGAAAGTCAAGGGATTTCGACGCCGATGCACGCATTTAAAAAATTTATTCGGGCTGTCCACAGCCGTTAATTGGAATTAATATTCCTCTCCGTGTACGAAAGACAGCCGACCTTGACTTGTTTGTATGCTCGCTCATGATTGTCTATGCACGTACCTGTAACAACCCATACACTCCACTCATATTCACACCGTACATATGTACAAGTGTCAGCATAGCGGGATATTTGTCTGACTGAAAAAACTTGGAGGAGAACATTGTTCATACTTAATTCCCCTCACATTTAACCGAAACTCGTCTACGACTACCCTCTAGGTAGTCTATTGTGAATGTCATATATCAGTCAGGGGTGGCTTGTGAACAGGCCAAACAATGACTCATCCACAACGTATAATAACCTAAATACGTTGCCGTATATGCAAGAAAGAAATCGTAGGCTGTTTTTAGAGAATCAGTATTTTTCACACAGCGAAGAGTGTGGAGATCAGTATACTGCATTAGGCGATGAGGAAAGAACAATAATTCTTATTGACTTTCGTGGGGACAAAAGTAGGTTGTTTGTTGTTCACTTTTTGGGAATGATAGAAAACAAAAAGTGAGGGAGGAGCTAACTAATTCACCATTCTGTGAAAACTGAAATTCCTGATCGGACAAAACTGACACTATCTGAATGGTCTTCAGTGCATTTAAACTGTGGAACGTGAAACGTTCGATATTCAGTCAGACCGCACTACAAGACATTCTTTTATACTAGCTGGTCACAACAATTGATTGGAATATCTACATTGTGAACAAAACAGGTTGTATTGATTAATCTAGCTTTATTGTTCTTAGATTTTATCTAGAAATAATTGGAGATGGTCGACTGGCTGACTAAAATGGTAGAAAGATGAATTTTGACAAAATGGATTGCCCTGTGCTTTTGAATAAAATAATTCAACAGTGTGTATCTATCGAATGCATACTTTGCTGTAACTGCTGTCATAGATTTGCGAGCTCCAAAGACAGGACGAAGTGTACTTAACTTCACTCCAGTGATCCACAAATTCAGGGTCGAAGCTTTAATCTATTCGGTCTTCAGTCCTATTAGCATGAATGGTCACGGGAAAAATTACATGACTAGCAATACCCATGGCAATCACAGGAATATTGTTTGGCCTCCCCGTAGTCATATTTGTACGAAATTTGTCTCAGTGTTCATGCGAAACACGGTCTGTCTATTGCCCTTTAAGGAGTTCAAGCAGAGAAGACTTAGTCACAAAGAGGTGACATCGCGACATGCTACCATCTCCACCCACAGCGGCGATACATACTCAGCTGATCAGTCTGTCCCATCAAGCACTATATCAGTTCAATTACAATTAAAACAACGCTCAAACAAGCAGAACAGATCAGTACTTGCATCACCGCATGGCAGAGTGTGCTTCTAATGGTCAAAATATCGAAAACTCACCTGCTGACTGCAAAAACTCGATGAACCCGGCTTCGTAGATCACCAAACATATCTTAGTATCCGATCATTCAGTTAACCCTATCAAATCGTTTGAGATATTGTAACGTAATCGGAATCCGAAACTGTTAGCCATTAGTGTTGGCAATCTGACAACATGGACGGGTTTTGTGCACAAATTGCCCTGAGACAACCTCATTGCCTTGGAATTCACTGCACTATTGGCAAGAGAAATTGTAAAGTGATACGTTTGTTTCGTTCAGCTGTTGTTGCTAAATGCAAATTGTAAAAATTTGTTATTTTTACTGTAGCAACTGATAAGAGTGAATCAAAATGTTGTCATCTTCTAACATCTGCCTCCTCTCTGTTTTGACTAAATCGATAAGGGGAACTGAATGTTTTCAGAGGGGAGTTTGTGATTTGAATCTGAGCATGAAGTAGTTAGAACAGTTTTTCCGCTTGTCTTTATCTCGTTCTAATCAGTGGCGTGAATTGTGTCTTCGAAAAGTTTGAGAATTTCCACACTGAATTTGTAAAGACTGGACTGGTCGGGGATGCCTACCGGTTGAGCTTAGACTGAAAAGAAACTGACACTAGCACGGTGGTTTGAGAGTAAACACAATGAAACATGAGTTCAGTTTCTTACGCTATCCATTTCAACTGCATCTATCGTTTTATCACGGCAACTATCAAGTTGGCTGTTATGCCCGTTTTGAATTCGACGGAGAAAGTTGAGAATACCACGAAAAGCAAAAATTCTTTGACAAAACCTCCATTGTATTAAAGCACAAGACTTCAAATTGCGAAACACCCTGCACACATGGAATGTATACATTGCATTCAGTGACTGATAGCACTATAACTGATAGCAACTAATCTAATGAGCTTATTAAGACAGCTAGGGTTGATATTTGGGTCCCAACAGTTCAGCCGTATCTCTCTGTACCCAGTGGTGCTTCATGCTTCCCTTCTGAGAGTGAACATATAGAATTCCATGAAAAGAAGCGCGAATGATCTGAGTTTCTATGAAGCTGTCGTAAATTGTGCTATTGAAATCAATTTACTGGGCAAACTGTCGATAGCAAACAATCAGAAAGATGAGCTGATATCCACTGTATTTATTCACAGATCCGATGCGAAACCCAATTGCACTAACCGGAGAACTGGGCCTTGAGGTGGACACTTTGCGTACAACTAGTCGACCACGAACAGGCACACCACGCGAGCGTGAGTATGAACATCATTTCTATGTTGTTTACCCAGAGGATTTTATGTAACCACTGCTTTTTACCGATATTGTTAATCAACCAGGCTGTTTGAGAGGGAGACTGTGTGAACATAATGTGTCACACATCGACGCGTCTCTATTAAGACAGACAAACTGATAACTTGCCGACAAACAGCTGAATGATCGCGCAGATCTCATTTCCGCTATTCGGTTGACAACAACCTTACGGGCATGTCCACAACAATCGTAACCCTGTCAAATATCAGTTTAGAATTTTACCTAGTGAATACTTCAAGAGCGACAGCTTCCAGCTTCCTACAGTGCCCTCATATTTTGTTCTGCTGGTAGGCTGTCTGTGAACTGATCTAATCGAGAGCTTGAAGTGAAGATAAGATGAACTAAAATTGTCACAACTGATGATTCACGGACTAGTGTGGTCATTCAGTCTGGCGAAACAGTCAAGAACAGCATTAATATCACTAGGAAACGAATGAGCTTGGATTAGAACAGTGGTCGTCAGATGTTCATTCGTCATATTTGGTTGTGAGCAATGGTTAACCAGATGCGTTGTACGAACCCCGATTAATATTGAAGCCCTCAGTCAAACACTGTCTACGAATTTAAAGACTGGGGATCGGAACACGAACATCACCCAACTTAGTCTCAGCACTGCCGGTCAGACCAATATGATCAATGCACTTTCACAAGGTCATAGCATCATTCAACAGTGTTAACCAGTTTGAATGGATGAAAAATTGACGGAAAAAGATAACGTAGGCTTGCACAACGCACTCAGTAACATTTAACTTCACCACAATTAGTGTTAAACGTAGCTGAACTACTCGCAAGCCAACATATCACAACACTTACGCAAAGTATTTGAAACCAACATCGACTTTCGCTGATTAAGCACCATGCTTTTGGTAGGAAACAGGATTAGTGCTGACGAAGCCTTTTGGATTTTCCACGCAACCAACAACAGCCTGCTTCTCCGCTTTGTATACAGCGTTAAATAATAGTTTGTTACTGACAAGTGGTTGGCAGATATACTAATCTGCATGAGGCCCGATTGCTAAAAGTCTGGGCTTCCCCCGAACACGGACCAAAGACAGAAACAGCTTACCCGCAAGCGGTAAACACCATATCAGCTGAATTAAGCCGGCAGCTTAGAAATTTCACAGTCGAACAGAGGGGTTTGCGTGGGTGACTTAGTCTGTTGATCTCAAGGTAAAAAGCTCCAAACGGCCTGGTGTGTGCTTGTGTGGCTTTTCGCTTTAGTGCGCAGGTTGGCTTTGCTGTATAAACACTGCTAATTCTGCTGTACCCCAGTCATACTGCAACGTAATGGCAACATATACGTTTTTAAAGTTTGTATCAAGTGACCTATGGGTTCAAATTGAAGGTCTCTGATTTACGCCACAAAAAGGTCGTTATGAGTTCATTCTACGGTGTTTTACGTGGATATAGTAACGAATGTGTATTCAGACTGCCGTTTATGGTTGGCTTACTAATATCCTCATGTTTATGGCGACTAAGCTCATGCATGTTTATCGGGCAGAGGTAAACCGAGTAAGATTTATCATATAACTACATACTTAGGATTTTAAGGATAAGCTTCACGACAGCTTTAGCTAGATTAATGATTCGTTATACGAGTTGATTGAGCATTTACCAGAAAAACTAATTGTTGCTAGATAGTAACTTTTCTGCTCTGTCACAGTACCAGCGTGTCACCTACCCACTCGACTCTGTTAGCAAATATTTTCCTATTGCGGAGTTTGCATATGAAGCTAACTCGGCCACCTTGTATACTAAGTATCGGCAGACACTGACCAACACCGTTACTCTCCAGGTCGTGCTTTTTGTGTATAAACTATCGCAGGTGTCACATAAACTCTTCTTAAATCACTTTCACAATGTTTGAAAGCCTCCACAATCATCTCCGAATGCAAACTAATTTCTATCAGCTACTAATGACGCCCGTGTGGGTGTAATTTGCACGTGACAAATAGAGTGCACATTATTGTGGATACAGCGGTTTCTTTTTGTTTGATTTGGCATTTTGGCGACAAGAGGTAAATACAAGTTCAGGCGATTATTGATTGAATTCTCCCAGAGTATTCGGTCCCAAGCGAACGGTAAACACTGTCTTTTCCGTACTTGTCAGTTACACAGAAAACCTCACTATTTCGACTCTGGGCGCAGTCTCGGGCTCGACTTATCGTGTGAATCATGACTGGTGTCTATTTTGTCCGGTCATTCATGAAAACTGAGATCAAAACGACAGTGTAAACGAACAGTCCGTGTATGTGTCTTAAAACATACATCGGGTCTGCTACTAAACATTCTACTACCTTGGAAACAAAGATACCGGGTATCAGCTTGAAATTGAAAGCATGCAAAATAGGCCGGTGTTTCAGTAGCATTCACAACGACTATGGAATGACTTGTGTCAGTGGTACGGACAAACAAACGGGAATACTATTCTGTAGAAATGCACTTTCAGCAGTCGTGTTTTATTCTAAAGGTGTTCTTATTGATTGCCATCTGATAGTGGAAGCACTTTGCACCGTTAGGAGACTGGTCGGGTGCACATTCTGCAGCAAATTACTGGTGCATGTAGGTAGCTCATGACCGTCGCCATCTTATTAGTTTACGTGAGCAGATCACACATGGAAAAGGTAACGGATTTTCATTGCGGATTTCCCGTTATCATCCCTTTAGTTTGGTGGCAACACTGCGCAAGCTGTACGAGTCTCTGAGCTCTGACCCGGCAACCTGGTGCAGATAAAGCGGTTCATGTACCAAGCAGCTAAATTGTGCTACGCCACTAGTGTCAATGGTGAGTGATATGGTGGTATGTTTGGTCAAACACTCATCGGAGTGACGAATAAATGTTTTCAATAGTTGATCGTATTACTAAGTGGCACATTTCGGACTGCAGATGGGACTCACTCAAAGGCGAAATCACAGCAGGCGTCGCTTAACTAAACTTTGGAACAGTACTTGTCTACGATACAATCTGTTGGCACATTTATAGTCAATTGGTCGCTCTGGAGTCAGGTTACGAATGTCAGCTATATTATCCCGTTTAACCACTTTGCTAATAGTACCGACAGTCTTCGAGCACATCTATCGAGACAACGACACAACCACACACAGCACTTTATCAGTTTGTGAACTTCATGGACACCGAAACACAACAGAGTTTTCAACGAATGTCGCAGTCACCAGACATAAACGTTACGGAACATTTGTGAAGTTAATTGGGGGAATTCGTGATAGTTAATCCCAGCTTGTAGACATCGGTCAACTCATTTCGAGGACGGTTCATCCTCAATGAAACTACTCCTATGAAGTGTCCTGTTTGGGATGAAACATACAACATACAAATGAGAAACTGATAATCTTGATGTGGTACTAATTAAGTACTCGAAACAGAATACTCAGTGTGGTTACCTTCATTTATAAACGAGGGTGAAATCTCTTCTCTCCAATGGAAACACCGCCTTGAAGTTTGAGCCAAAAGTGCACGTGTTTCATCAGAATCAGTTCATTCAAGTCCAAACAATTCTATACACATGAAAGGTGGGTATTCATCTTGGACGTGCAATTGCAACACAAAAGTGTTTACGCAGAGCTGAGTTTTAACCTGACGAAACAGTTATTTAGAAAACGTTTCCAGTATGAATTCCAGTTGATTACTAAGCACATAAACTGTGGAATGACCGAGTTTTGTAAGATGTTGCACATATGACTGACACCTGGTGTTTCAAGATCTTGAAAGAAGTAAAACTGTACTAGAACGGCTCAAAAAGAATATGAGCAGAAACACAGAGGATTACCTCAGCAAATTTGCTACAAACGAGCAAATGTTTGAGAAAACTGAACTAATGAAGGATTTACGGGAAACTGCATTTAATTCTTTTTGAGTTCTATTATCAGTAGTATAGTATCTTTTTTAAAACTTTAAAACATAGCTACGGAAGATCGATAAAAACAGTTTCGAAATGAGTATTCGGTAGTAAAGACTTGATGCGTGAATTCATGTGATTCAGCACTTTTTAAGGGAAGCCATGGAGACAAGAGCGTGTTGACAGTCGGCCGGAAGCTCAAAGCAAGTTGCTCACATATCGCGGTAGTTCTGACGCTGCTCTAACAACGTGGAAATTCACCGCTGTGATTGCGAATGTTGAAGAAATCAGTTCTAGAAACAAAGGCTTCATTACATCTCTAAAATCTACTTTCTCCAATGCGCTCAGCCTGGCTACTGTTTATGGCTACGATTGGCCCAAATGTTCGATTCCTAATCAGAGCGCAGTCGATTGCCGATATCCTAGTATCCAGAAAACCAATGGAAACAGTCTCTTACATACTACAATGAAAATAACGAATGTTTCACCTGAGAGAGAATAACACCGTAGAAGATAATTATCGGGAGGTAGTTGGATGTATTTGCATGTCAACTGTAAAAATTTCGTGCAGCATGATCGTAATGTGTCCGGTATAAAAATTACTTACTGAGGGTAAGTTATTCAAGAAGCGACAGAGCGGGGTGGATTAAACCGTTATTACTTGAGAAAGCAAGTGTAAAATAGTTGGTCATTTCGTTACTCACCAGTGGTAGCAGTAGATCAGGAAAACGAATGTACCCATACGTCACAAAATCAAAGCATCCGAATGTAACGCATCACGCTGTTGGTGATATGTACAGTGTTATGGTTTTCATACCGAACAAAACTAATTTATCTGCTAACTGAACGGCGAGTTTTGAACCGCAAAAGATAATTCGTCATTTTTTAAGTGACTACATATTTGTTGGTATGTGACCCACATAACCGCATGTCATCTGGTTGCTGTAACGCTGCCTGATTCAATGGTATTCGAAGCAACCGAAGTTAAAACCCGCGAGACGACGTACATTATTCTCTATTACGCTCTCAGACTTAACTGGTTAATACATCCCGGGTGAGTGAGCCGAGCAAGCGGAAAATATATCGTCGTCCGTCACTAGACATTTGTCAACTCAAACAAATGAAGTTATGTCGTTTTAAAAGTTTAAAACAGTTCGTTCCCTTTACAACTTTAGACAAAACAGGTAAAACGCGAAAAGGTTTGTAGAAAGGCATAGTAAGCCGAAACCAACTTCGGAACAGGTGGGAACTGTAGGACGAAAGAAGGCTTACTTAAAATTGATTACAACACATACCACACAACGCTCTGACCAATATGTTTGAGTGAACCAAAATTAAGAACAACTGAATGTAGCGTTTTAGTTGGAACCTAGAAAGTACTTGTAATTTCAAACAAAGGAGATCAGCCCACTGGTTTCACTTCATATTATGTTTGCTAAATTATACGTAAATGCACTGAAAACAATATGGGCAGAGTCGAACGGCGCTTCGTCTTCGGAATGAAGGAACACTCGCACACCTGATTACGGAACTCCTTATTAGTAGTGTGGCAGATTTGTGATTTTAGATGAGACCCAACTGTGAAAAGTCAGGGCTTCGGCTGGATTCGAACCAGCGACAGACACAGCATGCCNGATTATAACACATACCACACAACGCTCTGACCAATATGTTAGAGTGAACCAATATTAAGAACAGCTGAATGTGGCGTTTTAGTTGGGACCTAGAAAGTACTTGTAATTCCAAACAAAGGAGATCAGCCTACTGGTTTCACTTCATATTATGTTTGCTAAATTATATGTAAATGCACTGAAAACAATACGGGCAGAGTCGAACGGCGCCTCGTCTTCGGAATGAAGAAACACTCGCACACCTGATTACGGAACTCCTTATTACCGAACAATGGTAATATCGTTGAAACAGGCAAACAACCAGAGTCCGCAGTCGCAAGTGACAAGCTGTCAGCTTATCAGGTTATTGACCCACCTTGTGCATTGAGAATCGAATTACATCATTCCAGATCAAGATTCTTGTAGTTTGTGGGGCCAGTACAACTAATCGACTAAGGCTGCCCTTGTGCATTCAGAAACAACTGGATCAAGTGATCCTTCCCAAACCACTGGTGGAATATCCATCCTACCTATCTCTCTAATTGTTCGCCATGAAATTACCAATTCTTACGACTGTAAGCCTGGTATTAACATGTAGATACAAAATATTCGTGTTTGCCGCTGTTCGCAGCACAACTGTTTTGTTCAAGGTCTTGTTGAATACCCACAAATCCTAAATTTAATTTACAGTATAGTCATACTGATCAGTGGGCAGCAGTTAGCACAATGCGTCCTAAATCACTGAAGGGTTATATTTACATGGGTGAGCATGTGAGCAACACTGGTAATTCAAAACCGTCTAAGTTTCTTTATTATTTGGACATTTTTTCGTTGTTGTCAATTTACTCACACTTTCCAGATTGATGACATTTTTGCAGTGAACTGACGAAGTAAGCTGTCCTCCGTTTGCCTTGTTTTGACGGTTCAAAATGCCCACATTCGCAAACAAAGAGTAATTTTGTTTGGGTCTAGAATCTCAAATCAGTCGGACCGATTTATGAGACTTGCCAGTTTATACTTAACTTTCTCATCTCCATTTTATCAACTCACATTCACTACCTTCGAGAGAGTCATTGTACACGGCAAGCGTGCCTGTTTAAAATGATGGCCGTTGAAAAGTTGAGTTAAACTTGTGGAGTTTCTGGATTGCTGGTTGCGAATGTTCATAGGTCTGTGTCCCGTCTGGACACGGTAATCTGACAAAGACAGTATCCGTTCTACCTGTTTGCAGTTGATCAATAACTCTTCCTACCACGCCTCTATAAGGTCGTTATAGGTTTGATTCGATTACACTCGGCGTGACTCATCGCAAGCCTTGTGAGCATTCGAGTAATTGCCTACTGTTTGTTGAATTCGTGGTCGGGCGGATATGGATTATTTGTGAAATCGTCTGTATTGTGGCAGTATTTCGCTCGAGAGTTGAAATGAAACAGGCAACAAAACAAGCGCATTCTGAGCAGAGCAAAATTCACAATACTTTTGTGGGTGAATTACGATCGCATAAAGTTTTCTGAAGAATTTCAGACTATCGAATGAACTTCAGAGATTGAAACGCTGTTTCTTATTGTGAACAGTACAGTAGTGAATATTTTTGAATAATACATGAGCGGTGATAATAAAGTGCGAATGGTGATTGACAAGTTACATATATAAACTAACATTTGAATTGCTATGAATGCAATTACGAGTTTTATTCTGAATGTAACGAACATTTGCTGTAGAACTTCTTTTGGTCAACAGACTTTATTCACCCACTTTATAACAGATCGTTTGAAAAAGTTTTAGTTATGGACACTCCTGTGTAATATTTCGTTATGAACGAAAACACAGTGATACTAGTTGCACAATAAAACGACCCGCCACAAATGCTTCTACAGCAAATGACTTTAAAAATACAACGGCATAATGTTTATTTATAACCATTACTACAACCACGGAGAGATGATGGAGTGACCAAGCTACGTGCAGAAATTTTGGAAGAAATACAGACTAATCTAGTCTTACAGTAGATGAATGGGATTAGAAGCAGATAAGCTTCGAATGAAACGAGTTCCTAGACTATGTTAGGTTACAACAACGAGGTGCAAATTACCGCCTGTTACAAAGCGTCGAGCGAGTCGATAGACTGATGCATATGCGAACACAAATATGTCAGTAGATGTAGATTACATGTGATAACATCTCGCACTCCCAGGTACACCATATTTCACTAGAAACAATAGCACCGGAATTAAAATCCACGAAGTGAGACCAGAAATTTCACTTATAAAAATCATTGGTACATCCCTTAATAAGACAGTTATCATCGCTGTATTTTCACTAGTACAGTATATTGATAGGAGGAAATTTGTTTGGTGTCGCTCAACACTTTTGCCGGACATCTGACTCACACTGGTGGAATTTAGCCGCAACTCCGTGATCAGTAAATCGATGTGTGTAATGGACATTGGTGATTACCTGCTACTTTGAGTATACAGCTCATTAAGGAAAATAACGATTTGAAAGAGCTAAGGGAGATCGATAACAACTGTGCTTGGTGCCCCATAGATGTTACTTTTCAATCTGTTGTGGGAAGTGAGCACAAGAGGGGTTTATAGCATGAACATACCAACAGGGTCGGACAACTTCCATGGGTTCACATAGATGAGCATGTTGCGTGTAGTATTCACATTCACAGGATTCAGTATAAGTGGATAGAAAGATTTGCATACAGTTGCACTGCACGGTAGATTCGGGTGTGCTGTACACCCTTGACCGGGCGACAACAGTAACGGACGTTAAAATCCTTAATGAGGAAATACTGTTTGCACGTTCGGGCGGTAGAGTGAGAGTGCGAATTGATATTTGCGGAAGAAAAAAAATCTCCTCCAGAGTTATTTAGATTAATTGAACTGTGCGATTTGATTTCTATGCCCAGAACCATTGTTTATGAAGAGGTTAGACAGTTAGACAGTTAGATCAGTGTTACCCACCAAGATAGTTGTTCCTGAGAACATCAAAGTCCAGTGCCCCAGTTCCGTCTCAGTGTACTACGCAACAGACTAGACAACTTCCATGGAATACGACCCTACATTAACTGTGTATTCGACCAGTTGTTCTAGTCAATTCCTTCTGTTGCTTGGGTAAATAACCCACGGAACTAAAATAATCAGATTGACTATCGAAGACGATGGTTACAAATGACAGTATTGGTGGCCAACGAACACCGTGTTTCCCTCAGCAGACACGCCTTTCGTTTCTTTCACAGCATTATGCAACGAACATGTCGTTTACAGTGGGAGTAAATGGAACTCAGATCAAATAAGGAACACACACGTGTACTTGCATTAGGAAATGCATTTTCCCAACCACAATTCTGAGTATATCAATTTTTTAAATATAAATGTGTTGCAGTGCATCGAGCTGAATTATGATGGTTGTTGTTTGAAAACCGGAGTTATGCAACGTTTGTGTTAGAACAGCTGTGATGCATATTGTTTTAATATTGTTCCAGTGCATTCCGCTTTGGTTTTTGGAATTCTTCAAACAGGACTGTTACATAAAAGCTATTTCGTGTTATGAACAACTTTCTTATTAGGATGAATAAATTAGAATTCAATCGACAACCATGCACCAACTGATAAGAATGTTGCAAGTAATCGTAGACTGATTAACTATGCAGAACAGGCAAATGATTATCTCATACAAAAACAGGAACGTTCTTCGCTAAACCACTTCACTTAACTTCAAACCGCCAGCGGTGTTTCAATGTTCGTTATCTTGTAGCTCAACGTGACCCAATCGCAGGAAAAGGTAATTTCGGTGAAAAGGAATGGGACCCTGTTTGGAAGTACAATGGCAGAGTTCGAAGGTCAAAAAGTAGCAACGGTAATTACTTCATGGTTTCAGAATTTATTCAACAATTTGTCTGGTTTGTACAGTCGAAAGGCAATGCGATAATCAGGCGTTGTCCAGTAACACGAAGTCACACATTCTGTCGATATATTTAGTGAAAATCGACATAAATATTTAAATATGGAATGTGGCTAGTTTAAATTATATTTACACGAATAGTTGTCATTTAGGCATTAATTCGGCACTGTCAAGTTAGGAGCACATTTGTCTGAAGTGTTTGAGTTTAATCTACTTCGCAAAGTTTATAGATGCGCTAATTTCACAGGATTGTCCAGAGCTTGTAGTTTCAATGTTGTCAACTCACGGTCTCTCTCAGCCTTTAAAAATCAGCAGTCACTTTTGAATCATCCATCTGCGTGGCATATACTCATAAGCTCATTAGGTTTAGTTGTACAGATTCGCCTTTGAATTAAAATATAGCACTTAATAGGCGATACTTCACTGAATACCTTATTTGACATTTAGTTTTTTTAAAAATAGAATCCGATAATGAAACGCAGTAAGTGTGTAATAAGTAGCAAAAAGCAAGTTGATGATAAAACCTTGTGTTGACAGTGAAAGGTGAGTGTCATGACAAAACTGTATGCACAACATGATTGATAGTTAGGCCACGTGACAAGTCGTTGTTATGTGGAACACTAAATTTGTGACAACAATGGGGCGCAATTTAAATAAACAAGGTGTCCGTTATCGTCAGGCATGCGCAACCCTAATGTTGATGTGAGTTACAAAACCTGATGTGTCAGGTGGGCAGCAAACTTGTCCAGAATGAACAACTTTGTGTGTCCGGTGAGAGCTTGTAGGCAAAAAATTGGTCTGATATATTATTAGTGATAAGCCTGACATGCGAATGGAACGTTTGATAAATACACCGGGGTTCAATATTGGCTAGCTGGACGACGAGACGACTTGCTATATGTCACTCAAAACATTCCCTACTATCCCGCCTACCCAAGTGAGGCTACTGAGTTAATAGCCGGCGGATGGTGGCGGCAGTCTTTATACAACTAGCATAATTTGTTGCTGACAACCGGTCTTCCGACCTAAAAGATCAGCTGCTTCTTTTTACAGGCATTCGAAATAATCCACTAACTGGAGAGAATATGAAAACTTTTGACATCATGGTTGAGGAAAAGGTCCACGACCAGCAGCACCAACAGACGACTGGTAAGTCATTCATTTATCAATACCTTGACCAAGTAAAATGGTGATCACATCGACGGAGCGAACAATGTACAGCTTATTAGTGTTAAAGTAGACATCTTTGAAAAATGGAGACTGCCCACACCAAGATGCCATTGCTGCCGTAGTTGAGTTACTAAAACACGACATTTCGCAACAACGTTCGCACTACTCATTACTTTTAAGTAGTCACGTATGAGTACGTTTTTTCTCATTGGGGTCCACTAACGCTGCCCGTGAGTGACAGCCATGAATCAGATTCGTTCATACCGCTTGTTTAAGCGTTCAAGGCTGATGAGTATGTCCTCTCAGAATCTAAATGAACTGATACATAATTAAAGTGGTGTTCCATTTGCGATAACCTAAAGTCCTGGACTTCTACTGTCGAATCAAGTCATGTTCAGCTGGTTCAATGAGGACGGTAACTTCAACCTAACTGAAACGTCCTGACCACAGAGTTATCGGTCAGACGAAACACAGCAGTTCTGTTCATTCTCATCTGGAAATGATCGGGCAAGCTGAACGCCATTCATACAAGTTTGCAGTTGAGTACTGGGATTTGATTATTTGGTCATGACTACCGGCGTCGTGGCTAACACGGTAGTCTCACAAACATGAGGGTTGAAGTACAAACTATAATTCGGACAAGTATACCCACTGATGGGGGTTCTAGTTGGGGTAATAGTGGAACTCCAATTCAATGCATCATTCCGAAGTATGTTGGCCTGAAGGCTTACCTGACTGCGAAGGTGGCGATCAAGATTGAATGGCGTTCAATGTCAAAAAACCTAAATCCGCGAACTTTTACTGCTGAAACCTAATGTTCCGAATAAAGAATTGTGATCAGTTGTAGGAAAATCTCTCTTGCTTAGCAAATATTTTACTTGAGTCCATATAGAATTTCTTAATTTTATGTATAGGCAACCAAATACCTTACGTCACCTTGTATTCGTGCTCTTCTTTCAAGGCCTCAGGAAGAACATTTTTACAGGCGAGAACTGCTCTACCTATACCGTTTCACCCGGGATGAAGTCACCCACCAAGAGACCACAAACTGGTACTTTCAATAAATTTTGGTGGTTTGAAGATGTCTATTCTGCAATCACATTTAAGTTTGCCTTCTCTTGTTGTTCATGATATACAACCAGGCATACCAAGCAGTTCATCTGTAACGTTCGTAAGTGAGCAAAATGACATGTTAGCTACCTTTAACTAGAAATACTACATTAATAATTCCACAAAACGTCCCTGTAGCATCTATAAAACATTGTTTTTAAGCAAATTAGGAGGGAATGCTCAGATCCCTCTGGAATAGGAAACATAAGCATGTGAACGGGAACAATGAATGCATCTGAGAGAGTACAGAAGATAATGATAACAATTGAACTTTCATTTAGAGGACCGAATTGTTCATGAAGGTCACACTCGAACGAGCACTGTGTAAGTAATTTCCTTAGCACACAAACATGCTAGTAACCCATCGGATGAATATTCCTAATGAACCAATCGTTAATCAATAATTGTGGTTTTCTTCAAGAAACACTGAACTAACCGTTTAAGAAACCAGAGTGTTCCTACTTATAAACAGGATGTGAAGTTGACTCAACGTCCACCGGAAATCCAACGTTTCACATATTAATTGGAACCTTAAGCATGTTTAAGGGTTCCACTTACCGTTTACAAGGGACGCTTGCTGATTGTAACCACGTTGACATCCGGTTAAATATGATCGAATTGTAGCTTAGAGTTAACTCAGCCTGAGAATAATGTGAGTGTTAGATTGGTCTGTCTACTTTAACTTGGCTGCGAAGTCAGGTCGTTGAGGATGAGCAGAACCTTGTGGATTTCCTCTCTAAACAATGTAATCCAAATAACCTATAAGATTCTGGCACACCTATTGGGACAGTCAACAAACGAATCCTGGAGAATATACGCTGTCTAAGCTAAGTAATATGGGATTGTCATGCTTTAATACAATCATAAACTTCATTCATGAAGCACCTTCTGAACGATGGCAATCAGAAAGCTTGTTGCACGCATAATTCGACGGTATAATGTTCATAGGCTTAAACCTATGTATGAAACTCCCTGTCTTAATAGCACTTTACACACGTTTTCCCAAACAAAACAATACCACATAGACTCAGCTGCAATCCAGTAAGGGCTTGACAACTGAACAGAGGCCTTGGTCAATATAGGTTAAGGGCGATGTGTTTGTTATCAGTTACGTGATCACTGTTCCAAATCATGGGCTTGACTGATTGTGGGCCAGGGGGGGTTAAGTGTCTGCACGAACTTTTTCTGAGCGCAGAGGTCAGGGTTGCGCAATCGGATGCTGATGGCTTCGGCAACGGTCAACATTCAAAATCTCACCATTTTTGATCGATTCACTGGCACTGGGTAGACAATCCGAAATGCATCTTTCTTACTGACAGAATGATTGGAGTCGGTCAAGTGAGCAACAATCGCGCTTGAAACAGTTTTAATCACACCACTGTCCAACCACGCAGGATGGTGTTCACGCACTCTGTCCGACAATCGCCTTGTAGTACGACCAATATATGATGCTCGACACGAGCAAACAAATGAGTACACACAAAAATTGGTTGTAAAACATGGAAGTTTGTCTTTGAGTTGTGACATGATAACGGGCGTTGAACGGAAACTGATACACAATTGAGCGGCATGGTAGGTTGTTTCGACTGACTTTCTTAGCTTTCTGGAGATAACTTCGGCCATAGGATCTCCCTTGAAAGGAAGACTAATAAACGCAAGTTTCTTATTCACAGAGGGTGCCTTAAGTTTCAACTCTACCGCCTGCATCGCCTTCTCGATGAAACGCGTTGGGTAGCCATTTTGCATGAACACTTCTTGTAGAAAGTCTAGCTCAGCTTGCAAAGTGTCAGAGGTGCAGATCTTTAACGCCCTACCTGTCAGGCATTTTATGAGGTTTCGCTTTTAATTTGAATGCCACCACTAAATTCCGTAAGGTGGGTTCAGCAAACTGTACTGAGGAAATTGAAAGACGCTGGTAGTAGAATCAGTTATGCCTAAGTAAGACTGCTTTATGTGAAATTGAACCAACCACATTAAGCTTTACTTCCAAAAAGACGGTAACCTATAAACAGATGATGTTGACATTAGTGCATCAATCAGCTCGCTGTCAGTCGATATATTGCATTGTTCATTCATAATGGAACACAGATACTATCACCACTCAAACACACCGTATCCTGCCGATAAAAAGGATCAAACAGATAGCAACAAATTTACCTGACCAGCTGCATTACAAAATCAACTTTGTCATTGAGCACGGGCATACGAACATCCTGTCGCTTTCACGTGTTCAACTACAGGGCAGTAGGGTTTGTTGTCTACTGGGTTCTGTTCACCTGATAAAATCTTAGTCGGGACTTTAAGTGAACCCCTGTAATTTCATGTCGACTTGGTACAGCCACGCTCTACTAAGAATTCTGTTTTATCAAACTAGCTGAGTCAGCTTGAGGGAAACCTTAACAAGAAAGATTTCGTTATTGAGAAACATGCAAAGAAAATGACTATTCATCGTCAATTTCTGGGTGACTTCGAGGAGAAAGACTGGCTATCATGATGAATACAGCAGTTAGGACAACAAATGTCTATGTTTGTTTGCAATGACGGCAATGACTCTACAGCCATATGGAAAACTGGTCTGACTCCGGTTACCGGACGCATGTTAAGCACAGACCGGTTTGTCGTGTTGTGCACCATTACCAACGAATCTCTAAACC
>QNGE01000146.1:291079-308367 GCA_008508345.1 Paragonimus westermani
TTCTCTCGTACCAAGTTGGAGATAGCCACGTTGTTGTCATCGAACCAATCCGGGCGTTTCTTGCGCTCCACACCGATCGTCTCGGTGGCTGCTACCATAATCTGTTTCTTCAGTTGTTGCCACATACCCTCGGGGGTAGTGGGTACAGGATGCTTGTGTGAATTCTGGAACGACATGTTCAAACAGAGCCCAGCTTGGTTGGTACAACTCACATGGATACCACATTTACTCATTCCGGCCACATATCCGGTCATAAAGAACCCAGCGTCAACGTTGGCTTTAAGTTTGTTGCCATGTTCACCTCCAGTGAATCCTGAACAAGGTTCCTCAGTAAGTTAAATAAAACAAACGAGGGTCCTTCCAGAGTTCGCGGAGGAGGTACCAGTTAAGAAATGGAAATCACCGTTGTACAACGAATGTACTACACCCATCTTTTTATCACTCCCAGGTTGACTTGATAATGTATGGTGTATGGGTATCGATTCTGACGTTCAACCTCATAATCTCTACTGAAAACTTCGATATAACCTGGCAGACTGTGTTATGTAGTTTTTAAGTTGCAGTGAAATATGTCACAGAAGTCAATTATGCAAAAAACCGTTCCGACTTCTGTTGATTCTGTTCTCTTTCCTTCACGACCATCTGCAATTTTCGAAGTATTTTGTTGAATTGCTGTTGCATTATCCAGTTTAACATCTGTTTGGAACAATCCGTGGTTTAATACGTGAATAGTGGCCAGCTGAAATTCTTTTCACAATATCAGTCCCTCAATATGTTTACTGCGTGCTTGATAACTTTAAGAAAGTGGACTTGCAAGCAAATGACAAAAACCATTGATCATTTGTCAATTCTACCAGCCAACACCCTCTAATATCTGGTTGAGTTGGTTCCATCGGAATGTGATTAGTGGGCTTCCGCTTTGTGTAAAAAGTATATCCCTACCGTTAAAACCCGTGAGGCAAATCAATCAAGGGTTTACAGTCTGCCCTCCAAACTATTTCCCTGTTAGCTCTATGTCAACTGATATTCCAGCCATGAGGACTGATTGTTTAATTGTCTGTTATCCGTATGTTGACTATTCAGTGCTATTGACCAGAACCCCCTCCCCCAACCACTAACCGGTGATCCTTGAACACACACTTTAGCGGTCCTAATCCAATAGCATTGCTTCGTGTAATGGCCGTCTCCATTTGTATCAGGTAAATAGGGCCCAAGAGCAGAAGTAATGTACTCACCTCGTTAATTAACCGCTCACGTGATTTGTGGTGGATCACCCATAACCGTTTACACAGTTTCAAGAGATGGTCGTGAGATTTTCTTTGTACTTCACATGTTTGCAAGCCTGTTTACCTTCAGGTCGTCTAAAAGCGGAACAGTAGAGACGCGAGGATCCAAGACAAAAAGGGTCCCAAATACTGTCTACAGAATTCTGAGCTAGAAGAAAGATCAACTGTTCAAAACTGCTTACTACCAGGGTTTACTGAGGAGCTTGTTGCGTCATTCAATTGGACTGGTATTATAACGTCTGTTTCTTGCCTGTCAGTTAGTGGGAAATGCTCTCCTGCCGGAAATGTATGTCTATCACGTTCTCAAGCCCTTCTAAACCGTCCAGGTCTGATTCGGGTATAAGTGATTCCAGCTTCACCTTCTCAGTATATTCTTTGTAAACCCCTTGAGTTTCATGCTTGTAGAATTTTGATGTATAACCAGGAGGAATGTTTGAACCGCGATCTGGTGAATAACACATTATTCGTTAAACAGGATCTACCTTAATTTTGTTAATTACAGCTTCTTCACGCAATACAATTACCGGAGAGAATTGCACAACGTACGATATCAATTCCGAAGTGAGAGAACCTAAGACACGTACCAGCACTAAAGCGTCCAACCCTGTAAACGGCGAAAATGTGACAACGTTTATGGTCTCTCAGGAAGAAAGGCAACGCCCCATCAAACCATATGGTAAGCTCGACAGATATTCACTTTGGATCTTGTTGTCATGCTTTGCCAGTCATAAACCTGTCCACACTTTTTGTCACCGGAAAATCTAGGTGGTTTTAGCTGACCACTTTTCCACAGGTTGATGTCATCAGTTTTGTTGGCTTTTCCTATCGTTCCACATACTACCTAAAGACTGACTTCAACAGACGTGTGGTGTACAATTAATTGTTAATTTTTAGTCTATAGCACCTTCCAAGTCACCTGATGGGTCAGACGAAGTGGATTCCACTAGAACAGCTAGATGGGCAGTTAATTCGAACCCATCTTATCGAAAGAGAAACATCGTGTGAGAACTTACCCCATCGTCTTCCTAAACAAGGAGAGTGATCAAATGTGACATGCACAAAGTGTGTTATCCAACATAACTATCTTTTGACGCAGATTCACCATTTTGGATACCGCGAACTACCAGTTGTGCATAAGTGATGCAGGAGACATAACACAGGCAGTCAGTCTGGTGTACTGAGTGACAACCATGTATAAATCGACGAATTCCAGATTAGTTTTCAAATTCGACAATTCCTGAAGTCTGTCAGTTAGCTTGACGAAATTTCTGCCTCTTCATAATAGGAAAAGCAAGCGGAATCATGGCGGTCATAGCAATCCCTCCATTAACCTGCTCGGTTCAAGTCCACAACAACGGTTTTGTAGCTCGTCTGTCCGTTAAAACGGAACCGGTGCAAGACAAACTTATTCTATGTTTATGAACTCACTCTGGCCGATTGTGCACAAAAATGTGCTAGTCTTGAGAGTTTGTTCCAGAAACAGCATATTCGTGACCGCAGCAATGCATTCGTTGTGTGAAAGTACATTCACTGGCGACGAAAATGTCAGATTTTTACGTTAGTATTATGTTCGTTGACGAAAGACGAAAATGAACTTCGGAGTGGCGTGTGCAGTGAACGAAAACAAGAACACTTGGGGTGGAGTAATCCATCATATAAGCGTTTTTTGTACTATCAAACTGGATCCGGTGACTCAGTTTCACACCAAGCGACCGGACAACCACCGGACGCCCCTAAGCTGATTCTCAGCGGTCAACCGTTAACAGTCGTATACCATGCCAAACAAAAGACTTAGATCACAACGTCGTGCAGCATGGCTCGACCAGAGCGTACATCTTCACATTAGCTAAACCAAATGTGATATGCATCTGCTAAGAAACATATCAAGATAGATCTTCGAAACGCAGCACAGGCCACAGTTTGGGCAGAGTTAGAGCTGAAAACCGCCACCCATTCATCCGCGAATAACGGTTGCTTCGGACCATTATGCAGATGACATTTAGAGCCAAAATATTCTACTTCCTGAAATGTATTAGTTGCCGATGGCCACCTGATATGGTTAGTCCAAATATGCTCGCATTTTAAACCGCAATAATCCGTAAAACAAGCAGCTCGTTCAGCTCTTTTGTGTTATGCTCCTTGATGTTATTCTCTCACTAAATGAGATGATCCACTCACTGATTTACACGCTGATAGCGCCGTCTGATCCACAGCCTTCCTGTAAATACAACTATTTCATAGGGCTGTGCTGTTTTCCAAGCGAGGTGCCAGTCAACCAAGTGAAGTTAATTGATCGTGCACAAAATTTCACAGCAGGATGACTCGTCAATTTTAATGCAGCATCAACCGCTGCGATCAGGGACAACGTGGTGCTTGCTGAAACATATCAGCTATTATTCTACAATGCATGAGCTTCGAACAACATCTAGCGATGTTATGCCTCGAAGTAGATATGTTAACATTGGTGCAATATGTACTACTAGAGCACATCGACGACTCAGTTTTCTGTGGTTGCAGAGTAGTGGTTGGTGCCATACAACAGCAGATGCAAGTAAATTGCATGGGTGTGCAACAAACCTTTAAACATGGGACTTCGGCTGAACGTTGACGACCAAAATCTTTGCATAACATGCGGCCACGTCTTCGATCATTCGAATAAGTATTACTAGCCGGACGGACCTTGATCAACAACGTATTGTTTTGGTCTGAGCACAGTCTGCCAACTACGATGGATAGCCTCTTCAGCAGCCACTTTCTGACGTCGTAATCAGCGCAATATAACGTGGCTATTGTAAACACCGTACATTTGTGATAGGGTTTAAAAATCAAATAAAATCTAGTAGATGTTGGTTGATCTGAATGGAAGTTTGCTTTTCGAAACAAGGCTGACCCGTACCTACTAATGATATTTTGAACAAAACGGAATTCTTAAATTGATATCACTATCGATGATATATGGAACTGGAAGTTTGCAAAGTATCCATACAGATTAATGATGATCTCCTGCCTTCTCAAGGAAAACAACTGTGTCGTATGAACACTGTTCACAGTGTACAAAAATCAGTCGCTGTGCTTGTGCGATATTTAATCAACTAACTGTAAGCAGAAAAATCCGTTACACTGTTGTTTTGAACTTCTGTATCAATTACCCCTTACGACGAAATAACAGCTTTCTGCTTGCCTCATCATGTTTTTTTATCGGAAAATCATTAGTTATTTGCGATGGTTGAGTGTCAGTTTTTCAGCCGGAACTAATGAGGACTGGATTTTTTTGCATATGGAATAAGTTTCTGAAATGTCAGATTGCCGATGGATGTAAAATAAAGGTGGTCGTGTACTGTACTTTCTTAACGGATGCCAGCCGCCATCTGATAAAACAACAGAGCTCGTCGGACTCTAAAAACCAATGTAAAAATAAATAGTTTATAACTTAATTTCATTTCAGCAATAATCACTTGATTAATTCCGGCCCATTTGGTAATATTTTCTCTAAACAGATGTATGCATCTACATGGTCAGCATATTTTTTGTAAGCAATGCACTGTTCACTCATTATTTCCTGGTTGAAATAGAATGTAATCTGTGTTAAACATTAGCTTACTACTGAACCGTTGCCTTGCGTTGTGAATAGTTGGAACAGTGGAGACAGTTATCAAAACGACGACTTGATTGCTCTACAGACATGTAGTTCCCCATTATATAAGTGATAACTGAGGTGATTAATCTGCTTTCGTGCCACCTGATAAATCTGCAGGATGAGCTGGCGAGCTAGTAGTCTAATCAGACTAACTTTGAAAACTGAGATTATTGAAAATCACACAAACATTCACCTCTTACTTTACCTTAGGTTGAACCTACCTTTGTACGACACGCGCTGGTTGTGTTAGTTTATTTCATTGGCTTACAATGTTCTGTCGTTTACTGTCTCACCCTGTGTGGTTTATAATAAGCGCGATATTTTTAAATTAAGGCAAGTAGGGGCAGGTTTCTGATTATAAGAGGAACTGAGAAGTATCTTACTGAAAACAGAAAAGGCTTTCCAGGAAATCTGAGGTTTTGTAGGAAATTTCTATCAGGATTTCGCTGAACAATGGATGCAGAAATTTGAGCACTGGAATCCGATTATTTTCGGAGTGTGCATTTCCACTGATATAGTGCTTTGCTAGTTTTTATGAAACTGAATACTAGGCTGTATCTAAACTTATCAAAAGGAAGTCCTAGTATGTTACAGACGACTTCCTAAAATTGCTTCTCCTCACAAGCGGGCGGTATTCCCAGGTTTGGGCTGAGAACATGCAGCTGTCGAAGAGAAGTGCTGTTCCGTCAGATCTGTCAAGGCTAATTTATTTGGAGTTGATTCGTTAGAAATAACACGTCAGTTGCCGTGAGAGAAGAGAACGGATGTGGGTCCGTTGGAGTAAGTAATGAGTATTGCGTTTCCGTGATAATGTTATGCTTGCCTTTGGAGGTGGAATAACGTGAGTTAATAGGCGATCAGGATAATGAATTGGCGACAGCTGATTTCCTCGCTCCATGTTAAGTTATACTCCATGGATAAGGCCATCTTTAAAATAAGTCATACACGAACATTCGGACGATTATCACGTTATCTAAATTCGACACATTCAGAAATAAATTGGCGTCTGTTGTTTTGTATACCATGCACGGGATCACATCAAGACTTCATTATAATTCAGTGGTATACTAAAGCGTTGTTAGAAATAAAGTTTGATGTTATGTATCACGTTTAAAGTTGTCAGACTGAAACGGAATGCTTTCATATGACAAAATGTCTATACGTTTTGTAGTTTAAGAGGTCTCTATTTCGGATTAGGATATTCGAAGTAAGTTGGCTAGGTTTCAACGGCGAATGGGTTTGCAGGGCTAATGTGCACACGAGATGCCTGAAACAGATCAGGGTTGCCTAGCTTTTACAGAGTGACCGGACGCGATTATAACAACAGAGAGTAAACCAACTTAGCCTGCCTGGACCCAGTTACCTGGGGTATCATAAGTTAACATGCAGACATCTTAAATTGAAAGAAATCATAATACATATCCATTCCGTTTATAAAGTACGACATTTCAAATATTAACCAGTCCCTATTTCGTCAAGTTTGCCGAAACAAGTTAGACTAGCAATAATTGCATAGGCTACCTGACCACTAATTGGTTGAGTAACAAAACCATTCAGATTATTCACTGATCTTCGCCTCTTTCACTTGTTTGAAGTACTACGAAATTCGGATGTATGTCTTTGTTTTAACTGAAATTTCAGTATACCGGAACACTTTAACTGGAGAGAACGTGCCCAGTTACAAAATCACTCCAATTGAAAGGAATGTCATCCCGAGGGCTTTGAAAGGTAACCTGGTGCACGGTTGAGCATACGTATGAGTCAGATATATGTTACCATTAAAAATACCCCGCAATTTTAATAATGTCTCGGTTCTTCCAAAGTGCTGCCGTTGCAAAAATAACTATCAATGCTGGTAACAATTCGGAGGAATTATTGTCTACCTTGTAAGTTGCGACAGTGCGGGAAACATTAACCTCCGGTTAACTGTTTCAAGAACGGCCCACATCTCGATTCTAGTTAGTGCCACCCTTCAGAAGATTGTTGTTCCATCATACGGAACAACAAACAATTTCTCACAAAAAGCGCGATTCGCATGAGGGACTTGAAAACGAGGAGAGAACACTTTGTTTAGTTGAATGCGTCAAGTCTACGCGAGGAACAGACCGTGCGAATCTACAGTCGGTTTACCTGATCTACTTTTTCGTTATAGCCAAGACCATTGACTGAACCCGTGTACGTAATTTTCCAAGTCCGATTGCTATCAACACTATTTCAGCTTCATCAATTCTGTTCCGCTCTAATGTCTTTTACATTACAATTCTTTGCGCCGTTACGTTATCCGGACTGGAAATATTGTGGAACGGCTGAGTAGTAAATTAAAAATAAGGGCTGTGAGATATCCGCACCAAATCTAAAACGAATCAAGTCAGACAGCTCGGGGCTCGTGTTTAACATGTTGTTAATAAATGGATTGAGAATAAGATAAATTTACGAGCAAGTTGCAATACTCAATGGTTCAGCCACCGCGGGTGGCCTTCCCCAACAGTGCTGTAATCGAAATCACATTAACAAAGGAACAGAAGTCACGTGGGGTTTGCGGTGATTAGGTCAACCTGTGCTGCTGAACTGAATGGTCAAACTCTTGGCCCATTACGTGCGGATGAGACTGATATAGATAAGATGCGTGATGCCTGATATTATTTATCCGCCCCTGTCACACTGCAGATAGGGGGTTGCTGTCACTGCGATTAAGGCAAACGTGTTGTACGTATGTATTGTGAGAGTTTCAGCACGACATCGCTCCGCATGGGAAGGTGGACTTTTTTGAACTACGTGAGCGTTATCAAAACATACGTTTTGATTTTCTGACAGTGTATGTAATGCGCTGGTCAAATCTTTGTCTAGCTTCCGAAGTTGATATTCGTCTTCAGGAGGGAACCTCGTTTGCCACTTGTGTTTCAATTGCCTGCTTGTCTCCCTTGTGTAACTGGCTTTATAATTATGGCATTGGATTTCGTAAACGCAGTTTCTCTGGTCGCCCACTGAAACTGGATCGTTAAGATGCGTTACTGATCGTTCTAAGGTACAATCTAACCGAAATACAGTACGGATAGCGCATTCAGGAAGAATGGAGCGAATGTTTCATATACTTGTTCACGATACGGTATTTGCACAGTAGACTTGAAAGTTCTGATCGTTTTTGTCTCCTCCTCAGCTGACATGCGCTTAATTGTGTTATGAATAAATGCGTTTGCATACTGATTGGCAACCAGAACAGATGGAACGAATTTGTTCAGATTTTTGTTCACGATATGGTATTTGCACAGTAGACTTGAGAGATTTGGTTTCTTTGGCCATCTCCTCAGTCGAAATACGCCTTAATGTGNTATCCGTACTGTATTTCGGTTAGATTGTACCTTAGAACGATCAGTAACGCATCTTAACGATCCAGTTTCAGTGGGCGACCAGAGAAACTGCGTTTACGAAATCCAATGCCATAATTATAAAGCCAGTTACACAAGGGAGACAAGCAGGCAATTGAAACACAAGTGGCAAACGAGGTTCCCTCCTGAAGACGAATATCAACTTCGGAAGCTAGACAAAGATTTGACCAGCGCATTACATACACTGTCAGAAAATCAAAACGTATGTTTTGATAACGCTCACGTAGTTCAAAAAAGTCCACCTTCCCATGCGGAGCGATGTCGTGCTGAAACTCACAATACATACGTACAACACGTTTGCCTTAATCGCAGTGACAGCAACCCCTTATCTGCAGTGTGACAGGGGCGGATAAATAATATCAGGCATCACGCATCTTATCTATATCAGTCTCATCCGCACGTAATGGGCCAAGAGTTTGACCATTCAGTTCAGCAGCACAGATTGACCTAATCACCGCAAACCCCACGTGACTTCTGTTCCTTTGTTAATGTGATTTCGATTACAGCACTGTTGGGGAAGGCCACCCGCGGTGGCTGAACCATTGAGTATTGCAACTTGCTCGTAAATTTATCTTATTCTCAATCCACTTATTACGAATTAGAATTCCCCTTGAAAGGACTAGAGGAATCGGAGGGAGGAATCATGAAGGAGGACCTTGAAAATACCTGGAGGTTGCAAACGAATCCTGAGGACCTGTGAAAATTTCTGGTGCACTGGAGACTGCGTGTTAGATTGGGGGGCTCACCAAGCTGTACAAACGGAAAATACTCGTGAACTTGTTTGAAAATAATCACGAGATTCTGAGGAGAAACAACCAGAGGGTCGGATTATTATTAATCTATTGTCTTCCGGTTTGACGAAATTTGCGTTGCATTTTACTTTGATACAGAACCAGTCCCCGAATTTTCCACGTGCCGCAAAACAGTGATCGAATGAATTGTTCAGAATCATTGCGAACTGCACAGCTAAATTCGCACCAACGCTGCCATTACATGTATTTTCACAAATACTATATTGCTATCTTGTCAGATTGTCTATAACTAATTACTAAATTAACCGGAGCTCCGCCCTACGGAGAGGCAAACATTCATACGTTTGTCCAACGTTCTCTGCTTATTCTGTGCAGGGCAGTGCAGCATACGCCTCCATATTCTTATGACTAAGACAGTACTAATTATGGATTGTTGCTGTATGGTTTATCCTAACTCTTTCGATAATTACTGCCCTCGTAATATCCGTGTTTCCATTAGCCAGATTAATATGAACAGTTTCGTTCTTACCGTGAGCCTGTTTCTCGATGTTTTTCTGATAGACGATAACGTGCCTGTGGTATGTGCTGCCATCTGTCTATTAATTGTAAAGCGATACAATTCAGATGCTTCGTCGATCGGGAGTAGCTAATCAAAATCATTATTTACCAACGCTGATGGGTAAAAATGTTGCAGGGGTATATATTTCGTTTACTGTTATAGATCGAGTGTGTTAAACTCCACGACATGCGTGACTGAAATGTAGTAACGAAACACGAATATTATTTGACTAGCTATCGTTTGCAAACGTCAATTTGATAATGCTACACACTTCGGGGAAGACTCTCTTCCATAACTGTTCTGTCATCACCTGAATATCGTTTATACCTGCTTAAATGTGTGGCACCGAATAGAGTACACCAACTGGCTAATAAGTTTATGTATATTTGTAACAAACGTTCTGATGGCGTCAGTAAACTAGCGTTCTTTGGCAGATCTAACTGAAAAAGATCCTATCAGAGAACCAGCAGTCACGCACGAATGCGATTTATGCAGAAAGTTTGCTAACAGGGCTCAGAAGGTTAATACATCAGATAGCACACGGAAGAGAACGACGTTAACCGTTAATCCCTGGTGACAAGTGCAAATTCTTGAAGCACATCGATATTCACAATGGCCAAATAATAGACTGAATATATAATCCGCTTGGATAAGATTACCTGGCTAGGAATACTAGCCGCAGAATAAATGCAATAAACATACACGGAGCTGCAATTCTAATACTAATGTTCTTACTTAACGTTGCAGTCCACTAACAGTTCTGATGGTGATTAATTTGATAAAACTGGTCGATAATTACCAGTAAGAATAGCAGAACACATCCCAAAATACATGGATTGAAGAATGATGCTGTACAACTCAGTTGGGATTCCTGTAACAAAAATTATCCAAACCCCTGGTTACGACACATCCGTTGAGTTACCCCACCAAATCATTCAGAATACGCTAGTGTTCGAAACCTTAGGCTCCTGCCATTTAGAGGGATAGTGCTCGTAAAAATTATCAGCCCATGTTGTGCTTATGTGTTGTATGCATGTGCTACTTTAGGCTGACTTCTTTCAAACCTATCCCTGTACGCGTGTTTTGTCATTTTGATTGAACTGTGTATGTTCATGTTTTACGTGTGCAACTGGTGGGAGCAAATGAAATATAGACGGCTAACAAGATTTGTCCTTTACCCGCATCAACGTCCTTGATCAGTGCGAAAAACTGTATCAACTTTTAATTGGATGTTCAGTACCGTCGCTTGATTATCGTCTCCTGAAGTGGTCACATGCCTATCATATGGGTCAAGGTCTAGGAATTAGAACGACATCTTCCGAGCGACAACTACATCCAGTTTCGTGCACAGATTCCTCCAAGCACCCTACTAGTAAGCAGTTTTGTATGTTAATCTCTAGCTTGGTAATACAAACAAGGGTAATCTTTGGGTTGGCATTCATCACTCGGATCAATAAAACACAGAATGACCAACAAAAAAGTGAGTGTGGTATATCACGATACCTAGCTGTCTAGTTATAGTCTAGGGAATTGGTGGCTATTCAAAGCAGACCGGAAAAATGAGGCTTTCGTGAAATCTAGAGCAGAAATCGACCAAAATTTCATATACAGTTTGCTACAAATTTCGTAACGATTGATGCATATCGAGTGATATATTCGCTTAGTTGTTTCGACAATATCCATACCACGCAGAAGATTGAACATGAGCTGTCACCCGGTTGAGTAGAAGTGAGACATCTTTACTCTATCGACTTCGCTATAAAACTTTACATTATAAGACATTTTGTTATAGTATATCACCTGATCCGTGCATGCTGAACGTGTTGCTAATAGTCTGTTTGTCTACGATTCGTCTGTGTAAATGATATTCAGAAAACACTTGACTCTCTTAACTCTTCGGCATTTGTTCTTTCCATGTTTTGGTTTAACGACTGGTGTCTGAGTGGATTAGAGCTCTGCCCATACAACTAAAGAACAATGCATTAAAGTGCGGGCCTTTTCAGTGCCTGCGACAAGCCTGCGAAAAACCGGGAACAATGAGGGAATGGAGATTAGAGACTGGTGTTCATTTTGTAGTCAGTATTAATGTTTTTCAATGGCCATGGTAGTACTGATCAGCCGTGACCTTTTAAATCTTTACACTTTCTTCTCAAAAGTTGATAGAAGGTCTGTGTTGGAGACAAGGACCAGCATCCATCGCACAACATCCTTTGGAACCGTCACCATCAAATTTTCTTTGTACACATGTGATGGGGGTGTTTCCACAAACATTAAGAATGACTGAATTTCTGAAGAATTACGCTACCTATCGCTGCCGAACATTCATACCGGGCACAAACAACGCCCCAGTCCAGTCATATCGCCTCCATCCGAAAGTTAAAACTTACTGGTTCTTGTGGGTCAGGGTTTATCTATCTAACAAGCAGCCACTTTGATGTCTCCGGGACCACCAACCTATCGAGTTTGACGACTGTCGAACAGAGGCAGATAATAAACCCTGGCTATCACAAGAAAATTTAAATGCCGTCAAGAAAACAGACCTCATGGTTGTAAGAACTGTCCTCACAGACAATGAAGCCTGGGACGTCAAAAGAGTGGCATAAGCCCCACCACATTTCAGAACAACGTGGGCAGGCATTGTTAACTTTAGGGGCACCATGCATACTACTGATATCGCATACCCACGCTTTTGTGTATCGAAGGCCAGGTGGAATGTTTTTCTGAAAGCACGAATGTGCCTCCAATATGTTTTAATTCACAGATTGCTGCAATGATTGGACGTAGAGAGTTACAGTACTAACCCCGAACAGAGCGAGTTTCGAGAGTGATAAATCCACACAACCTTCGTAGCACTGTTTCGCAGATTGCTATCCTATACGACATTATGAAAAACGAATAACTACGTTTAAGATACAGACATCTGCTGGCTTAACACCGTTTTTACTCTGTTCACTTTTCCGTATGCAGAACATCAAAATCCAATCAGTGGGGACCACCTCAAAACCTACATTTATCGTGTGGGCGAGGGTAACGTGGCGACAAGAAAAAGAGGCAAGCGGATAAAGTTGAAACCATTAATTTCTGAATCGTCGTATTTTTGAGAGTATTGCCTACGTTTTGTCAATCAGTTCAACCCCGGTAAATGCGATCGATACCATACAATGTTTCTTTCTAAACATGAGCATGGTACACATTTCGTAACATGTATTCAGTTCAAATGAGTTTGATATATTTTTCAATTCTCAGCGAGTTTGACATTTCCCACGGCTGGCTAACGAAAGTTTGAATTTGCCTTCGAAAACACTGTGAATGACAGAAAATTTACCCTCGGTAACATGAGTTGACAAAAATTGGATTTGTGTATATGCTTACTTTAGTCAAGAGAAGAAAGGTATATTAGACAGGCTTGTTCTCAGGGCTGGATACACCACATTTATGTGGGTCCTGTGAACAACTTCAAGTATGTTTACATCGCTCTTCTTGAATATGGTAGTCAAACAAGGGCAATTACTAGAAATATAAATTTTACATATTAACTCTGTTTCAGATGAATGCACTGCAATTTTTATGCTGAAAGTTTGCTTATCCTACGTTTCGGATTAATCGGAATGATAACTTTGCAATGCGATTGGCTTTGACACTTAATCATCAACATTTTTTAAAAATGAACTTTTACTAAGCTCAATATTCAGACGGAAGAGCAAACGAGGAATGATGGTAGATTATAACCGGGGGTAAACCATAATCAATCAGAATAAACAAGGTTTCTTATTTTCGATAGGGAAAAAAATCCACTTTGGTATGTTTGAAAGAGACTCAGCTGTGAAAGATGCTTCCTTCGCCTAACCCCGAACGAAAACCGAAGCAGTGTGCACAGAATTATCAAGCTGCAGAACAGTACTGAATGTTAAATGCTCAGCAACGTCTTTGGTTGATTTCAGCATGAATTATCTGAACGATCCTACCAAATCAGTCGAGCCTTGGATCAGTAGGTATATTCCACGTCAGACAATGAGACAGGATGGTTGCTGAGCTTTGGATTAAAAGTTCTGCGCTCCCAACATAGTACGGCTAGTATGAGAAGGTTGCTGCGTTTGGACGCTTCATTCCTCTGACTGAATGAGAACCGAAAGAAGGTGTGAAATTTTTGTAGGTTGGTCTCACAAGTTAGCATGGTTCTACAACTACTTAATAGAAATTCTGTATGATAACTGTGATATCTGTTAAAACACGATTGTGTAAAGGCGTCTGCCCGTACTAGTTCTTCGCGTTTCAAGTGCTCATACCATTTTTTCTATTGTAAAGCACTCACTATGTAACGTCGTATATTGGAATGTTGACGGAGGCGTTCCACATTCAGCCGTTTCATTCGAAAAGTCTTTAACTTTGCCATTTGTAATACGCGTCGATATTTACTAGCCTTCTTTGAGTTCGTCGTTCCTTTTCTCCTCGCTGTATATAGATATAACTAATGGTAATCAAACGTTTTTCCCACCTGCGTTCGAATGATTAACTTCTGGCTAAACAATCAGTTATTTTCATTTCTTAGATTTAAGTTCACCATTAACCGGTAATGGATGCAGAGGGCGCACCTATACTGTATCCGTTGAAGAGCGGCATGTCGTAGGTGGTGGTGAGAACAGTAATTCGGGTGGTCGAATGCGGGCAAGATCTCAAGGACCGACGAGAAACGTGCTGACTGGGGAAAACTGTCAAACCTATTTGATTTGTCAGGAAATGCGTAGTGAACGGCCCAGTTCGTGCACGAGTGGCGGGCTTCTTGGCAGAACAAGTAGGTGAAACGTGAACACTAGTTTTACGGTGAAGTTATTTGTGTTTACGTATTTTTCCACTGGTTCGAATAAAACGTTCACACAAATCACGATTAATCACATTAACAAGAAACTTGCGAAAAACATTGCAGAATATAGGCAACTTTTCAAATAATTCAATGCCGATGCAACTTCTTTGGCAAACCGCTGTATGGTGTAACACATGTTCTGGATACTTTGCTTACGAAGCAACAGGCGGGATTTATGATTTATAAGGTATGCTCGACTCAGTCTATTCGGTTCTGATGGCGTAAGTTGATTAACTGGGTGGCAGCGTAGTTTGCACTTACTCGAACGTTTGCGGGTTCAAACTATGATTGTCATTTGAGACGTGTTAAACCCATACAGTCCGCATGTCATAGTACGGCTTAATACTGTTTAATAAGCCTCCCCTGAATGGCATTCTCCTCATCTCTGGCCCCTAAATGCTCACTCAAATTTACGAGAACACCAAACGAAAAATGGTTTTGTTTAGTCCTACGTTGGTAGAACGGACCGGTCCGTACGACAGCGGATAGCGGACCTCATTCGTAGGTGGGTACTTGAAGTGATGTCTTGATAAACACCGCCAAAGCAGCGGCTAAGCCGGGGCTAGGTATCTCCGGCTGCTAAATACTTCTTAAACATGGGTCTCGTGGTCGGCCTGTCAACATCCTTCATTGCGTTCTCACATAATCCAGGTCCAAAGTTGTTGGGCTTTCAGTAAGCGACTCACACCAAGCAGAATCGGCCACTTCTCTCCGCACAAAAGGTGTTGATACCGTCAGCACCATTACCATGAGATTGTTCCTGATTTTTTAGTGCATGCTATGTTTCATTGGTGTTCTTCCTGTCATGCCCTTTCATATGTAATCGATGAGTTCACGCGTGAGACCAACGAGACTGAATGAGGTGTTCATCTCTCGCAATATTTGTCTTTTTGCTTCGTTAAATAACATAATGGGTTAGAGTGAACAGAGATTAGTGAACACGTTTTTAATCGGAGAGGCTTGCTGATGACTTACCAAAGGCATTTGCTAATTATGTACTTTGCTTTCCACCGTAATCATCCGTCCCATCTGAGACAGACCTAGTTATCGAACATCCGTGAATGGGAGATCAGTAGATGGCCGTTAACATCTCAGTCTGCGTTAAAAAAAAATAAACCACTGACCTTAAGTTCGCAGTTTCCCACACACTTCTTAGATTTGCATGACAGATTCATGTTAACTTCTTGTCACATGTGCCCACGTATACGTCCTTACCTCCTCTAATCAGATATTACGTTTGGAGCACTGCATATGTTTGAATAATCCATTCGTTGGGTAACCAACGTAGGTTTGCATTGAAGAGATGTGTTTTGCGACCTATATCTAGTACCACATTCGCAAGCCGTTTAGAGGATAATGCTGTGCGAACTCATTTTTGGAGAGGGTTGACATACTTTATGATTTGCGCCTTTTATCTGTTGTGCATTTGAGAGCACCAGTCTTTGGATATGAGAGTGTAATACGAAAAGCCAATGAACCGTGGGTTTTTGTTATCAAGTTCAGGCGTTTGGCATGCCAAAGTATGCAGGCGACAGTGAGAGACTTGAATTAGCCGGATATTACCTGAAGTGAATTCCAGGAGAAAAGCCTTTACAATGAATTCTTCGCTGCTAACACTAGTGAGGCATGGGTGGGTACGATAAACCCACTCGTTACAGATAGCCATCTCGCTGATCACAGATGGACACTATCGTCGGTATCTTTCATCAGGTGAATTCTAGTACCAGAATCCAGTCATCCACTACAGCATCTCTGTATGATTGATGTTCCATTGAACCACTCAAGATCAAATTACCACTTGTCATTTTGACTTCCGTTCTTCAGTTGGTGGCTAAGGTGAAATTGTGCCAAGTCAGGTGACATAATGGGAGTTACATGAAGGTGTGATCAAAAAATTTTGAGTCACCGATATTCAAAAATAGTATGGATCATGGTTACTGAAAGCCTTTGGCAGCAACAAACAATAACAGATTAATTTGTTTTTTTACTGGGCGGATATTTCGTAATGTATGAAAACAGTAAAAGTCGGTTCGTTCAACCTTGTACGGATGTTAGCAGTACAATCAAATTCACATTGGATTCATATGCTTTTCAAAACGCTTTACACCTAAAATGACAAGTGGATGCGCGAGAGGATTGACTGCTGATCATGTGGGGGGGGTGGTGAAATATTGTTCAATTCACGGTCGATGTATGTAGTGTTTCGGGGTGATCCTTGTGTAACTAACCATCGTCGTAAACCATCTGCAGATATCGCACTTGTTTTCGAGACCGTAGTTTCTGACAATGACATCACGGTATACGACACTGTGCACAAATTTCACTGTGCACAGTTTTCAGTTCATTTGAGATACCACGACAATATCGGCAATCTTTCACGAGATGTCTGAACGGACAGTTGTAAATACAACTGTAGGCTGATTCCAGTCCACGTAATCAAAGCTGATGGTGTGCAAACGCCACACAGCCATTGAGGCAGGAAGCTGTCCACTTGCTTTGTTTAATTCGGTCGAAAATACCCATTGAAGTCATGAGAACGACAGAGTAGCGAACAAGACTTGTTTTCTGTGTTTGATCATCAGGCTAATTACAACACAATAAATATGAAAACAGTGACTAATGTGAGTCAGATAAACGGTCAATATAGGTTAAGGACGACATGTTTGTTATCAGTTACGTGATCACTGTTCCGAATCATGGGCCTGACTGATTGTGGGCCAGGGGAGGTTGAGTGTCCGCACGAACTTCTTCTGAGCGCAGAGGTCAGGGTTACGCAATCGGATGCTGATGGCTTCGGCAACGGTCAA
>QNGE01000146.1:309426-335018 GCA_008508345.1 Paragonimus westermani
TGCGTAACCCTGACCTCTGCGCTCAGAAGAAGTTCGTGCGGACACTCAACCTCCCCTGGCCCACAATCAGTCAGGCCCATGATTCGGAACAGTGATCACGTAACTGATAACAAACATGTCGTCCTTAACCTATATTGACCGTTTATCTGACTCACATTAGTCACTGTTTTCATATTTATTGTGTTGTAATTAGCCTGATGATCAAACACAGAAAACAAGTCTTGTTCGCTACTCTGTCGTTCTCATCACCTGCTTTGTGTTGTGCCTTTCAGTAGCATATTACGCCATCTTCGCGGTAATGTTAACAGCTGAGAAAATTGTTAAACATTTTAGACAAAAAAATTGATGCTAAGCTTACTGTCTGAAACGGGTAGGTTGTGCAAAATGGACCCCAAGTTACTGTCCTTCGTATTTTCGTAACCGCCCTACTAACATCAACCAATAAGAAGAAACACACAAAGATGTTTTGTTTCTGTCAGTTTTGAGATTTTTATAATCTGCCAGCGTGTGTTTTCTCGGTGAAACATTTCGCCTAGTTGATTTCGGTTCAAATAACGATCAAACGTGAAAGTTTTACTCAAATTTGTAACAAAATCAATTGACCAGTACATCGTGAAATGTTTTTAGATGTGCTCAACTGTCACCTGATATTCAGTAAAATCGCACAATGGTCTATTGTATCAGAATTCTCATGCGAAAATATTTCCCTATTCTAGATATAAGGAAATCCAGTCACTAGAGGCAAAGTCAGTATGTCTGTAGCCCCTACACTCTTACTGTTTCATACACATGTGACCATTTGTTCACTATGTACACACCCGTGATTAGTGAATTCACCTACGACACAATTGCAAGTTTATTTGTTGTTAGTGGATTTCCAACTGTCTCTTCCTTCACTAAATCGCACGGAATGTAAACTCTAGTCACTAGCCACTTAATGCATAGTTTTCCGTTGTTATACAGACATTTTTTTACGCAGTTTTAAAGTATGGCTACATTTTTCACCCTATCCATTTCACAGTCTCAGTATATGCAATTGTGTTTTTCAAATGTTCTAAACCAGCATGTTGGGGGTTATTTACACTGAAGGTGATCTTACCAGCAAAACTGAATTATACCGCCTGAATCGGCTAATTGTTTCCAATTAATATTAGATATGACGAAGTTTTCTGATGTCCCAAATGCAGTTTGTAACCAGACTTTCTTGAGATTGACGTCAGTCACCAAGTTGGACATCACCATAAACTCACTGTATTATCAAACAACTTGACGAGCGCATTGTAACCTATTCTCAGTGTATGTGCAGACGGCACCACATTGATTTACTCAGATACTCAGCGAATAACCTAAGAGAACAGAGACCAGACCTTAGATAAATTGTTTCTCGTCCAGATTTTATTTCTCCTCAATTCTATGAGCTCATTAGGTTGTTTGTCTAACAGTAAACAACCAGTTCAATGACTCTTTTCCAAAACGAATTAGCAGGAATGTGCACTCCGCAACTGTTGAAACATCTGTTAGAACAATGGCTAAATTGTCCCGTTCTGTAAATTCCGAATATAACTGGGGCGTTATGAATCGTCTTCTGCTCACGCAAATGTAAGCGTTTTCAATTTTTCACTGTATTCGAATCCCCAAAAGTGAAATCGGCATTGTTGTGCCATCTGCTTAATTATGCTTCGTATGTTTGTTGCCAGTAAAAGCCTGGACAACCTACTTTGTTTCTTATTAAGTAATTCCATGATAACATGATAGAAAAGCATTCTGTTTTCTCACCGGTGAACGGAAAGTAGACCATCGTTCTGGTGAAAAAGATATCGACTTTGATCAGTCTTTGCTTAACAGCCACAAGCAAGGTCAGACAATATGCTGTTTCCAAAAACGTTGAAAAGAACCAAGTTTTCATCTGACATCAACTTCCTTTCCGCCGCCATCTTACCTTCTGTGGAAGTGCACTGTGAACTAGTGAACAAATCATGTATTAGCCCAATAGAGTTACGCAACACTAGGTCTGTAACTAAAGCGCATGTATCAAAGTTTTAGTAGTTTTCATATGGACTGTGAAATTAAGGATGAACGTTACTCTTCTGGTTTTGTGAAGTTCGCGCTTAAGAGTCTGACCTCGGGAATGGTTAAGTACCCGATCCGACCACTTTATCTTGCAGTCGAGACAAAAACGAATGACTGATCTTATGGTTGTTGATAACCACAGAATCGCAGTGTACGGAGGCATCTTCAGTCCAACCGGAATTCTTTAATGAAAACTTCACAGAAATCGTGTTGGTCAGGCAGTTCGTGGTTTATCAGAAATTTCCTCAAATTATCTTTTCGCTAGTCAATTTATTAACATACCCCTATTTAATAACGCACGTTATATGAAACACTAGAGATTGTTTTGTACGGATAAACATCACCTCATGCATTTTTGTTGTACCGTTTCTACATCTTCTGTTGAACTAACTGAAGGATTTCGCGCTTGTTATCCATCCAATTATAGCTACGCACAACATTCTCACAGGTGCCTGAGTACATTGTGAGGAACCACGTTGAGCATAAACGTAGACGGTGGAAAATCGGAATTCCGAAAATGCAACAAAGTAACAACAACTCACATTCAAATGAGTTCACACTCCCAAGTGACATTCTAGTCCCTCAGCCTTCTCTGTCCCATAATTTTCAATTGTTTCAGTGAGGTAAAAATCCGCAACCAACTCAACCAAGTCCCATTTATTCATTTCCGATTTTTGATTAGTGAATCTTATGCCATGTATTGTTTCTTTGTTTTTAAAAATAGCCGCTTCGGTTTTGCTTGAAATCAACTATTATAAATAAGGTTATAAAATATCTCCAAAACAATACTTCTTTCCCATTCTTCGCTCATATTGGGTGTCGCAAATTTGGAGAGTCGTTACACGTTACAACTTTTACACGGCCCAAATTATAGAACATACTGAACGTGGTAGTTTCTTATTCACCTCAGAGTTAGAACAGAAAAAGATAAGAGACAACAAACACATTGGTAAAGTCTAAACGAACAAACAGGCCATGCTGCAGCAGGGCAAGTAGATTGCGTCGAATTTTTCCACTGACAGTCGCTGTGTAGAGTACGATTTGAATTTTCTGGCAAGATGTTTTTGTCGGGGATGCACAACATCACAAACGCGATTATAACTCTAGTTGCGATGTTTTACTGCCAAAAATTGAACTCACAACAAAGTAAAAGAAATGAATAACAACCTCCGATTTTACGAATCTAACCGTTTGAGAGTTACAGTTGATTAAATTCACATCACCGACTCCTAAGTATGTTACACCAATTGAATTAAGTGGTGACGGTTGAGAAATCCGAAGTACTTTCTTACAAACCTCTTGCCCATCCACAACCCGCAAGATTTGTGGAATTGACTGGTGTCTTCTGGGCAACAGTTTGCTAAGTTGTGTGCCAGGATTATCTAAGCCACAAATGATCTACAAATTCAGTTAACGAAATGAGAGATTTTCGCCTGAAATACTTTGACAATTTCTGTATTAAAAGCGGACATGACTTTGTGAATCGCCCTTGATAGTGTTAACAGCTTTTACTACTGCGAGCGGCTGATGTGGGAAGTGGAAACCAGACTTTTATTGGATTTCGCCAGACATACAAATCCTTGTGGAATCCATGAAATTAATAATTATGTGGTCTTGCAGCGATCTTACATCAGACTTGAACCAACACTGAAGTTCGGACTGACGTAGTTAATTGTCTGCTAACTATATACATACAGACACACTTAACCTAGGACACCTCTCGAGTGAAACGTCATAAGACTATTGATTGAATTTTGATGTGTTCGTTTGAAGCGTGTTAGGATGGCTGATCTGCTGATGTGAATCGTCTTTGAAATAGTGCTACAGAACGTAAAGTGGTTTTAGCTTCTCTGTTGTGGTTCAGCAAATCAGTTTGTGAGTTGACCCATCCGGCAATTAGATTACACGACTAAACCGTTTTTGGAATTGATATGGCTAGATTCATATAAAAATGTGCACACGCATAATGACTGGTCACGGTTACTCGGCTAAGTGGTTGGCTTCGAAACGGACTTGCAACTAGTTGCTTGGGTTAATGGCAAACGTTAGTCTGAAAAAACAATATAGTTACACCGGATAGTTACAGGGCCTTCAGTGGGAGTACTTATCTAATTTATCCGCCTACGTAGATGTATGACATCTTGATAGATGGATACAGGTCATCACCCAGTCATTACTTAAGTCGCAGGGCTTTACTGTTTGTAGTGTGTTATGACCGCACTTCCGATTTGGCAAACCCCTTGGCACGTCGTTTCCGCCTGTTATAACCGTGACAGAAGAAAAAGGCTTGTTCGAAAACCAAAAAGGGTAACAAGCCCTACCAGTCAACATATCCCAGGGGTCTAGTACACATTACATGAGCTGGACAAAAGGCATTTTAAAGGTCAGTTGGATGTCGAAAAGAGCATGCTCAACAAATTGACACAAATGGCTAATGTTACCACGAGCCTTCACCGCATGTGCCCTCCAATCAGCTTTCATACCCGAGGCTTTTATGACAAATAGCGCCAGTCAAAACGTCGTAAGCAAAAATTAGGGTACAGAAAACCCGATGGGTTTCCTATTGAAACAGTGTTTGCAACGTGAAGTGTGGTCCTTGTTGAACTTTCGAGCATAGACTTGATTTCAAGGAAAGTGATACGTTCCAGCTGTTCGCAAACGCCCACATGAAATTCAAGTGAAATATAAAAGAGCTTGATCTCTCCGTAGTCCAGGAGGAGGCTTTGCTCATGACGGGTTTTGCATGAAATATGTCATCACAAGTGGGCTTGAACTGTTTGTTACTTGTTTTCTCAAGTTAATATTTTTTGGTGTTATACTCTCGTTCGCAAGGAATTTTATTCAAATTAACTTTGAATTTACCAATCTCGTTAGGCTGTCAAGAGCCACACACGCTATTTAGCTACTTCCGACGATTATCCAAAACGCTCCTTCTAAAGCCGGAATTTGAGGTTGTTGAGTGCATCCATGAGAATGTCAGCAGGAAATATCAGTATGCTCCACGGACATTATTGCTTCTACTGAATCCACTGTCTCAAGTTCAAATTTAAAGCCTAAGAGCACATTGGCCTTATTTCCTCCAGCTAGACTACTTCCAAGGCCTACGTATGTGACATCAGAACAGAGCTGAATGATCTAATCAGCTTGGTTAAACTGAAAGTTCACGAGATGCGTTTACACATGTCTCGGAAAGTATAGCTGCCGTGTTGCTTGCAGGAAAATGAAACCAGTTGTGCTTTTGATTAAACAATTGCGGAGTAAAAAAGAGTCATGTTAGCAAACGAAACTTCAAGCGTTTACTAGATTCCTCCATAACAGGGGTTATTTTTCACACTTCAATATGCGCTACATCCATGTTACACGTAGTCACATTCATTCAAATGAAACAGCTTCTTCAACTTTGACACCTATTTTTGAAGATTACGCTAATCCGTCCAGTGTTACTTTGTTGTAGTAACTCATGTGTTTACCGCACACTTTGGTGACCCTCGCAAACCATAGCCCCGGAGTTCATTTGCATAGTTTTCCAGAGTGAAAATAGGGAATTGAGACTGAACTCTGGCAGCATGATGTAGAACGTGAAGACAGGAAAAATATGATGTGCATAATATCACATTCGTGTTGTTTTTTGACCCATTAATTGAGGGTTCAGAAGAAACTGAATTCCCAAAACTGGATGATCTTGTTTGAATGCCATGCTACTACCGATCGTGCACAAAGTAAATTTAATAAACATGTCGCTTTCTTTCCCGAAAGTAACCTATCCACGTTTTCAGAAATCTTCAAGCTCCAAACACTGTCTCAAGGAGGCACGTAATACGGTTTCTGATTGTCGGCCGAATAATTTATACTGCTGATAGGGACACAGTGGCGTGCAACTTTACTGCAGTGCCTCGAACACTACTCGCAATCCAGGATTCAAGTTAATTATTGTTCAGGGTAAAGCTAGTCGACATGCCATCTTACGATCAGTTGACATAAGATTACCTAACTGGTCGGCGTCTACTGCCACACAAGACATCATGCAGCAGTTGGGTGCTTAATAACGTAAAAGAATCAGGGACATGGTTGAAACACAAATCCCAAATCTACTGAACAACAAAAGAACAAGATGACGTCGTGGTCGTTCTGCCTTTTTTATAAAAAAATAATTTTCAGGGCTGGGCACACAAAATCAGAGTATAAAAACGACATTCATTCTGAGTTGTTTGTATCAGTGAAAGGTGGTTTGCGATTCAGCTGAATAACATTTTCTTTTAAGCCAATATATTGCAATATTTTGACGAAAGTATAAGCCCGATAAACTTTTAACTGTGTAGACAAAATTATTGAGGACTTCAATGAAATGTCATTTGGTTATAAAGACAAAAGTTTTATAACTGCTATCATCCGAAAGTGTATAGCCGTAGGACAGTTCAGAAGAGACGGACCCTTAAATCACACTAACATTTCGTGTGCGTTTATTCATTTCGTTTGCTTTGCATGACCATAGTATTGTATTTTGAATTACACAGCATTCATTATCACAGAGTACCAGCTGGTGTTTTTCGCTGCAAAACTCCGTCGAATCACGTATCGAGTTGTTGTTCTACATTCAACACAAGGCGTTTGAGCACCATCTGCTTTAAATTAGTTTAAGCATACATTTTAAGCACTTATCAGAAACGAACAATTTTTGCAAACCAGTTGACGTCTCTAGTAAATTTTGGAAACTCAACGTGGGGTTGCATGCATCACCGCACGTTGCCTATTCTACTTGTGCATTTTAAGCAAGTCTTCTCGTGATGGATTCGAAATACTCGTCCAAGTCCACATCTATCTGTCATTTACCTATCTACCTACTTAACAATAACAATAATCGGCGTTCCTTTTGACGTGATCATATTTTCTCAAAACACTTTGGTGCTTGCGACATACTTGTGGAGGGAGTTTTCGTCCGAACTTTCTAACAGTCGGTAGGTTTTCACCGTTGTACGATGGATTTATCTACGAGATGCACGGTATATTGATATCGTTGTCACCGCAACTCAAGGCACAGAACTTGACGTATCTTCAATTTGGCTCTTGCCTAGGATTTCCCTGTTTCAGTAATTGCTTCGTCGCATCACAGTTCGAAAACAGAACTGTACTGATAATGTTACCAATGTTGAGGGGCCATTCTTCCAGATGCAGCTGTCAACGTTGCGTCGTTCAGGCTACCTAATCAATAACGTACGTGCTTCCACCAAGATTCTTATTCGAATGTGTAGCATAGTCACTATTCGCCACTGTGTGTTAAAAGTCGCGTTTCTCGGGATCATGTATGAAATTTCGTTTCCCTTCTATTCTGTCACGTATTGCCCGAACCATTCTTACATACAAAGACGTTATCAGCGATATCTTCTGAAAGAATTTGCAGACCTCATTCGATGAATCGATAGCACACACGATATTACAGTTGTTGACAAGCTGAACCCATGAATAAATAAATCGGTCACATTGAAAGGACATTAAAACAACAGTTCTTTCTCAAAATTAGACTGGAATATTTTTCCGTTGTGTTGCATTTTTTCCAGTTGTCAGAACACTGTAAGCCTTAAAGAAAAACAATGCCCCAATTCAGGAATCGTATGTGGTGACAACACGATTGTCTTTGCGGCTAAGGTTTTGAACTTAGAAGTTCGCACTTTGTTCCCTACCTCACATACAATCCTTGTTGCTTAGTGGGCCGTTTCGTGTACAGTAAATGGTGAAGTGTTCAAACTGACTACCAAACGGATGTTTTATCTCTATCAAGAAGGACTAGTTTAAACTCTGGCTTGTTACATTTCGTCCTCAGAAATCGACGCGGCGGCGAGCTTGTCCAAAGTATTGTAAGCACTGTATACCAGTCATATGCCTAACAACTGCTTTAGGATTTTGAAGTGTGTTCTCCATTTTCATGCGTGATTCACCCTATACACTTAGTAGTGTAGCCCTCGTCTCGCCCTCTCACGCGTCCTGTCACATGCGTACTCAAGCTATCACGGTTAAGAGTTCCACTACAGTAGCCATCCGATAATTAGTCCACTGCCTTCTGATGAGACTTGATTACCAAGTGTAAATGCTGACTGGTTTTGATTTACACATAAGGATTACATTGCAACAATAGACTCAGCGAAAGGAAGCACAACAGCTAAATAAACTAATTTACGTACTTTCCTGTAACTCCTGTGACCGTGAGTCCGTGTTCTAGTGGATAAGTTCTAGAACTATAATCTACCGCTTATTCACGGACGGTAGGTTCGTTTCTGCGTAATGTGGCGTTAACCAAACCCAACAAGGTCGAAACAGCCGTTCACCACTTCGCTAGTAGGATCAAGTGTCTGCAAAGACCCTTTCTCAACCCTTTCTGGAGTTTTGTTGGTTACTTAATCGTTTGCAGTCCAACCGAGAAACTGCTGATCGATTTTGGCCAATGAGCGAAAGGAATTGCAACAGCTAAGAGAACTGATGTTTTTGCTGGTCGATGGTAAAAAAATCCAAGCAGCTTTACAAACTATTCCATGAGTACGTGTATGAATTTTAAAACAGTTTTTCAATTCGTTCTTTCAACTTTGTTCAATCTAATCAGGATTGTCACAAAATCAACCCTATGGTTGTCATGTAGCTGACATACAACATTTTCCAGCCACACTCCCTGCGGCTCACCATATGGACCTCACCAACAGGTGATTCGTAGAACTGGTATCGTCTTGTAGGCTAGAATAAAATTTACAGTTGTGTCAGTTGGACTAAAAAAGCTTTATAGCTAGTATAGGTTTAGGCAACTACAAGCTGTCTTACTCAAACGGTTCAACTGCTCTGACACAAAGAAAAGTTTAAGAGAGATTTTGACCGTTGTAAAGTCCGATGAAAGGTAAATGACAGCGGTTTATTTCTGTCGTATTTGAGATGATCATTTTTCTGTTAAAAAGTCATCCAATGTGTTTTAGTAAAACAAGTTCTGAATTTGACAGTGAGCAAAAGTACATTTGATTAAATGAGGTTTGGCTCAAGCGACAATGGTCTATTAATCATTCAAGACATTGTCACCAATCAGAATCACAGAGGAAAAATCAACCAACTCTCAAGTGTTTGATGACAACTGCATGATCAGAAATTCTCATGAATAACAAAAGCAAATTCTTGTCAGTTTACAACAACTCGGCGCTTCTTCCACTGTATGATTTTTAATGAACAGTCCGATTTGACAATACTATGTATCTGTTGTAAGCATGTTGTGACGATAATTTTCATTCGATTATACAGAAACTTATTTACCGTTTATCCACGGTGCCTCTTAATAACAATTTTAAATTCCTTCATAATAGGTGAGGTAGTAGAACAGAGAAGTGAAATGGGGAGTTTGAACTCGCAAGTTCGATAAAAAAAAGAGTAAAACTGAGGGGTTTGTACCCTTCTCTGTCTTTTTTCACAGCTGATTGCCAGCTTCTCATTCACTCACAGACATGATTTGACCAGAATAGTCATTTCGGTGAATGACTGAGTGTCAGCGGGGTGGAATCCAGAACCTGTAAACTCCCCATAATTAAAAAATGTCGCGTCTGACAAACTGGGTAAAAAAATTTTATGCCATCGTGCATGTATATAACGGAAAATATTTCCTAAGCGTCCAACTGATTTGCCCGGAACAGAAAATGGCGTGTTTTTAGGACACTAATGTTTGATTATAGATGCTAATGTTTGGCTTCTCATTATGCTCGCAGATGTAGGCAGAGTTTCATTCAGTTACGCGTGGAATTGAGATAACCTGGATAGATCATGTAATGAAGTTTTTGACAAATTTAGACATCACAACTCTGATTGCGCTACGTTCTTTATCAAAGATTATCAAACTATTGTGGATTTGTTGTGTATACAGGAGGTGTACTTTTCTAGAGATGGAGTGGAAATTTGGGTATGTAGTAGTGAATTGCATGTTTACAAATGTGAACACAGATAACGATGGCTGTTTGGTGACATTAAACCGTTTACCAATAGGTCACATAACTGGATCGCCCATAGAGCTCGACAGCACAACAAACATATATCTGTGTAATCACAGTTTTTCTTCGTAACAAAGAAAAATTATAACCAGCTGGTGGAGCATTTAGATTGTGGGAAAAATAGTTAGCAAAGAAATAATCAAAAATCCGTAATCGATTGTTGCAACTTGACAGAACTCTCCGAGGCGTCTTGATTATATTCACTAGGTTATCGAGCTTCTGGCTTGTTCATGCAAATTTGATCGAGGCCATCTGTTAGTTCCCTGTTGATGGCATAAACGATAGAGTTCTTCTGACCTGCTGTATGTTCGAGTCAATGAAAAATGCAGTGTCTCATTCGATGAACCAATTGTCCTATCCTTTTTTCATGTTAGTGACTCAACATTCGCATTTGAAGTTAAACGTACAATTTGATTTAGCACTTGGAAAGTTTATACTATAGCAAAACAAAAGAGGTTAATGCACTTGTTAGATTAGAAAGGAGGCGGTACTATGTCCACTTAGTGATTTCTTCGTGGAGAGTTTCATGGGCTAATTAGTCTGGTATTTCTGAAGTTGCACGAGTTTCCGCTTTTTCATTACGTATGATGATCTGATTTAACTGGCCTTGATAAAAACTGTACACAAAGCAACGATATTTGAGGACATTTATCTAATGAGATTGTCACGCCTGGTTATTGTTAATTTCCTTCGTTTGGCCAATTACTCAAGTGCGTTTCGATCATTTATTTACTGGCCTGTGGCATGTTGACTGACGATGATTCGGGTTACATGCTCAACTGCCAAAACAGTCCGCAATTCGTTGAACACTTTCGTGACCACGCAAGTATTTGTGCACCGGGCATGAAATAATGTTCGTGTCAAGTGATGGAAAGAAACTAAGTGAATAGTATCTAATCAATCCATCCGGAATCGAGCCACTAATGGTTTGGTGCTATTCAGCGAGCTCGCAGTTCGCCTTCAGTCTAGGTTACGCCAGAGTAAGACTAACTGATTCTGAAAAACTGACGTGGTTTAGGAACTTCTATAGTCAGGAACACTGAGATACGAACATTCGGTAAACGGCTGCTAACACAAACGTGTGAGAAGCGCAGCAGAACAGAAGAAATTTGAGGTCAGTAAATAAACTGCGGATTAGTTTGGCTGTTTGTCTCTGACTGCGTTGGGCACGCAGGGCAAACTTGTAGGACTTGTCCCAAAGCTCCGGTCTGCCTCGAAACCACAGTGAGTAAAGTCTGTTCACTAAAAACTCAAGCCGTTTTTGTTCAATGTTAGTACCGTTCTGGGGACTGGGTCTCTTCCCAATCCTTGTCAATTTTGCTGATATTTGTGTTGCTCCGAGAATTCCAGCAAGTCTGGGCTTAACGACTAAAATAACTCGGCAATTGGCTGTCAGCAAGAAACTCCAGCAACTTCACTTCATAATCTCGGAGGTTTGACGAGGTTAACTGGCTGCGTGTGAACAGCGACTGAAAAAGAACGGGGCGAGGTCATATGGCTGGGTGAAGTTTGATGATTGGACGAACGTTATCCTATCATACCTTAGGAGAAGAGAGCAATTGGTTGTGTGCAAATAATTGCCGAATTGTCCCCATGCAAACCAAAGCAACAATGCCACGGGAAATTCTTGCTTGTTAGTCATTCTATAGACAGGTTTCACCAAAATGTACTGTGGAACATGTCGCAAACTCCACGGAATCACAGTTGATGTATGACTTTTAAAGCAGACACTTGAATCTGCGTGAGTGTTTTACTTTGGGCCGGATTCTGACTGTGTGTTGCGTAACACGATAATGACCACATTTTGTGCGCAGCTAGGGTGGTAACTTTTAGGCCGAATGGCATTCACTTAGACATTTAAGTAGCAAACAAAAGGCTGGAGGTTCGTTCTTTTTAAAGGTCACTGTATTGCCTATCTTTATCACAAACGGAATTCGAATCCCTACGATGTTCTCATAAGACAAACGTGTCAAACACCGTACCTCTGCCCTCACATCAGACAAAAAGGAATTATCGCGCCTGAACGCTCGACCATTTCAGTTAGTCAGCAACGATCAATTTGCTCGATCGTCTTGATAGAAAACATATTCATTACTCTGTAACTCCGTTTGAAAACCCAGCGATTAATATCCCTTTATCATTTCAACATGTTGAGCGACGTTGTATATTAATGATGAGTAGACCAGGTTTGTTTAATAGGTGGCGTCAGTGAAGTTTGGTTTGAGACCGGTTTTCCAAAGTGGCCGTTGAAATTGTTTCAGAACATAACTCGAACAAAATGTCCCTCTTGATAGGTGCACTACTGGTCAGCCGCCAAAATGCATGTTGATTAGGTCGGTATTTTGAATGCAAAAGCGGAGGAGTCAAAATACCAGTCCTAACAGCTAGGCGGTCTTCAAATGAATACATAATTCACATTAGTTACAAACAAACAGAGTAGAAGTCTGCAAACACCTAGTCCCAGTGAAAACAAAGGAAGTGAAGGACAGCTGTTTAAAACTTGCGGGGTCTCATCACCACCTTGCACACCGAATGATAAAGCCTACGACCCGTTAGTAAATGTCTGCGATTTTTGGTGAGTGGGACTTTAAAAATCCTAACCACCATCATTTCTCAGGTTGAGGTAGACTTTCTGCAGAGAGCGTTCATGCGCAATGGCCACCCGTTGCGTTTTGTTCAAAGGGCGTCACAGTGTTTTAGCTGAAACCCAAGTCACTTTCTCTGACTAAGAAAGGCGCATGTAGTGGTCTTTGTACCGATAAAGAATTTATGGCTGAAGTGATCACAAGCTCAAAAAGCCAGTCAGAACATCTCACCGTGCAACCCAGTTGTGCATGATTACCAGTACAGCTTCCGTCATCATATCATAACTAGAAAACTATTCTACAGTCAGCTGTTTTGTACACTGATTTGTTTGTTCGTGTCCAGCAGTAATCTCTTTGCAGCACAATACCATTGTCTGGTAGAGTAAGTGAACGCCATCTGGCGTGATAATGGTGTGATTAAAACGATTCTGAACGTAACTACTGTTCATATGATTGACTGTAACCATACTCTCACCGAGAGAGATGCCTTTCAGATTGTCTACTGAGTGAGGTTCCGAATGGTGATCGCTGGCGAAGTCATTAATATACAACTGCGTAACCCTGACCTCCGCGATCAGAAATTTGTGAGAACAATAAAACCCCTCGGTCCAAAAGTAATTAAACCTGCCATTTCGAACAATAATTGCGTGACAGCTAAGAACCATACAGTTCATAATCAAAACTGACTGATTTTATTACTCACTCTGGGCACCTATTTAATATTTATCGCGCCGTGATCGGTACGATGACCAAACGCAGAAAACGGGTCTTGTTCACCATTCTGTTGTTCTCTCTATTTTAGCGAGTAGTTTTGAATGTGTTATAACTTCAGTTGAGTCAACAAACAGCAATCTGCTAAAACAGGTTACAGGGTTGGTTAACGCAATACGTTGGAAGACCAATGGCTAATGAAAGACACGGAGTGTCAACGCCTCACAACGTGCTGTGCGTGCAGAACAAAACATGTCAGCAAGTAATGAACCTCTTTTGAAACTTCACAATGGTATTTCTGTTGATGATTAAATAATCAGAACTATGTGATGATGCTGAGGTTAGTTCGAGGGATTATGTTTAGAGTCCTGAACTGTTTGGAAACAAAGATGCAATGACTATTACCTGACCTGATTTCACGGAAACGTGTTTGTCTCTGCACTTAACGGATGTCAGATAACTAAATTGTTTCTCTAAAGGATCAGATTGAAGCTTAGGCTGAAAAACATACAAAAAAGAAATAAATTTAATTCATATGTTGTGGCGATAAATCAATCGTATGGGTAAAATATCCAAATGTCTGTTTACAACCATACAGAATCGTTCAGTTTACAGATTTATTTACTGTTCACTAGTTCACGCAGAATATGTAGACTGCAATCCTCTTGCATAAAGACGCCTTCTGGCAAGTTACAACTATGGAGCAGGTTGACAGTCTATCGACCAGGTTCATTGCCGAGTCAAAAATCATAATAATTCCAAACCAGCTCATTTTGCGTTTCAGTATGTGTCAGGAGGCAAACAATTGACGCAGTGACAATCACTGACTACGACCCGACACTGACATTGAGGAGAATGTAACCAAGAATAAATTACGAATTCAGCGACTAATAATTATTACTCAATAACCACTGAAAATCACATATGTGAGCAGATGCTTATGATGAAAGAAGTCCACCAAATATAGTTGACGGTAAACTTAGCTGGAGCTAAACAGAAAGAAAGATTGAAAGTACATTGAGCTACATCTCATAAGACAAGTTGGGCGAATTTAGTGATGCCCACCTGATGTCAAATCTCGGGTAATCCGTGCATAACTTTATCCGATCGAGTGTGACCGATCATTTGACATTTCAGGTCAACATGTGTCAAATCAAACAGTACAAAACAGCGAATGACGAAGAATACACATACAACAGGAGTGTTCTGCTGCTGGGATAAAAACAAGTGGACTTCACAGTTTCGGTTGACTTGATGTGTTCGTTTAAAAAAATACCGTTCGGTAAACGGAGTAGTTGAATTTTCGGTCGTTTTGGTCGTTCTGTCGAAGTTAACCATCCTCTGCCGTTTGTTCTGGATCGCCTGGTGTAGATAAGAAGCGAGAATTATATTCGGCAGTGATTTTTCTGCACAGTCCCACAGTGATAATGTCCGATACCTACAAAACGCAACTTAGTCGACTAAACAATAACTGGCGGATTACCTGAGTGGACCGAAATTTAACACGCAGTTCCATGGCAAAACTGTTATTGAAATCAATTGTCACTGCAACTGCGATTAAATTGATAGACTGATTAACCGGCAGACTAATGGATAAAACATGGCTCTTGTGTTGTATAGTGGCCAGTGTTTCAAGAAATCTTGATACTGTACTGCTTTCCGGAGTTGATTCAAAGTCACTTCAACCTAAAATCGGTCGCGGAGGTTTAAGATAATTGCGAACTTTTCTTTTAGACTAAATATGCACCCTCAACCTTTTTTGACTCCCATTTACACTTTATGAACAGTATTGGGAGAAATAGTCGGAGAATAGTCCACTTGAACCTCGGGTTGAATTCTTTGTCGAAAATTCCTTTTGCTGAGATATTAGTTGAAAAGTTCAAATGGGCATTTCAACTGGGCAAAACAAAACAATTTGGAAACTTCGAAACTTTCGATCTGTCGTATGGTTTTCTATGTCTTATGGTGAAGTTAGTCTTCTCAGTAAGAGTTTAGTTTCCTTTCACCCCACCAATTCTATTGGCCTGTTTTTCAGGAGTGAGCTTTTCGACTCGACGGATTGTATAGTTAAATAGTTTAGTAGCAACAGTAGTCATACAGTGATCCACTTATAGAGCTGAGATCAATAATGAGATCTGGCACAACTGCTTTCACCCAGGTTTTCGTAAAAGTAAAATTCATCTTCCTGTTAATCATAAAGCGTGGATTTTTATCATGCTTGCCAGAAAGAAAATTCCTGACTAATCAACTTTTCCTACCACTTTGGAATCGGTTGCGACAACGAGCGTTGAAATTTCAGGCTTATGTGAAGCAACTCTTGGATGAAATTCGCACGGACACGTTCACTTACGTTAATGTTAGTTCGAACCATATTATTTGATACACTCGTGGGCTTAAACTTCTTCAGCCAACTGGGTCCCTGTGTACTACAGGATAAGCCGCATGGGGTAAGCTGATGGTATAAGCGATGATCTTGGTGGTGGTTCATTATTTAACCCATTACGACAAACTTAGTGAGTTGTGCTGGGAATCGCAACGTCAGTGGTTACGATACATATGTAGTACTGTGTTTCAACGATTCTATCGCTTTAATTATAGTACATATGACCATTATCCTGTGCCGATAGCTGAACCTGTGTCGAATGGTGCAAAACTTATAGAAACGTTCATATCTACGTGTACCGATTACGCTGCGATGTGCAGTTGACATTCGCATTTCCTCTATTTCCCTGTTACATCCGCTGAACAAATAATGAAACGTAGCTACGAGGCTAACGGAGAAAAATAATGCTAAATTTGTGATGGCTACAAGTTACAACCAGACCGAAATAACTGTGGCATCTCTCTAATTGTAACTTACAGCAATGCAGCAATTGCCTGGTAGTACAACTGTCTGCAGCGTTCAAAGTTTGTTTGACTGTGAACAACCATCCCGTATACATCATATTCTTCTGTTCACAATATTGTCGTTTATTTGCAGTATGTACTTTGCAGCAGGTCTTACCACCTAAAAGGTTCAAAATGGCCGGACACATAACGAGAAACTGGAAGCCTTTGTATACTGCCTGGGAGTAGATATCTTGCAATCACCATGCTGAAACACGTCTAAACGTAACAGATAATCTAATTTCATGAAACAACTAAGATTTTTTGCGGTAACTAGAACCACACTTTCCAGTTTTGTTTAGAATCAATTTATTTTTGGCAACGTAGCCTGCTAAGTAATTGTTTCGTCAGTGTTTTTGCAGTTTAAGACAGTCTGTCACCCGGTTTTTGGACGTGCTTGTTCGTATATTGCTCTCCCTGCAGACCATCGCTTCAGCGTTTAACTAATATGTCTACGTGAAACCAGAATGCTAGAAATGAGAACGTCATGTTTTTTTCATTTCTATAATCATTTTACTCAAGGATCAAACTGCATAAAGATTGTTTGATTATGATTTTTTGGTAGACACCTTAAGACTTACTAGTTTTGGCACTGAGATCCTCCACACCAATCAACCCGATTGTTATTATATTGGTCAAACGAGGAGACTCTCTCAGGTAGTACAGCACTTGCCGCTTTGGGCGTGCTGTTTCTGTCATCTATTGGGATCCACCCGAAGTCCAGAGCTTCACAGCGGGGTTCCTTCTGAAGTTATGAAACCTGCCAATCTGCCTACCAGTAACCGATGGCTAGGCTCTCGTTATTTTTTACCAGCTTACCAAGCTCGATGGTATTCCGATGAGTTGGTTGAATTGGTGACGAGGTGCATGACTGTCAGAGACAGGCTGCTTGAAAATAAGAATCTTGAAAAATGCGAGACAAATCCTCGTAATACTGTCGCCAATTCTGCCATTCTTCCCGTGCTATGTTCAGCAAACTCAATTTTTCATAATCTTGCGATTGTCAAGTACACTGAATTTGCTTATTCCTTTTCTTGTAACGCCAAATGTTTACCCAGCCTACCCACCATTTCGGTCGATGAGCCGTGCTTTCTGACCACTCTTGGTTTCTTGAACATATCCACGACACTTACATATAAGGAACTCAGTGGAAGAGCATTTTTCCGTCTTGATTCATGCACTTCAACTGTGCTATCATCCGAGTGCACTGGGAAGTTGTTGATTTTGAAAGACATTTTATATTTTCGCTCTCTTATTTCTCTCTCAACATTTTCAGCAGCACAATTCCGTTTACTGGCTAACGTTGTTCAACTTCACCACTCTGTTTGAAACGACCCATCACTCCATTAAGGTTGTTTCTTTCACAGCTCCTTGTGTTTGACCGTCAGCTTGTTTGGAAGCCTTCTTTTCATATTTCTTGCATAGTTTGTTCACAACCGTTTGCTCTTTCTCAGCAAGCATGTGTGACTTACCCTTCAAAATAAGCAGTATTGCAGAGATAAACTTAATACACACACATAAGGACCGTTTTTTGTTTTTGCTCTCGTTTTTGTTGAGCGCGTGACATGTGTAGGTGAGAGAATCATTGAAACGTGAAGGTAGGTATGTTGAACGTGCTTGGAGGGGGGGTCACATTTCATGACCAACTGTGTATATGCAAAAGTTGGGTCTTCTTCTGGGCGCTTCGAAAACATTCTTAGAACATGCTGAATTGATCGGTTATTAGAATTCACTTCGGTCACAATCCTGGAAATTACGGACAACGAAAAGACAGCCATGTACGTAGTGTACAGATATTTTCACGCAACCCTGCTTCGGATTTGATGTACGTGATGGACCCACTTAAATCTGGTCAACTGAGGTACAGAGGAGTAAAGTCCAACACTTGTGACACACATTACCATGCCAGTGACTGCGCGGAAGACATCAAACAGCCTCGTTACCGACTGGCCGCAGTATGCGAAAGTACTACTCAGCAGTGCCAGTAGGTGGCAAGAGCATTTTCTGAAATTAATGATAAACGCGAGGTTTTCCGTTTCCATTTCAAACCGTGCTCATATACTATATTCGTTTGTCCTTGATGGTTATGTGGCGGTTGTTCAACAGTCATAGTAGGCTTTGACAGGTACCCAATTCACTATAATATATATCATTTTTAGGGGTCTTTCACACACCAGTATATAACAATGAGCCCTTATTAGGAGTGCTTCTGGTGACATAAATATTAAAGTACAAGAGGCAGTCATAATGAGTTTTTGACTTTGAACTAAATATTCGGTTGTTATACACCGAAGCTGAGCTGTTCACATCGTCACATTTCAGTAGACTATAGCATACAGGACTTAAACGCTTTTATGGTTAAGAAAAAAACACTCGCACCTGGTTAACTTATTTGAGAAGGCTCACGGAAGTATAGCTCGTAATAGACTGGACAATATTGGCTGCTTTCCTTGGAACATCTTAGCAACATGTCAACAATATGTGAATGGCAGCACATTCCGATTTGAGCAAATTCTGATGCATAGCAACAACAGGAAGGACGTTTCTGGACAAACCACACTGATACACTAATCGTCTGAGCTAAGTTTTATAGGGCAGTATTAAACTGTGGAACTGTGAGATTTGAGTAGGCACAAAATACAAAACACTAGCACATTTGTCAGTGAACAACTGGCGGGAGTACACATGGAATAAGCAACTGCTCACTGTATAAACCACCTGAAGCAATTCGTTCACTAGACAATGAAAATATTCAGAAAAATTTCACATGGTTATGGACGACTTGATCACAGAAAATCTACTGCTGTTCAGATGAACAAGAATAATACATAATCATCATTAAGACATTTTTGTGTTCACCACACAAGTAAATATCAAATCCACAGTTTGGAAAACTGATTGTGTAACTGATAACAAACATGCCGTCCATAACCATTATTGACCATTTTTCTGACTAACTATAGTTCTCGTGATCATTGTGTTGTAACTAGTCAGTTGATGAAACACAGCGGACATGCATTTTTCGCCACCTTGTCGTTCTTGTGACAAGTCCATGACCTTTTGCTGCCAGCCACTTTAAAACGGTGTGCTTCATCTCTGTAATATCATTTCACTTTGCTAAAAGTCTGGCATCATTGCCTGAATAGATCCAGTATTTCGATTCATTGATTGTACGGTGGTAAATTTGTGCACAGATGAGGCCTAATTGGCAAAACGATTTAGTGTAAAAGCAAATAAGACCAACAGTTAAGAAATCATTATTAGGGCTTTATAAGTTACTTACGTCTTTACCTCACTGCACTGGGCCAAAATGGTGCGTTTCCGATTTCCAGTGCAATGTTTATTCGTACTGTCAGTCAGAATCTCAGGCTGTTTGTCACAAAGCGTCTTCTACGTTTGTTGTGCAAACTGTTTCATCCGATTCTTCGATCAATAGACTAGGGTATTGTGGCACCATACTTACAGTTTCAGTCGGGTCAAGATAGATATCAAAACGTTTTTAGGTCGTTCTACCTGGTGCGATGATTACTAGCAACATTTTTTGCATTCACGAAGGCCGTATATGCGTTAAACCAGTTGAAACATGAGATGTGCACAGATGAGAGCAGCTGGGTCAAACAAATGACTGGATACTGTTTTCCTTACAGAATCTCTAATCGAAACTTCTCCGTTAAAACATCGGTTCTCAGACCGCTGCGCTGTGACCTGCAATGAATCGTCTAATATGGTTATCCAGCTATTTACCAGCTTCTTGCCACTGTTGGTTTCTATTTTCCAACTCCTCTCAGTTGAAACTGACCTGACTGAAAGAGGTCTTAAGATAATTAGGTAAGGTGGTCTTCAACCCAAAGAAGTCACTGGTGCTTGCATTACTCATTTAACAGCGATATCTATTCCAGTTTTTGGTCAGCAACTGAAGACGATCTGTCTATAAACCTTCAAAAACTACTTCATATACCAACTTATATTGTGTATGTTACCAATTCTCACGTACATTTCACAAGCACCACTGTTCGGCTTGTTTCTCACAGCGGTGCTCATGAGTAGCAGCATGGCTAATCATGAGATTCTTCGGTCTGGTCAGGTGTCCTGTTCTTTTTCGATGGTTAAACGGAGAACGAGAATTTTACTTTGCTCGAAACACATCTGCTGAGCCTTTCTTGCAGGGTTGTGAGTGCGATTAATTAAACCACTTTAACCGAAACGAGAACCAACATTCAAAGCTTGTCCCGTTCCCCTAGTTCAATGACGAATAACCACAGCCACGTTACATACCCGATCTTAGAAATTCTGATCAACCATTTTTGATCGTTTATATAGCACATGGTATCATAGTGCATCAGTTTGTGATGAAACTTAATTTCACTTAAAGCTGCGGCTTTTCACTCTCTCTTGTCGTCAAATCTGTGGTTTTCCTTAAAATGGTCCAAAGTTTGACATGTTGAGTTTTGTTTATCAGTTCATCAAGACACTAAGAAGGTGTATACTGCAAGGTGCAAATATTTCGTCCATCCTCCATTGTCGATTCCACAAAACGATCGATTATACTGTTTTGGTGCGTGGCGAGAAAACAATGAAATGAACGACGGCCATGTGAGGGCATTGAGAGTTGTGTAAACGGCTTCACTGCCAGGGCAACAGAATTGATTTCTTCAGCTATCTATTTTATACTTTATTAGTGTAATTTCCATTACAACAATCCTGGGGAAGGCCACCCGAGGTGGACGATACGTGGAGTAGTGCAACTTGCTCCTAACGTTCTGTTATTCTCAGTTTGTCTATCAATAACATGTTATACACGACGACCACACCGACTTCATTCGTACTAAATTTGGTGCAGATATCTTACAAGGGATTTCTTCAGCACCTTCTGTCAAGAGAAGGCCATTGCGTGACGCTCAGTTAATAGCGCCTGGGAAAACAACACTGTCTTACGATTGCGATTGCTTAACAGGATCGTAAAGCAAATGACAGGGTCACCTACGTGACCGGTGGCGATTAAGCGTTTCGTGGTCAAGAGTGCCAGATTTCTCTTCGTGTGTTGGTACGCTGACCCCTGTTGAGTCATTGTCCGCACCTATGAGATACGCTTCGGCCTCCTCAGTCGTAAGATTCGGTCCGTCCTGTCAGTGTATGAGTCAAGAGAGCTTTCCGAAGAAGAAAACGGGAACAGTGGTGACTAATCCTGCGAATGATAAGTAACAATTTTAACTTTATTACTAGTAATTAGTGTGACAAATTTATGATTTTAGGTGAGATACTACTGTGAAAGTCATTTGGTAAATTCCATCTGGGACCGTGGAACGGGTGGGTAACAGGGTGCAAATGTGAAATTCCTCAGCTTGTGATGTGGCTTCGTAGCTCAGCTGATAGAGCCCTCCTTAGTTGAATATACACACCCCACAAGAGCAAAACAATCGGACTTCAGCTGTCATTACCAACTGGCTGCAAGACGTTAGCTGAATAAGGTTTACGGATTAACATATGTTTTTACTCGATCGAAAATCCCCGTCGGACTTGACACGTATTAAGTTATTCAGCTCAAATACACAGACATGGGTGACGTTTTATAAAACATGCACATGCACAGACTAGCTTGACAGCATCCCTTGTATTGGCTATACTTCGTAATAGCACAACGTGAATATATTTAATTCCAACCTCATAGGATATTTCTCTGTCCGAAGTTGCCAGTTCACAGACGTAATCGTGCCCGATCGTCTGACCTTATATATATGATGCATCGTTGAAATCACCTTGATTGGGTAAGTGTCACGAATAAGGTGTAAACGCCGTTACTGATCAGATTGGATTTTTGTAAGGCGTACTGGCAGACAAAACTGGAATACACTGGAGTGTTACCAATAACATAAGAAGAACAGTTGCTGCAGTATTCTAAACTGAAGGTGACCAACACCGTTTTAAAAAGCACGAACGGAAACTACCATCTTTACGGCAAAGTCATTTTGAACTCATTATTCATTGGCTAACTAAATGTGGAGGCTTCTGTAGATGTAGTGCTCATCAGGTTCGGTCGAAGACAGACAGGTAGAAAAGTGAGAGCTATTCAGTAAAAGTCAACTAGACGAAATACGTCAAAAAAGAATTGCAATTTTCTAAGATCCCATGAATCGCGTAGCAGAACCAGTCGTGTCAGTAGTGAAAAAATGATGTGAACCATCTGTGTTAACTTTTCGTCGTACAAAAAACGTTCACCAGACTATCTGCTTTAAAACCTATTTACTGTGTTTATATTCTACCGGCTGGGACGAAAAATGAAGCGCCTTCATGTAGACGTTATGTGGTCAGTCCGACTGGGTCCAAACTGTAATGCTGAACACCTGCATCACAATGGTGGTCAGCTCCAAGAACAGTTGTTAATGTCCATTAAACAGTTGTAGAATAGGTGCCCAAATCAGCACTAATAATCGTGCATCATGCATCCAGACTTATGCTCGACTTACAAACTACAGATTTCCATATCGTTTTTAATTTGTGTTCTAGTATTTGATAGATACAACCTGTGTCCGTAATTGCAATGAAAAATCAGTAGTCAAAACACATCTCAACGTAAAACACGTCATTCAATCCAGAAATGGCTCAGATCATACCAGTGTGCTTAAATGACACGAACAAATTTGACAATTGTATTTAGGACGTGCGTTATTTAAACTGAGGCTTACTGCCGGATGACCTGGAGACTGTGCCATTCACCTCAATAGGTTTACAGTGGATATTACGTCAGTGACTCGTTAGTGAGCAATAAATCCGGACCATGAATTATAAAAGCACGCACATCCTGCAGGAAGTCAAAAATCGTTGGCTCATAACTAACGTAAGCCAAATATAAGACTGCTTTTTGTTTTAGTCAAAATCAATAACAGACAGAGGTTTCTTCCTCAAGGCAACAGTAACTGTACTGCGTATGCTTCGCAGAACCCAGTATGACGATCACTTTCTGTTAAACTTTGGTTCAGTGGTTGTTGGCTTCCACAAGTCTGATTACCCAAAACCAGTAGGGGGTATTTGTTGCACTTGCCTGGGACTTAATGTAAAATAGCCTTTTGTGTCAAAAGCGTTTCCACATCCCAAACTGTGTGACGTTAACAGGTGCTCATTCACCTGTTTCCATCAATCTTGGAGGCTAAACACAGAAGCAGACGAATTAAAACAGAATTTGATTGACAAACTTTACAGCCGCTTTCAGAACAAACAGCCTAGTTAATTTCATAAAGTTTCGAGATTTGTCTGGATAAAGAACCATTTTCAGTATGTTTGGATGGAACTGCAGTATACTAAAAATAATCTACATATGTAGGGTATGGAAATAATTCAACTGTTCTCATTCTCTTATGACACGTTTGGTGGTCTAAATATTTACGGAGGTGCAAAGTGACACGGTTAATTTTCACACTGTTGCACACAAGAACCACCTCAAAACTGTATACACACAGTTTATTTACCTGTGTCATCATACCCAATTACGCAAAAAATTCGTTTGTATTTCTAGAGGAAGATGGAAACAAGTTAATGAGTGCCATTTTATCTAATAAATTAAAAGATAAACGATGGTTTCACAAATAAACAGTAACGATTTTTGCTAAATCCCAAGCCAACTCGAAAGGAGCCAGTCTTGGAAGAATTCACTCCATTTATGAGTCTATTGGAGCAGTTTTGGCCAAACTGTGCAACCAGACCGTAAGACTACTACAAACTTGTCACCGTTTTACAGCTTTATAATGCATGAACCAAGTACAAACTTCTGATGAACGCGTGAAAACAGTGGGCTTTATTGAAAATATTTCAGCGAGGTACGCAGCACACTTCGTTTTTGACGGCATTGAAACAACCATTAAATCACGAATGTGGCCAATATTAAATGACAGAACTAAGTTTTCGCAGAATAACTCAGCAGGCATTGTTGATAAACTTGAACGACGCGTTAACAAGGAAGTACGAGCGTTGCTGGAAGGAAGATTCATTAATCAACCGACGGAAAATCAGTCAAACCTAGGGGATCACATACTCCTCAACTACATGACTTGGCTAAACCCCACAGGGTTCGTGTACCACTGAGGCCAATCCAATTCGCCACAACACACGTTGACACAGTGGCTGACTCAACCTCCTCAGTCCGTAAAGCAACAGCGGTTTGGAGAACCGTAAGAGGTAGTTTTGAGTTAACCGATTTGGTCAATTGCTTTGACTGCAATAACAAACATATGGCCAGTTTGGACAGCTTTTTGTTTACATGTGTTCTTTTGATGCACACGGTTGATATAATTTGCCAGTATATTTAGCCACATTAACTAAACAAAAGATTACCTGGGTCTGAGTTAGAACGTCTTTTACTACTACCCAGAGCAACTACAACGTTCTGCCTCCAGAGAACTGGCTATATACAAATCAATGGTGGTGCTGTGAGCGGTCCAATCGTTCAGCTACCAGCCGATATCTTCGTTGCCTACTTGGAGCAGAACCCAGATGTTGTCGTCAAGCAGGTTCACTTCTACTGGCGTTATGTCAACGGTGTTCTTATATTTATCGACATCAAAGAGATAGCAGCGAGTACAGTCGACTGAATAAAGAGGCTGAATTCCAAACTTAACTTTGCTATTGATCAGGAGCAGGATGAAACCTTGGCGTTTTTGAATATTCGTATGAAGCGCAGAAAGGCCGGTTCCGTATCGCGATCCGTCTACCGGAAACAAACCTGGACTGGGCACTACCTGAACTTCCACAGTTTTGAGCAGACCTAGTACAAGGGTGGTCATGTGCAGAGTCTGTTTTATCGTGCCTGAAGAATCTGTTCGAAAGATCCACTAGCCAAAGAGATGTCATTGTTGAGAACCACGCTCAGAGAAAGTGACTATCTATCGGCATTTGTGGAGAAATTCAGCAACGAACCGCTGGTTGTCGCAGTGTTCAGCAGATCCTAAATTGAATATCTACCTCCGTTTGCTTTACATACGTGATGGCTTAGTAATCAGTTGAAAACCCGTCTCACGGCGAATTTACGACGCACGTTTTATGCAGGTCAATTAGTCGCGTTGTTCGCCAATATCCGAGTCCCAACTCCATCACTGGAAACATTGTTACAGCTTAATGTTAGATCTTACGTCATTTATGAATTCTCGCATGAGAACCAGGTCACTTACATAGGCAGAACGTAGGGGCAGTTATGTCAGCGGGTCAACGAACAGATTCCATGTTGGGTTCGCAAAACGATCATTGATACCAAAACGTCGGACTCAAGTCCGAATGTGATAAGTCGCAAGGACCAAGCGTCGCCGATCACTCGACACTTTTTGACATGTCGATCCAACTGAACCTC
>QNGE01000146.1:335668-404773 GCA_008508345.1 Paragonimus westermani
GAGCTCTAATGAGAGCGAACCTCGAGTCTAGTGCTTCTTTTCGAAAGAGGCTGGCTGGAAAGTCTATCTGAATACGGAGGCTGCGATCAAATGTGAGTGATGGTCAACTTGAAAGTAAAAAAGATGCTTTTCCGATTGTCTACCGAGCGCCAAGGAATCGATCAAAAGTGGTGAGATTTCGAATGTTGACCGTTGCCGAAACCAACAACATTCGATTGCGCAACCGTGACCTCTGCGCTCAGAAGAAGTTCGTGCAGACACTTAACCTCCCCTGGCCCACAATCAATCGAGCCGATGATTTGGAACAATGATCACTTAACTGATAACAAACACGTCGTTCTTAACCTATATTGACTGTTTTTCTGACTCACTCTAGTCACTGTTATCATACTTATTGTGTTTTAATTAGCCTGATGATCAAACACCGAAAACATGTCTTGTTCGCTATTCTATCGTTCTCAAAACTGTACTCTCTTCAGAATCGTGTAGCGGAAAGTTGAGAGGACAATTTTTGGCAATACAAGAATGTAGTATTTGGCTGAAATTGTACTGCTACGAAAAAATGCAACGTCGGATTGATTTAGACGTTCCCAGTGATTTTGCTACCCAGAGCGGAGAATGCAATTTTATGTTCGCACGTGGCAAACAAGATGACTCTTCCATGAAAACGGTCAATTTTAGTAGCACAGTCAAAACCGTTTTCCGTGTTAGGTAGTTTTCATCTAAGTGGTCGGGTCAACTGTGTGGTATCAGGAGACGATCATTCAACGAGAGAGCCCAGTGTCAAGATCGCAGATCACGGCGCTCGTTTTTTCCGCCGAGTTTACTTTAACCAAGTGGCAGGTCAGAGCAATGATCTCATGCATAGCATTTTTCAACGAACCTTATTTTGTTGTGTGAATCGGTCTACCTTTTTGTTAAATAGCACCATGAGTGTTTCAGTCGATCGATACTCGGGATGAGAGTGTATATTGCGGGAGGCCTTATACAGTTCGCATAGAGGAAATACACTCTAACAAATTAATGCGTCTGCATGCTGTTGGAGGAAACTTATTTGGCATAAATCCATTCTTTTCTATATGCAGACCACGTGATAAGATGAGTTACACTAAAGCGTTTTCGCGAAGCCTGGCCAATCATCTAAGCGGTGGATAAAACTGTTTGTTTCCGGGTCACGTTTTCCTGTAGAATAATGAAGCGGCTGTTACCCGCCAATCTTGTTGTCACAAACAATTAGGCTTTTGACTTCAGGAAAATGTGCTTTAGAAGGTAGAAGGGAGTAGATGAGATTTGACTGTCATCAACCCGATCAACGTTAGACTTATTATTTCCGACAAGTCGTGATAAAACTACGGTTGATGTACGCACACAAAGAAAAGTGACCAATGTGTTGAAAATGGCAGAAGTATGGGTATGATGTTGGATGGCAGCTAATCTACGGCACGGTTACCTACATCACTGGATACATGTCCGACTCAGTTGATTCATTTAGATGGTTTGAATCTGGAACCGCACGTGGTTAGTGTAATCACCGTATTTCGGATTAAGACCAGAATGCTTGATATCGATTTGGTTTCGGGTTGCACACCGTCGTTAGAATTAGGGTAAACCAACCGGAAAAACAACAGCGGGAAGACAGAAGCATGGCTGAAGATATTTATTATTAAACAGACTGATGCGATGGATATAAACCGTACTGCACATTGTCGCACATGTGAGAGTACGACTTGACGGAATGCTAACACGTAGGCACAACAGTGCTTTTAGTTTCCAACCTTAGAGATGTTGATTGGTACCATGACGCTGTTTGTAAATTGCGGTAAGGGAGACACCGACATTTGTCAAGCTGCCACGGTTACTCTGGGACAATATGTAGTATATTGGCGTGTAGTTCTTTTGGAGATGCATCATTTCTAAGATGTCGTCTTATTCAGTTTACCACTATGTGCGGTTCTCTCAACCAAAGTGACGAAAGTCATAATTTCACACTGAAGATTGAATTACTGATATATTGATGGTGCCAGTTTGTCAGTCTGTGATGTGGAGCTTCTTCGTTGTTCCAATTCTTACACAATAAATCAAGATATTCCATACCTTACGCAGATGATTTATGGGGGAATATTATCTAAAGATGCTCATAGTTATATATCCCGCTGGTATTGTATGTTTTACCTGAGAACTCATTTTTTCAAATTTTCAACTGTCTTGCTGAAATGCCCGCAGGCCTGGCCCAAGTATAATCGAAAGGAGAACCTAGGGGTAGAAATTAGGTCATGTGGAAAAAAATGTCGGCGACTCCGTAGTTTCTTCGTGACAAAACAAACCCCAAACGAAAAAGCGCCACAACTTCCGTGCAAGAACAGATAAGAAACTTAGCGGTCTGCCTAAAAGACTGAATAATCCATGACCACAGTTTGATTAAGCAACCAACATCCTGACAAGCGAACAGTGGTCCCTTTTGAAGAAAGGCTGTCTCCAGTGTTCTGTTGCCACGAAAACCGACTCAGTGTACTAAGTGTAAATGGTTTCAGGGGATCTAATAGGTTAGCAAGGAGGTAGTCTGGTATGTGAGTCCGTGCATTTCACGAGTAGTTAAATAATACCAATCTAGGCTTAGTCGATTACACTAAAGCCTTTTGTCCGGGTGTTACTGCCGGTCCAACTGTCACTTGGGCACGTTAATGAGGAGTGTTCCAGTGAAGTTGACAATTTCCCACAATGTGACCCGAGGAGACAGTACTAAAAAGAACGTCATGGTAATCTCGTACAAAACGGAAGTTTAAACAAACACGAACCCAGAGGATTCCCTGAGCTATGCGCACAGGAGCTGCTTAACAGTCTCTAATACGGTAAGGTTAGTGACTTTTTGAAGCTATCTAATTTCTACTGTCGCCGACCCGGGTACAGTTTACCTGCTGCTCCGTGCCACTTATTCGGAGCAAATTATTGTTGGTTGGTCTCTAATTGCCTGGCTGGAAAATGTTCTTAAGCGCTCTGCAGTGTTTAGTTTCGGGTTACCCTTAGATAACCAGCAGTACACTGGGATCACGACATTTACCCTATTGCATCTATCAAGGAGGTAATCCTGTGGTAGAAAACATCTTCCCAGTTGGATGATAATTTCTGGATTCACCCTCAGCACACTAACTGCATGTCGATATTTCACACACTTGCCTGTTGAACGTCAATTATGTACGATCACATCTTTCTCCCAAGCAAACTCGGATGTAAAAGCATTCGCCTTTAAAGTTTCGTTTGATGACAGTTCTTATTGTTACATATTTATGTTTCACTACATCTTGTTGACACTATCATACTAGGTAACAACACACAGCTTGAATTTGAATTGGTGAATGCGTGTAGGTGTCCAACTTCTGTTTTTAAGTCACACTTTATCCACGTTCAGTGATGTGAACAACGACTATAGTTCAGATTCGATCAAAATGTCAGGACATAAAAGCGTGCACAAGGATTATATCACAGTAGTTTTGATCTGTTATAATTTTTATCGTTTCACTGTTGTTGTAAGCTGTCTATCACGTCTCTCTATATGTTGTGCTAGCTGTTCCAAAAGGTAATGTTACTAACATCTGGGAAAGCCGAATATTGCGAAAACATATTTTAAGAAAAAATGGCAAAATCCTGGTTCACATTCCTCATCACGCTTTAATGAGCGCAGAAAAGTAGTGGGCGTCATACGTGATAAACCCACCGTTTGCTCTCCTTTGTGACATTTGTAAGGTGGAAATTGATGGAAATTGGTTTTTACGAGAAAATGCCAGATTAAGTGACAGATTGTCTCGTCTTATCGATGTGGTACTATGGTGTTTGATATTCGTAGTATAAAGGTTAATTACTCATTGTTAAAGCCTCAATATCAGATAACCCGGTGTTAACCAGAGACACTAAGGGGCGCATATCGTCCATTTGATGGATAGTTAATTCCTGGCTGTATCGTGCTGACAAATCAGCCAACTACGTCGTTTGAACTTTAGCCACAGGATGATAAAGCCCCATAAGCGGATTTTTGGAATATATTTTAAAACATTCTGTCAAAACGGTTCTGCTCAACTTCATTGAGAAGAGCGCCGTGTTACGCACGTCTGCCGATTGAATTTGATGTAGCAAAGTAGCTCAGAACATTCTACTAAACCTGATACTCAGCATACTGTTCCCTCAGTGCATGAACATCAGCAGTAAGCACGCTTACCTCCGAATAAGTGGAATTTTGGATATGTGAACCTTGCGGAATCTTCCGTAGTATACTCAGTAGCACGGATGGCAAAGGTTTGACCCTGGAAACTTTACGGATGTGCAATTTGGAGTGATCCATCGAAAGTTGAAGGAAGTGTAGATTAAGTATGTTCATACTGTCAACAACATCTTCTCTACTGTCAAATATCTGTTGTTTATCAAACATTGTATGGAGGTTGAATGAAGATTCGATGGTCAGTGGTCACGTGAATGCTGAAACTGCTCACAGTGCAATCGATGTCACACTACTCGTGAGTTTTTAAGAGAAAATCTAGCTGAGGCTGAAATGTCGACAAAATTAAACTCGGTGCGGTGATTGTGAAATTTAAACAACACACGAAACAGTTTTATGGTAAGTCCAGCTATCGTTCACTCTCCAGTGAATCCACTTTCGTTGACTTGTATGCACCTTAAACATAACTTCTGGCGAGCTATTCTACCTAATTCGGCATACAGTTTGTTGTTAGGAGTTTGCCACATAACGTTTGGCTACAGATACAGGATTGATAAAGTTTGAACGGCTCCAAACATAATCTATACAGGGAAATGTAGATTAGTGCGAAATTTCTATTGGACTGTCATCAGCTTACCGTCGTTTTGGTATTCAGCTAAAGTTTATTTTCACCCGCCTAGACAATTTATTGTATAACATACAGGCATTTGTGGAACCCATGAGCCTTGAGTTGACTTCCAAAGTAACGTAAGGTTTTCTGTGTTGCATCTGTCACAGAAGACAAACATGTACATTCTAGACAGTAATACGAGCGAACTGAATAGGGCAAGGAAGTAGAAAACTGATGATGGTTTACGTTCGTTCGTTTTTGGTTAAATATGAAAAAGATGTAGTAGTGCGAGAAAAAATGCTTTGGTAATTAGTCTGTGCAGGAAATGTTCTGTATAAGTTTTTCTGTCATTTTTCACCTTCTCAAACGGTCAAACCTCCACCTGCATTAAAACATTGGAAATCCGTGGAAGAGCAACCAGTATGGTAATGAGAGACGTCCCCAACAAGGAGTATAACATTGGCCAGTGTACAACGGGTCCACATTTGTTTCACATCGACCTGTCTCAATCGTTCGTGGTAACTGTCAGTTTTTACTGCAAAAGCGTGATATTTATCACCCTTTGAAATGGGACATACTGTCTCTGTCAACGGCCAGAGCAGAAAGTCTTAGAATTGCGTTGATTTCGTAATGTTGGTAGAAAACTCGAACACAGTAACGAGCTCCGGAGTAGAAGGTGAAACTTGCGGAGGGTTACATTCAAAAGCAGCTCAACATAACAAGACGGGTAATGTACATTTATTCTGAATGGTTCAACGACAGAAGAATCACAATGCACCGGACACAAAAATTGAACCTCGGAGAATATTCGTCGTGGCCTAGTCCATGCTAAGGTAAAAGTATTCAAATCGGGTAAGCTTGCTTGGTTTTCGTGATTAAACTGTTTCATTTGTAACAGTCAATTTTGTGAACAGTACGTCAGTTTGGAAAAGTCCAGAATCAGTCCATATTCTCTGGTTCTGGTGGAAGGTTCACCAGATGATGTAGAACCTATTCGATCATAGTTGAAAAAACAAGTATTTTTGCTTATCGCTGACAATGCAGTTGACATTTGGGACATTTTGCACGAAGTCTTGCTCTCCAAGGTGTTTGTTTTTTGAGTCACACTGTCATCAACTACTGTAGGGTGCTGAGAATCGCCCGAGTACAAACGGCCTCATACTACAGTAGATCTGGAGTAAAATCTGTGAATCTTGACTTGTTATATTTTGACCACTTTTCTAACTGGTTCGAGATGAAAAGAAAATAACTCTGTTTTACAGACGAAAATCTATGCGCTGCTATCTAAAAGCGGAACGGTTGTCTGAACGCCTACCGACTAGTTGGTTAATGAATACGACAAGCAGAACAAACGAGTCTTTTGATGAAATATTTGTTGTTGCTGGCTGTGGGTGAAATATTGAGTTCTATTTGCAGAGTTTGTCAGTACTTCATTAAATGTACCTCGACTGAAGCATCGAGCTAACCAAGCACGGTTGATGACGTTTGAGTTAAAGGGAAAAGCGTATTATGTTAGGAAATCACTAAATGTGCCCAAAGGTTTAGCGGAGTGAGAATGACCGCACATTATGACTTGTAGTCTGGAGATGCTACTACATTTAAACAGGTCATAGAAGGGATCGTGCATAACTTCGATCCGAACAAAGAATTAACTGCCATAAGAGTATGGATATTAAAACCGCACTTGCATGGAAGGACCCGGGAACATGAAAACGAAATTTCTTAGGCCATATCGGAAATCGAGATCTGACGAAGATAAATCAAGTGAAGCGTCAAAGATGGTAGCGAATAAGTGGAATATTCATGTGAATAGCTACAAGAACTTTGTGCACAAGAGTTGAATTTGTATTGGTAGCTACACCTGCTTTCCATACAGACATTTTCAATCGTTCCGTCAGCCTTATGTTCAAAGATCTCAGACCAACTGCTAGTTATCTATTTAATGAAGGAACAATATGTTCTGTGAATGTAACGATGTAATGCTGTTGTCTTGCTACCTTGTTTAACGTTTTGTACTTTAATTAACCTTTGCTTAAAGTACCTCTATACAAGGTCTTCGAGTTTGAATCGGAACGTACATAATCTTTACCGCTAGGAGATTTTTCTCGATTATATAAAATCGTATGATGAACTTACGACACGTGCCAGACGTCTTGGCTAGTTTTGATTAGTGGATGTAACGCATGCAGCTTGCACAAAGGCATACTGATTAAGGAACTGAAGCATGCAATGATTTGGATTTCGAACCAAATTACGGATCTCGTTAAGTATTGCTTTCGTGCATTCTTGCGTTAAATTTTTATTTTTCAAAAATACTGAAGAAAGCCGTTGACATTTATAGACTGGACGTTAGAAATTACTGTTTCGACTCAAGAATGAAAGTTTTGTTCCTATTCAAAACTTTTGAATACACATGAGCAAGACGACAGAGTTGTACCAAACTCCTGAAGTTGCATTCGTCATTCGGTGAACCTGGTTGAGACTAATCACTACACTACAGCGAACAAATCTTCTCACAGAAGTGAAGATTGCATTGTGTTGATTAAGTTTGAAAGCACACATAAAAGGTTTCCGCGCAACTAAGGTATTAAAACTGCTTGATTCATACTAAACAGATAATACAGTTGATGGTCCAGGCTTCAGAGGTGAGTTGTCATTACATGAAGAACCTGATGATCGCTTCAGTTCAAGTTTAGTGGTTGGTGTCACATTAACCTTGCCTGTGTTTACCGTGTTAACAGTTAATATAATTCATAGTCCAGTGAATAAATAAAAATGAGGGTTTCTCAGTTTTCCCGCTGCTTTTTGTAAAAAAATTTTTCCGAGAAACGTGATACTGTATGCTAGCGGAGGCTTTTGTCAGCCTCACGGTTAGTCATAACGTTTGCATCTGGAACGTGATGATTTGGCATTCCCGAAAATTTTTGATTCAAGTGGCCGGATATGGATTGTAAACAGCAGGGTTAATTAACTGTTATTGCTTTCCGGTCCATCCAGTCCGAATTTTTGGGACATGTTAGCAGAATTATATTGGGTTTTCGAACCACTGTCATTCGGCAACTATCCCCGTAATTTCTAGGATGTGATATGTCAAATTTAGAAGAGTCCACACTTCAACCGGATTCCAGCCCTTGACAGGAATCATGTCATCCTAGACGGCGTGGGCTCGACCGGCAAAGTCTTGTGATCATTCGGGTACCTTAGAAAACTTATGCTGGGACTCGGGAACCCACTTATTTCATTGAGTCATATATTAGTGGATCAACCGGGAAAGTGCACGTGATATCAGAAAGCGAACAGCAAACGCGTAGAACTGTTAATGAACTATATGATTGTTCCTCACATACTGCTGATTGACGGTCCGGATGAAGCACCGCAGTTCTTGGGGCATGCTGCCAACAAATAATCATCATTGAATGTCAAACACAACTAATTAACTGGCTATGTGGTGCACTGATCTAGCACACTTTTCTGGTTTGTGGATCGGCTAATCGGTCACCTTCAGACTGCCTTCGTGATTGCCTGAATAGAAGGAAATATATAGGTCATTGGAAAGTATATGTATGCAACCAAATCCGGATTCGTGTTTCGTTCGGTTTGTAAGTAATAAAGTTGCACCTACGGAAAATGTTATGTCCATTATTGATGAGTAGTCGGGGATTTGGTTTATTTTCAAGTTGGCCATTATATTTTATGTTTTGTGTACAAATATCAAACTTTAATACGAGAAGCATGNATGAGTAGTCGGGGATTTGGTTTATTTTCAAGTTGGCCATTATATTTTATGTTTTGTGTACAAATATCAAACTTTAATACGAGAAGCATGGGTTGAATTTTGTTTCAAAATCTGCTAACTATTGCCACTTAGCACAAAAGATTTACACACCTGTGACTCAGAAACGATATTCTTATCGACGTCTTACAATACCTGATTACACAACTATCGGTCGAAATGATGCACCAGAATCAATCCGGGTATCAAAATAGAAGTAATCGACCAGGTTACGGTTGATTTAAGTTAGCGCAAAATATTTAGGTGAAAAGATAAACACTCAATTCCATCAATTGAAGACTGTGAATTTTAACTTACTCTGCGTTAGACAAAAGAACTGTTCACGAATTTTGTCTGATTGATTAGCTGGGCCAAAAAAACTAGTTTGTTTTTAAACTCACGAGACAATTGAAATCTTCTTGGAAAACTGGTTCCGGTCAGCCTGTTGTATACCCCAAGCGGTTGTATGTCTAATAAAACCACTACAATAGATCGGCCTCTGGACAGATGTGTACCGCTTAAATAACATTATTGTCTCAAAAACAAGCTAATTTCTATCACAGTCCTAAAAGAAACTCGCATGAAAATGGTGGGTTCACCTTAGACATAATCTGCTAAGGTCACTTCAAAACACTAATACGCTTTGTACGCGATGAGAAGTTCTCTCACAAACTCACATGTGTATAGAAGGAAGGGCACCTAAGTAGAATTGAGTCGTACACTACTAACAATAACCGTGATCGTGAACCTCATTGAAAACTTGGTTAACGGATGCAATCGTTACTGGCCCAACGGAACTGCTCTCCCAGTTTGTGATTACTTCAAGAACAAAAAGACTGCGTTTGCACAAATGTTGAAATAAATTGAGATTGAAGGAAGCGGCTTAGGGTCGGATGCCGTTTGTAATGGAATACAGCTGAAGATTCAGACGTATTCAGGGAGGTCCGAGCAAAAAAGAATTGGTGGTGTTAGAATAATTGTCGAAAAATTCCTACACATTTCGAAATGGCGTGAAACGATCAGAAGTACAGATGTTTTTCCAGGACAACCAGCATAACCAGATGAGCGCTTCATTGATTTGGCTGAAGTTGCAAAGCTTTTAGGCAATATACCGGGGTTTATTTAATACAAGAGAAAACAGGAACCTTTTGTATTGATTTCAGCTCATAAGTGAGACTGGTATGTAAACACGCTCAGATGTTTTGTAACCAACTGATGGATTCCGACCAAAATGGCAGTTCACATAAATTGTCCAGTGCCGAAGCTGGTGGTAAGTTGCGGTGTGCCTGGATCATTAAGCTGGATAAACTGGTTCCTATTCGTGAAGTGCTTTCGTGACCTGTCGAAAATTAAAATTTATTGTCAGATTCTTCAAGGCTGTTAAGTATCTTCTATCTAGCAAAGCTTCCAGACGCATTCTAATAGTCATCCGGCGGTGACAAAATCAAATGACCTTGACAAGAGAGTGAGCCGATAGATGAGCAAGAGCGATGTTAGCGAACGGACTAGAATCCATGAATCTCCATTAGGATTAAGTTTGGTTTATGAAAGCTTTCACTATCGCAGATTAGCACGAAATCTGGCAAATATATGTCGGTTCAGTCTATAGATTGTTGTGTTATGCCAGCCATTTTTCAACTACCAACAGTTGGGCGCCACAACAACCAAAAGGCAAATAACGCAACTAGAGATTATCGCACACACTTACTCCCATTTAAGGTTGGTTGAAGATAACTTATCAGATTGCTTTGTTGGATTCCGGCTGAATAATTACCATGCAGAAAGCCGAGGTCTAAATTGAAGGATGTCAACGAAAATGGAAACTTCATGTAAGTTATAGAAGTTTTGTCTTGTTCTGCTGACTATACTACTGGGTTCTTAGACGTTGACAACACATTTAATAGTGAGAAAATCCAGTCCACTCAGTCACGTTATGCGTGAACTTGTGGCAGCTCTTTCACCCAACACCGTGCGGATTTATACCAACTCTAGACAATTGAACTGTAATGGACCTTAAATTGCACTTTACCGTTGAGTACTTTCTGGCTCTGTAGGGCCTTTTAACCTAGGCAATCCAGAAAGATGCTACCAGAATGTTCTGAACACAGGAATTAGGTTATTTCACAAAGACAGTAAGTAACGGAAAACCTGGAGTGACTGTTCACACGACAGTTAGTTGAATCGTTGTGAAAAAGCAGCTTTGAACGTGATTTAGATAGCATTTTACCTAAATCACTGCAGTTGTCGCGAAAGGCTTACAGACCTCTAACGCTACGGGGTCTGAAGCGTGTGAAGATCTCATGGCACGTTTCAATGTAGTCCATAGAGTTATCCGAGACATCGAATAGAGCGCGTCCGTGGATAGTATACAATCACTTATTATTAAGACGGACTAGAGCCACGTAGGCGTCCGGATCTAAATAAAATTCTCTAAAGTTATGCAGTTCAAGAGTAATAAGAAACATGCCTTTAACTCAGCTGTAGTTATCACGAACTCATCAAATTCACCAAAAATCATTAAGGCGCAGTTGACAATACTTTCAACTACTGTTTAGCCACTGGGATGTACAACCTATTACATTCTATAAGCAAACAACAACCATTTAAGAATCCGGGCTTGCATGGCCAGTTGTTTCTGGAAAGGGGACACTTGCCGACCTTCACTATTATTCGCCAATATACATAACGACATCTACATTATACCTTGAATATCACAATGCGATCCACGTATGGACACCTGGAGTCCTCAGTTTAGATGACGTCACCTTGAACATCTAAAAGAAACTAAGGTTTCCTGCAATATGTCAACACCCGCGTTGACATTCATAAAATTTGATAATTTTGTTTGTCTAATTCAGATTTCCGAGAAATAACCGAACGTTTTTAATGGCAGGCATTTAAGTTGTATTTTGATTTCAGAGTGAAACTCTGCAGTCCGCTATTTTCCTTTCCGGACTAACTATGAACTCCTTCCTATGTATGGTTTTTGTTCAAAAGAGAAATATAACCTGGTTAGGAGGACATCACATTGGAACAACAGACTCACTGAATCCCGTGAATCCAACCTGCGCTCAGTTGCAAAGCGACAAGAAGTTCGATCTTTGCCAGCCAGACAAAAAGATGATAAACTACAGAGTCTGTCAGAGACCGTTGAGCAAAAGAATTTATTTGTACTTGTGATGGACTGTAAACAACCGATTTGATTAAATTCGAACCGTGCAGCACACAAAAAAGATTGTTCATTTAAGGCGCAAATTTGATTTCTGCTGAAGATAACGGCCGGCGTAAGTACTGTTGTCTTTTGATGAACAAGACTTCATTTTTCATTAAAATGGATTTCTTTCAAACTGCTAAGAATGTGGTTGTTGTGTGTTTTGGCACAGTACACCTTGAACATTGTGTATAATAATTTATAACATCAAACAAATTGTTGCATATTCTTTAATGTTATTACTACGCGCTCCGTACACAAAATGGTTACAGATTAGCATTGTGTGTACCGAAAAATGTGCCACTGGAGTGACCTGACAAGAATAACTCTCAAAGTCAGTACTTTCTTTTCGTCCCGGCTCAACCAAACGACCTAACTTAATGTAAACTCCACTGTTCAATAGCGGATGGTATTTAACGTACGAAGTCAAAAATTTTGACAGTCAACTGCTTGCCTTCTAATTTACCCAGACAGTAGGTTAGGATTTTAACCACACCAAATCACACTCGTCCTCAAATGCCGTCACAATAGGGGTTGTGTTTTCACGAATGGGATTCATTCATTTTAACTCCGGATAGTTCACGAATGTCGACATTTTGCCGCTCGCCTGCCGTCAGCTTAACTGTCAGCTCTAGTTTAAAAACTTCGGTTTGATGAGGAAACTTGTCGAAATTATGTCTGTATTCGAAAAGTATAGTTGCTTTTATCTATACGACTCTATTGGTGACTATTCATCATTATCCATTTAATAGATTAATTGGCACACTTCCATTAAGCAAACAACGATTTGTATAACATGTACAACCTGTAACGTCTATATCTATTAAATAACATAAATGTATATTCATTACCGACCCTGTCGACCACTATCATGTTTTACGAAAAAATCCGGGCATAGAATGAAAGCTTATGTCGTTCAATCCGAGTTGTTGTGCTGTTGTAAACCAAAACTTCAGACCCCAGACATCAGGTTACACCAAGTAGCTTCCGTCGTCATCATGTTAGGTGTCATTGTCGGATTCAGCCGAACTAATTTCCCTGCTTTTCAGTTATCCGCATCAGTCATCATAATGCCTAGTTCCTTCAAGACTTCCTTGTGGAGTCTGCTGTTGATCAAACAGCTTCGAGCAAGTTAGATCCGGACTGTTCTATATAGGTAAACAAAGAAACGACGGGCCTGTGAAATGGACTGTTTAATGTCGGCGGAGATGACAACTGCTCACTAAAGATGACTGTGTCAAACCTGGACTTCCACTTGTATGTCGTGGGAACTTTCCTGAACAAATAACCAAATAACCAAAAAATATGCCACTTGACGACTAATATATCTAATGTCGTTCAAACTACCACACTCGTCGAACCAGTTGTTGCTGACACTGTAGCACCGAACCTCCAAATGCAGCCTTTTGAAAGAGACGGTGACTGTGTTCCGACACATTTGTCTGTGCACAGTTTATCTTCGCGGATCTGTCTACACAAATAATCTGTTACATGTATTAGTTAAGATATGGGGACATTCACCTGAGTATCTGTCTTGCGACATCAGTCTTCCATCCGCCTCAGTCAAATTCGTGACGGGAAAAAGAAACTTTGGATGGAAAATGCATGTCCTGTCGCCAGATCGTCTCATTAGATATGTGTTATAGACAAAACAGACTAGTAGCAACCTAACTACATGCAATTGACTGTCTGTGTGTGAGATGACGGACAACACCGTGATAAGAACAAACTGACAGAATGTGTGTAAGCGTGATAATTATTATCATCTCTTCTAACCTGGCCGGTTATTAAAATACGATGTAATATCCAACAAGACAATCAAACGACAAACGTAAATTGCCGGAGTGTACATGATTGGCACATTCTGACTGAATTTGAAATTCAGAATATAAACTTAAGGCTTTCTGACTAAAACTTTATTGGAAGAGCTCATTAGGATCTAAACCGTAGTTAGGCACAGCATACGTTTTCGTTTACGAGGCAAATAAATGATTAAAGCAGATTGGTTTGCGTTTAGACCTTATGGATTATTCCCGAAGGTTCTCAAGATGCACACAAAATTATAAAGCTCGAATTTAAACATTCTGGACATTGTAGAAACCGTTCAACGTTTCTGTGATAAACAGCGATGTTGAAACATATATAATATTAACATGACAGGTATAAAATGAATTCAATTTTCATCCGTTAAAGTAACTTGCAAAATCTTGTTTTGCTTTAGTTATTCATTCAATGAAACACGCTAAGACAACATTCACGGCCGTACTTCTCACCTGCCATTTTTCATTTATTAGTTCCACAGGTTGGGTTATTAACAGTGGTTCTACGTGGAAAATCGTTCCGGTTCCAGCCACAAGTTGACCGGCAACAGAGATTCTATGTCGTCTCACTGTCTGGCCACATGCACGTGATGTGTAAGTTTGGACTTTGCAACACTCCGTGATTCCTGTACCAGACGAAGAGCAACTGAACACAGTAGTCTGTCATAATCTGAAAACTACCACCCAAAATCGATGTATGTCAAAGGTTTATAGGCATATCAAACTTACATGTAACGAGGCTCAGTAGACGAGTGTGAAGCTCACAGGTAGTTTTTCTAAAGTATTTAAGTCCAGCAGTTGGCGTGGATTAAATTGAGAAAGGTAAACAACTTTGGTAGTCAGAAATTGTGGTGTATTCCATGGATTCTACTTTACAGGTAGGCACATCGAGTAAACGTTGAACACACTGAGCTTGAGGTAAATAGTAGCAAATTAATCTCAGGCAAATGAAAATGTGACCGGTGACATTTCCCAAAAACTTCAATGAAGTGTTTGTCTTCTGGGCTTTGGTATGAACCAAACGTTTGAACTGTTACCAGATCATCTATTAATAGTAGGACCGAACCACTTAAACTACTTACAAACAATAGGTCCATACATAGTTACACAACGATGAGAATATAAACTGACTATATGACTGGATACTCTGCTTCTAAGGCATAAATACTTCAGCCAGAGACCAGGTTCTTTGAAATGTGTCAGTTGATAGGCTTTTTGATCACGTAACCTGCGTTATACAATTTGATCAGTATTCTTATTTTGGCAAAACCCACTGATTTCAAACTGGTAGACGATTCACTTATCTCATTCGCAGCTTGTGTAGTCAAACACTGATTAAAACGTTGAAAAACCAGGCCTAAGATCAAAAACTTAACGGAACGATTTTAAATGCAATTTTAATGCGAAAATTTGCAAACTTTTCCGGATGCTTTTCTGTGTGAAAAAATAGTACACGATGCAACCAAGTTGACTGGACAAGGGGATTAAATTAAATCGGTTACAAACGATCGTCACTTCAGGTAAGTATAAAAACGCATTTAACGCCGTAAATTTATGTGGATGGAATATGTGTTAATTTATGCATTTTTATGCTAAGATTCATTCCGGAAGGAATAATTTTGACCAATCCATAGCATAAATTATTCCCGGACCAGTTGATTCAGTGTGAAGTACACGTAACTCACCTACGTTTACTGACTAGCAAACATCGAAATGTTGTGTTAAAGGTCGTCTAATCGCTTTCATTTTTGGGGTATTACACCACTGAAATGTTCTCTGTGAAGATTTTGCTCTCACCAGACGTCCGCGTTACGCACTTGCTTAGAAATTGAATAGTACACGATTAAATGAAATTTCTGTCGTGCAACTGGAGCTTGCTGAAGATCGACCAAAGGGAGTGCTTCTTGCCTTCACAAGTGCCCTTCGACGGTGAAAATTTTGGAACAAATAAGTTTGCTGTACTTGTATCTATCTTCTGGGTGTCAGCAATATTGTAGTGGAGTAAGGAACTATTTGTTCTTGACAGATAACTTAAACAGTCGGTGAACGAAAGTACTGTTCAGTTGTTAGCTCTAGTACAAGTAGGTGAAAGCTCTCCATATTATCTAAGACGGAAATTTGTCCGAAAACAGCGATGTTCACGCCTAACTATTATTCACAAACTTCGACTGCCGGGCACAAAGTGTCAAAACAAACATCGTTTTCTTTTTTTTCAAGCTCACCAGTCATCAACACGTTGAATATGCCCAATGTTGCTTCATTCGTTGCATGAACTAATGGTGTTAAAAACGTAAGTACCGTTTTCCGTTAAAAAAAGTAGGGCACAACATTCGCCAAGGCCTCATATTTTGTGGATTTTAACCTTGTCAAAAGGATGAAAGAAATGATATATTGTGGCGTTATGAACCAAACAATTCTGTTAACTGAGTAAACTAAGTTTTCGTCGTTGCAAGTAAACTGGGTGACAAAGTTATCCCAGTAAAACACAATGTACATGTGAAATTTCCGAGCTCTTGGTGTGGCTTCCTAGTTCATCTGATAGAGCGCTTGTCAAATTCACGTCCACTGTGTCTGTCGCTGATTCGAATCCAGCAAAAGCCCTTTTCACAGTTAGGTCCCATCTAAAAGAACAATGTACACAGTTAACTGATGGAAACCTAATTATAAGCCGTAGCTAACGAAAAAATGGTGAAGGAATTAAGTGATATTTTTACATACAACGAAAAGCTGCACTTTTTGACGCCAAAAAGAACGAAGCATTTCTGCATCTTGAACAGTAGATAAATTAACGTTTTGTTGGGGGAATTCAGTTCAAACATTCAATAAGATTTGAGAATTGTCGGAAAAAATAGCGGCCGGACAGGAGACTCTGTTCAACAAGTCAGTATTAATTTACCGGCAAGTCGACATCAACCTTTTACAAGCCACATCTGTGCCCACATTAATGGTCAGAAAAATTCTTCCCATTATATTACGGCTTTGAGGAAGTCAAACATTTTTAAAACTAAGGTGCTTTTGATTCGCGATATGCTGAATTTAGTCCGAGTAAAAATGTTTGTCAGGTGTATCATGTTATAAGCAAAACATTCTTATCAGACTGATAAGTGCAACTCAATAAGATGAATTTTGTTGGATATACTAATAACTATTTAACGCAATAAAATGTCTCCTTGTTGATGTGTGCAATAGCCTCACAATGAATCGTATGAAATTATCATTAAGACAGTCACACCGGAGCATGCATCACAAAATTACATAAGGAATAAACAGTTTGGCCAGATTTTGAACATGTCAACAGGCTTACTTGATTTCCATTTTATACGGCCTACAGTGAAACTTATCCTGTACGCTTTCAAGCATACACAGAAGGAAAAGTCAAGCTGTTACGGAATCGCATCGGTGGATTAAGAGACTTCAGTTAGAAAACATAAGTTAGGCAGAAGCGCAACGACTGTTAGAAAATGAGTACAAAACCGGTTTCTGTACTGCAAGTTGGGGTGCAATTCTACGAATATTTTTTTCCGTGTAACATGTAGGCTGTTAAGACTTGTCTAATCAAATCTGTTTCGTCACTGCGTGTTGAATGCAGCTCCGAACCATATTTGTACTTAAGCACAAGTATGGATGGATTGAACTACATTGTAGTCGATTTTTTGTGAGTTCTGTTAAATATCTTTGGTAGATATCGGATGCGTCGATCGAAAATTTGAGTGTGTTCGTTTAGTGTAGGAATAGTGTAAACGTCACCTGTAGTACGTTAAGTGTTATTTTGATGGTTAAAACTGTGCTCATCTAAACACAATTGTGTTTCAATATGCGTGTGTTTCATTTACTTATCTGATAAAGATGCAAACTGACCATTTGCATTATCAAGGTGATTAAAGTGTCATTTCGAAGTCCATGTAATGAACAAGTTACATTAGCACAAGTATAATGCAAATTCAACATGTATATATGCGGTGCATGCCATGTAAACCACGATTATTGCCGGACTTTTGTCTACAGAGAACGAAGCGGTAAGCAAAAAAATCAGTTAAGACGTATTTCATGGGTGCTTTCTGAGGTCCTTATAATACGCTGTTATGGACTTCCTATCGGAAATGTTAGCATCAGTAACTTTACAGCAGACATGTAGAGGTACCTATAAATCCATCTAAACAATTTAATTTAATTTAGTTTAATTTAATTTTCCTATTACACACAATTCTTAGTTTCAGAAAAACTTGCAAACACTGGAAGGACTGATTTGTTTATCTTGGGTTATGAAATATGGTTTGATTACCCGGAAATTTGCTTAGATTTAGAGGCAGTTATTCATGTTCACATCATTCGTCAAGAGTAATTTAATAAATTGTATGGTTGCATTTAGCTCACAGAAAACGCGCAGCTTAAGTTACTTGCAATAAGCAGCAAGCCTTAGTCGTAAGTTAAGCTATTGGAACCATCAATCTGAAATACTGGATGAACATTGTAACGGCATCAACAAGATGCTGTAAACAGAGACCCGTATAGCTCACTGAATAAACTGAACATAATGCTGTCAATTTTTAGTGCAAGTTTTTTGTCACTGCTTGACTAATGTTACACTGTCTAATTTTAGTAACTCACATGAAGTCAACTTCGGAAGATATATAAGCACAATAGCGTGGGTAGGACGTTCCAGTCCCAGTTCAAGTCCAACCAAAACTTAATTTTTCCAGTTTGATCCACTAAACTGTCAGATCTTGTGAACCAGTAATTAGCGCTAGGGTTATCTATGGTTTCAACCAGCTTCTGAGTACTGATGGATAGTAAGGGATTGGGTTTATCATATGGACGGAACATCACCCACAGTTGATCGTAGTTGTCGTATTTTCACAGACTTTCCAATCGGCCCTTTTCGAAAAGAAGCACTAGACTCTGTTTTCACTCTCATTAGAGCTCGTCAGTAGTGCATATCATTGCCACGGCCGGGATTTCAACTATTGCTGTGTTAAACTTTCAATTCTGAACGCGGATAACTAATCATACGAATACCTGATGACGTTCTATTAATGTTACAGCTTCTGGCAACGTAGCTGCAACAGCTTTGCTTCACCCTATCTTTGTTTGCCAATCGGTTGCCTATTGACTCTTGCCATTCACTGAAGCTCTGCTGCGCTGTACACAACACATGCACGGTTCTCATAAGCCAACTGTGGAAATTCGTTAAAAGAAACCGCACATAAGATATAATGAACTTCAAACTTCACGGGTTAATTACTAGTTTTAAATCTCGAAGCCCTTTCTTATTAACGTTGTCCGTATGGAAGGCGACCAAACAAGTCCCCACCAGTATGATCAACGGAATTTAGTTGGATTTCGCCTAACTCATAGCTGGTATCGACTAAGTGCGTAGCCCAACTACAAGCAACTCCAAGAGTTATTTGTAAGGTTTGAAGTAAAATACTGCGTTATGATCATTGCAAAATTTTCTCAACAACTGCTTCGTTTGACGAAAATTCGCCTGCTCGTAACAGGGTTCAGCTTTTCTCGAGTACAAATTATGCAGACGGTCACTGACAAAACGACTGAAAAGTAATTGCATATGTGAAAGTTACTTTAAAACGTATTTTCTGCCTGCAAAATTATTTCGGGCTTTAAATTATGTACAGATTTTCTTTGTTTTTAATATTTTTGCAGAAGGAAATTTTCTAGAGTGATATTCATACGAGTAATTTTTGTTAATCGACGTTGGGAAAATCAGATTGCAGTGAATTAATGAACTTCAGCAAAACTGTGGTTTACAGTTGGCTTTCTCGTAACCGTCCACACTTGTGTATGGGCTTGATTTATATAGATATTTACAAGTATATGTTTACCACTATTTTATTTAATAAATCTACTAAGTGTGCAATCTTACTGACCAGTTTGCTGGTACCACTTTAGGAGGACACAATCAAACATGTTGGCCACCATCCACTTTCAGAAAATGACCAAGATGGCCTAATCTGTACAGTAGACTCAACTTAATGAACGACACATGAGCATTACCAAAGGTGAAGTTCTACGTGACGTTCAACTTATAGGGGTAACCTGTCAGTGGTAGTTGGAGGAAGCTAGGCAACATTTTGTCTCTCTCTGTACCCGCATCTAATATTCAGTTTGCGAAACCACTGATTACAAAAGTAACTGTGACAAAACTATCGGGACATGACACGTTTGCCCAGATGCATTTTGTTTGAACATTCTCTTGAAGTTTCTGTGGGACAGATGCACCGTTTTCTCATTTGGCTAGCTTTTAGCATTGCTATTTGTCATTATCTGTGTTTGGAGCGTTTCCTCACCGAACTGAAAATTAACGGATATTCCCGAAGCTTGGGAAACCTTTCAACTTAGTTACTGTAAGTATATTTGGGATGTTGCAACCAATTTGACACGGGTTGCACTAAAATTGAAATAACTGTTGCATAATCACAACGGTATGGCTTTTTACATCTGATCTGGTGAAAAATCTCAGACTTACTAACTAGTAAGCTTGTGAGGAACTTCCTCGAAGCTTTGCTACGTCATGTGTAATATATTATTAAACCATGGCTAATGCATGATGATTTCAATTGCAATCCTGCGTAAAATATAAACGATCATACTTTTTACCGGTCTCATAGTCATAGTTAAGAAAAATACGCAGTTTGCAGTCAGCGTTTGCCTGAAGAACATACACAGCACATTATCCAACTGGTATTATTAATATAACGGGCGAATAACAATTATATACAAATTACGAATTCAGAAAACACTCGGTGAACCTAAGTTATCGCCAGTATTATTTAGCACATTTTCAAGAAATCCCCTTTCTAGTCCCTACCAAATTAACGGGTTTTAAATGGACGCGATCCTCAGCAGACATACAAATAAATATGCTTGTTTGTGCAGTGAACTGCTAACCACGCAGACAATAGATGTAGAAGCCTCCTACGGCATCTAATTGTAGATTTGAGGTTGTAAGAAGGTAGAATTCCTCGAAAGATTTGGGGACGCGAAATGAATGTGTGCTGGTAATAAAAATTACAAATTATTCAGGGAAATTAAAGGATTGTAGTAGACGTTTATAATACAGGAAAACAATAACTCTTTCTGGCTGATTCGAAAGCAAGAACACCAATCGAAGCTATTTGCAATGTAGTTTGATATACGGCAAATGGGTAGCTATTCATCAATCGCACTTATAGGACAGATGCTCGTCGTTGAACGGGTTGTCAGCAATGAAGCAATAAGCTTTACAAGCAAAATCAACGAATGCAACATTTTAAGGCGAACACCTTCTAATCTTACATGATCTAGGCTATTTTAGATGTTTTTGGTTTAACTAAAACTTGCATTACACGGTCAGCGACAACGTATAGTCGTTACTTAAATCTTATGAGTTTAGTGTAGGAGAGACCAAACAAATACGGAAAGATGAAAAACGCGTTAGAAAGGAAATACACAGTTTGTGTAATTTTCCACTCTGTTCAAATGAGCCACTAAATACTGTGGCTGAAATTTCAGCCGACTAATGTTTACCTATGTTTTTAAACGAACCATTGTGTGAATCACCAGACATTAAAGATCTTTGTTGAGGAGCAAACAGTAAATATTTGAAACTTTATAAGGGTAGTATCATGCGTAGATTATCTCCAACATCGTCTTCATATATAATTGTCAGCTGTTCCAGAAAACGGCTTTATTGAATCATTGGCCCGCCATAAACAACTAATGGTTGAAAATGTAATATACTGCAGAATACATTGTAGTAAGTCTTGCTCATTTAGTGTCTGGGGGGCAATGTTCAGCTCTCACATTTTTGAGAAGTATACATATGAATTTCTCCGAGGGTCCAATGGTGTATTTGCTTGCATCGTATTAGTGTTACTAGGGTATACTTGGAAAGCTTGACTTTGACTGAAAAGACCTCAGAATACGAACGTTATCACTGTTTCACTTCGCAGAGTCGAAAGTGATAGTGATCGAATCTGTGTGAATTATGCAACGGTATCATTTTCGATTTCCAACAACTTCCCACTCATGATCGTGAAAGCCTGAAACAGTTTGAAGTAATGTAATTCAGAATATTAACTATAGATAGGGGATGACTCATTTAGATACCATCTGTCAGCTACACGCGTGTAACGGAGAGTCCGGGTTTCAGCGCTTTGGGCTAAAGACTACACCACCAGTCCGACTTACAAACTGGCCAAGTTCATCAGCCGCATAATAGAACCGTTGCAGAACAAGTTGGTAAGCAACGTTAAAGACTCTTTTGATTTTGTTGGCAAACTCGGACACGTGACATTAGGTTGTGATGAAACTTTTATTAGTTTTGATGTGATCTCTCTTTACGCTAGTGTACCGGTAAAGCATAGCACTGATGTTGTTAAACAGTTATTGGAAAGTGATGATTATATTGGTGCACGTACTAATTTATCATCTTCTGAAATTTTGTCCGGTCTTGAGCTTTTTCTGCACTCAACCTTGTTCACATTTAACAAACATTTTACAGGCAAACCGATGGTTTAGCTATGGGTTCCCCTATTGCACCTGCAGTAGCCAACCTTTTCCTCGGATACCTGGGAACACAAGCAATGAGTGAATCTATCTGCCCTCCGCGAATTTGGTGGCGGTGTGTAGATGACACATTCATAGTCATGAAACAGACTGCTCGCGACCAATTCGTACAGTTTCTTGACTCAAAATGCAACGGCGTGGTCTTCACATTGCAAACTGAAACCAATGAGCTCTCACTGAATTTTCTAGACCGCCTAGTCAAAGCTGACGAGCAACAGAGATTTCAGGTTTCAGTGTACCGCAAACCAACCCATTCTGGCCGTTATCTCAACTTCAACTCGTCCCATCCAATCGGTATAAAGGGAGCAGTCATCAAATCACTCATCAACAGGGCTAATAAGATCTGCACCACTGAGCTCCTCAGAACAACAGAGATTTCTCAGATCAAAGAAATGCTAGCTGCTAATCACTATCCGAACGCATTCATTGAGAACACAATTAAGTGCGTGTCAACCAAGGAAGAGACCACAACGACCAGCACTTTCAAGTCTGTACCAATACCGTATAGTGAACAAATATCCGAAAAATTCCGTTTCATTCTCTCTGAGTACGCTATCCGGACTGTATTTTGATTAGACAATACCTTGGAACGACTGGTAACGCATCCTAAAGATCCAATTTCTATGGGCGACCAGACAGACTGCGTTTACGAAATCAAATGCGGTGACTGCAATGCCAGTTACATTGGAGAGACAAGTAGACAACTGTAGTTACGTGTTGCCGAACAAAAGAGGCACTTAAGGTTTCCTCCTAAACACCTCTATCAACTTCAGAAGCTCGAGAAGGACTCGGCCATCGCACTACATGCACTGTCAGAGAACCACAACGTAGGTTTTGATCAAGCTCGAGTGATTCACAAGGGTCTAACTTCCTATGCGGAGCGTTACTGTGCTGGAGCTCTCACTAGTTACACACAGCGCGCTTGTGTTAATCGCAATGATATCAAACCCCTGTCTGCAGTGTGGCTTGGATGAATAAACGGCACCAGACACGGACGCGTATTATCTACATCTGTCTCACCCTCACTTAGTGCGCAAAGGATTAGACCAATCCGGTCAGATGCACCACAAATTGACCTAACCAGGGCAAATCCCATGTGACCTCTGTTTCTCTTTCAGTGTGATTTCGATTACAATACTCCTGAGGAAGGCTACCCGAGGTGGTTGAAACGTAGATTATTACAACTTGCTCGTAACGTTGTGTTATTCCCGATCTGTTTATCAATAACATGTTAAACATGACACCCAATCTGTTCAACTTCATTCTTAATAAATTGGGTGCGGATATCTTACAACTTCATGTTTCCTTCAATTTGCTATCGTCAGTAGGATTGTTTCCAGTTAGCCACGTTATTCGGCGACATCTGCCAGGTTAATCAAGCTGTTCCCCTAGAGTTTTGAACAGTCGATACGGGAGAGCTTCGACCAAATTAACAGCTGATTTAGACATCCACTCACCTTGGCCAATCCATAGCAACATCCAAAACGCTTATTGGACAATAGTTTCTGGTGAGATGACGAATTGCGGATGGTGTGTTTATTCATTCCTGAAGTTTGTTCGTAAATTCGGCTAGTTGGAGAGATTTTATATGATAATTTCGTAGGATGCAGACGAAACCAGCATTCCGCTCACATTATTCTTTACTGTTTGATCACGGCAGGGTAAATTTAACCAAATACAGCAGTCACGAAATGAATACTTCTATCGGGACGCGTTGTTCTGTTGATACCTTCTGAGTCAGTTTGATACTATCGAAGCAAACTACCTGACACTCATGTACCTGTTTACACAAACGTACTGTCTTGTTTATAAGACAGCTGGTTTCGTGGAGAGAAGCAGTATTATGTGCACACAGAGCGAATGCAGAAGTCAGCACTTCATTTCTAACTGTGTACCTAGTTTACTGTAGTGGAGTTTCGTTCGAATATCACGTAACTCACTGCACATTATTTTAAATCTTATATTGGTTGATAGTTAGCTCTCAAACTTGTGAATACAGCCCGGCGAACTTCCGATAGGCAGCGTAAACACAAAATTGTGAATTATACAGCGAAAACCACGTTTGCTGATGCAAGCCTTCCGGCAGCCTTCGAGTCTGATCAACGTGATTTTGAATGTCATGGGATGTGTGCTTCGCTCTTACGTCATCTCATATTCGAAAATCAGCTCACGATTGAACGTATAGAAAGAAAGTATGATTTATTGAATTTCAGTTGTTATCAGGCACCAGAATCATCGATTAGTAATGCATTGCGTGATCGAGATAATTCTGATCCTGTCCAGGCGAATAGACCGATGGGCGTTTTCCCACTCGCATATGTCGAATTCCACGTTTCGGATAGTAGTGAATCCGAGGAATTTCCGCTTCATACTCTCCATAATATGCTGGGTCAATCAGCTGGGTTGTTGCTGCATCCAGCAAGTAAACCGCTGCTTGGGAGAACGGAACAAAAAAGGATATTCAGTTCACAAAAGTCGTTTAATGGACGATTCAACTGTGCCTCAAATTCTACAGTACATTGTCTGTTAGGTTCTGTTACGTCGGTTAAAATATTTTCAATTTATTTATATTGTGACATCACATAAAATCCCTACCACGTTGTACACGCACTTTGTGCAAGTACGAAAGTGAGGTAAAAGAACGAAATTTGCAACACGCCGAAGATCGCAGTTTTCTCTGCGAAAAAGAAAAGTGATAACCAAGAATGAACTCCATTATAGAATTTAAATTGTTATTTAGCCCATAACAAGGAAAGTCCTTGAACACTCGCTTGCAGTCATAACACTGTTTACTGATACATGTAAATGTCAAATTTGGAGCTGGTGGTATCGTTCACACCTTCATGGTATTGGCTGAGGCCAGCAGCAAAATGAACTGATTGAATTTGAATGATCAGTGATTGGAGCCTGACAAGAGTTGGGCAGCTGGATAACTACCCCTAAACCAGCCACGTGTCAACAACACAGATAAATGTGAAATACCCAACATAATATACTAAACATTTAAAAACTATCCTATGAAATACCCCTGGAGTGTGTCCACATTTTTATACGATTTGATGTCAAATTAAGACAATTTATTTAGTTTATGTGCTATTGTGGCAGACAGGTCCAAAGTGAAGGGATAACGCTACCGAAGTAACAATGAAAATGAGAAAGAAAACATTGCACCGCATTTTTAATACCGTGTCTGTCTGACTTAATGGTTGTTCTAATCGAGTCACATAAGTGTACGCTGAGTCACATCACATTTTTTCATTGTCCCAATGCACTTTCGGCCTTCGTGCTTTACTAGCTTTTGTGTACAACAACTCGCTTGTTAGATATACTGTATGTTTCACCAGAGCACAAGGTTTCTGCTACCTCTCGGGGTAGAGCTGTCTACAGAATTACAGTGCTTTGATTTTATCGATTGGGTAATTAGTGCTTGATTAAATTATGCTATTAATGCTAGTTTACTGAGGTCAGCACAGCGGTCCAGGTCGTTCAGAAAGGAACAGTAATTACTTTCTAAACTGAACATTCCTTACACGTGGGCACAAGTTTTGTCCTCTGGTAGTCCTACCGGACGACGCGTTTGAGAACGTAAATTAGATCCAAGGATTGCAACTTTGAAGTTTATCAGTCTTTCCAAGTCCCACCCAGACAGGGTTTTGAACTCCGGTCCACCTGCCTGTAAGCTGACTATCCACTCGAAAACTACTAATCTGATGTTGTGGTTAGGTGCTTCCACAAGACAAGGTGAGCTTACGGAAGCAGGTAACTGCATACTTGTTCAGGAAGCACGTGAGCATGAAAATAAATATTTCGGGTTATATAAAAATATACAGCTAGTGAACTACAGAGTCAATGTTGAATGGAGTCAGCTGAACATCATGTGTGAGCGTTAAGCAACCTATATCAACAGAATCATTAACTACTCACTCCTAAACAACACTAAGGTGTGCTTTATATTTAACAGGAAGGTGAAGAATGAGCTATCATTGTGAGAAACTAAAAATTTCTTTGGCTGGGAGAAACATATCGTTTAATAATCAAACTGAGAGGTGTCTTGCAGTGTTTGGTTACGATGCTCACATCTATGTCGGTTTTCTGCACAGCTACATCGGTTTAAGTTTTGATCAACGTGCTCCATTTAACTGAGAGAGAATTGATTAAATTGAAACTCCGACTGCAGCATAAGTCCAACGCACTTCTCCTCCCGTGACCTTGAGTAATTATCCATGTAATTTTAATCTCTAATACTGAATTTATTGTTCGTGAAACCATCCTATACTGTAAGTTGGTTTGCTCCATAAATATGATCGGGTTTCTATTATGTTCAGCTGTTTAACCGGGGAGGATTTGGGAAGTTAAGGTATTGCGTTTTAGCCCCAAACTTTGCTCCAGCACCTCAGTTTGACTAAAATAACGTATTGCCAACCGAATCGGCAAGAACGGACCCTCAACAAAATTTAACATTATTCATGAGAATTGCAAATTTTGCGGATTTTTATCATTCTGACGTTTGCGACTGTCATCAGTAAAATCCGTTTACAAAAGAACCATTTTTAATTAAGGAGTCCAGGGGAACTGGTTGAAAATACTTCACTAATCCCTAGGTGACAACTGTTCTTCATAAAACATAATAGCCGGGCGATTAAAACGTTCGGATAATAAACAAATGTAATCTACGTGAACAACTGTTTTATAGTTCATATAATGAGCTGAACGAAAGCAAGCTGGTCACTTTGTTTCTGAATGAACATCGTAACATAATAACTTGGTTTAATACATCCGTTCACGTAATCATAGCTTGCAAAGGCTGGAAAAGAAGTGATCAGCGCTCAGAAGCGAGTACGATCAATACAAAACAACGCCTGGCCGTGTGGTATCAATCGAAACTGCGCAATAAGTTTTGAATGTCAATTTTGTCTTTTCAGCGTTGGGAACACAACAGAAACAGCTAAACGATACTGATTAAAAGTGAAATCATGTCAGTATGTGCTTCATTCTGATGGCTGGAAATTTTAAGGCTTATCTTTTTAGCAAAAATATAACATCACAGCTTCAACCACATTTTATTTTGAATTAATTCATCTAAGTACAGCTTTTTTGTTTGAATAACCTGCAGTATGTGAATCCATCAGTAACTGATACTATAAATACAACCTAAAACTCAAAATGCACACATTACAATTGTTGTTTACAGTGTTTTGTACGAGTGGAATTTCATGTATTTTGTGAATGCAAATTGTTGTCCTTCCGGCGGAAGACGGCTGCAGTAATAATCGGAGTGATCTAATTTTGAAAGCCAAATAGTTAGTGGTGCACAAAGTCAATAATATAAGCGTAGTATTAAGTTAATCGCCTAAACATACGGGCGGCAAGTTTGAAACAATGGTTTAGAGGTTAGACAGTGTGCTTCGTATAATCGGATATCTGGGTCGTATCTTGGCATGACATACTAATGGCGCATTTCAGCGAATGATAAAAAACCCCACCGTTTTTGAAACTTTTGTCTCAAGCTCGCATACCACCTGAATCAACGCATCTTCGTCGTCACCATTCCCATAGACAATCATTTTAACCGTTAAATGGAAAGGTTCACTGACTGATAACGTGTTACAAAGCCTGATCCAGCAACAAAAACTGTAAATCTTCCTGGCATAAGGAGGTGCACAAGTCACATATCAAAGTGCTCAACGGAACGGATTTGGAAACAACGTGGATGGGTATTAGTTTTAGAAGAACAATCACTGGTAAACAACCCCTTATGTACGGCAGAGTTTTATCACCAAGGCTATATTGAGAAGACTTTTCACAATTAATATGTCAACAAAATTTACTTGGTCAGCTTTTGTGGAAATAAGTTCCATCCACTCGCAAAAGAAATTCATACAACTGGTAAATCGCGCAAACGGATCACTCCCATTCTACAGAGAATCAGGCTACTGACGTAAACTGCGCGACGTAGTGCGTGTACAGACTTTAAACTGGGCAATTATTCAGCCTCGAATAACCAACTGTTTAGACTTTGGCATTTGCGCTTAGCTATTTGCTTGTTCTATTATTTGTAATTCAATACAATTCAATACGTTCACTGAAAAAAGGCCTACATATCAGAACGCATATTTCCGCCATCATGCGTTAAAAAAAGTGGCATTACACAAACAGTTTTGAAAAGTGAACGCTTCAAATTTATTTGGCTTTATCCAGAAACTAAACGGACTGAAACCCGACTTTGAATCTCCCGGCGTTTCCATCCCGGTTAGTGAATTGTTTTCAGGAGGGTTGTTTGATTTTTCATATTCTATTTTAAATTTTATCCACTGCAAAGTTTGTAGATCAACCAATGCGATAGTGAAGTTTAGAAGAACTTATAACAGGCCAAAACTATTAACAGCCATTGATTTCATGATGATTCATTAAGCTTATATTCTTAACTTAACGGAAGTATTCAATGAGACTTTTAATGTACTATCCGAAAACACGGACAATTTTGAAAACTTACTTAGCAGTAGGATGGCAAACAGGAACGTTTGAGTCTTCATTACCCAAAAAGTGCTTCCGTGAAATTTTAGCAGTGAGCGTTTCCATTCATTCCTCTGATGAAGTTATATAACTTGTTGTCCAACCAATCAACCCAGCTTGCCCTACAACTGTCAGGATTGGTTGTTTTTATACGTTAACCAACGCGTCCGACATGCTTTCAATATGCAAATGCACATTGGGACTAAAGTTCCTGAGTAAATTGATGAATGCTTTGTGGATAACCATGGTACTCGTTGACCTGCTGAGTTCCTGCTTCAACTCGTCAAGTTACTAGACAAGCTGCAAGCAAATATGTCATCTGCATGATGCAAACTGACAATGTTTTCTACACTATCCGGTCTCTCTTCGGCATGAACTGAGATGAAAAATCTAAATCGCACAGGTCGTTTCAGTCTTTGGCTCCCGTGATAGCAGTCAGCGATCACGTCGCGGGCCGCGCTTAACTAGTCACCGAGGTTAACCAGATTTATATATAACTGTAGTTCCTTGCAAGGTGCCGAAACCCCAAAGAAACGCACATATTTCATGAGCAGCAGCCTGCGTAACTAAGTTACAAACTTATCACTTTTCTTTATACTATGCGGCAACCGTATGAACGCAATACACTGATCATATTGCACGGACGTTTGGCAAGTAATAAGCGGCAGATTTCTTTGAACAAGTAATATACTCTTTGGTTTGCAGGATGAAGCTACAATGAGTGCACCAGATAACAAGGGTGCATTTTCATAGAATTTTTATACTAAACGGTCCGGTATTTTTAAGTGTTGAGCTATCAATGCAGTCAACAAAATATCTATCCATATGGAATTTGTTATGGTGACCCGTGCAATAAGCATTTGCAGAAATAACACTCCTCGTGAACAAGAAGTACATTCTCCCGAGTGAATTTGGCAGGGTTTCTTCGGCAAAGCAGGTTTCTAAAAATCAGGGAGGTATTTAAATATGATTAATTATGGCAGGTGTGAGTGTTTCATGACGAGTGGTAAATTATCCCTTGTGAGGGTGTTTGAAGTATAAAAGTTCGCATATTCATCACTGGGAAGTTGATGCATTTTGTAGTAATCAAAAATGTGTACCTTGAAAAGCAAGTCTACTGTAGAGTAATCTGCATGCGCAACTCACTGTGGCGGCCACCTGACCATCACAGACCGCTAAGTGACTACAAGTTGAACAGTAATGTGCTACGTAAGCAAATTAGTCTGAAAAATTAGAGGAAATACACAAGCAGTTTGGCGCTACAATCAAAAAGGGCGAGGTTGCCTGACAGTTGGGATACCGTCAGAGTGACCGGGTCAAATAAGAGCCACATATCGATCGTTCGAACCCACAAAACCCGGACAGTAGAAAACCACTAAGATCACAAGCTTACCCAGGCTCAAGACCATGGTACCAATGAAATTGCATTGGTTGTGTTTCTATGAATTAAAATGTCGTAAAACATGATGCAATTTCACCTGTCTCACAGATAAGTGAGCTTTGGTTCATAACTCATCCGACTATTTTGATTTGCGGCAAATTTCCTTTAAGCTTGATTCTGTAACAGATTTCAGCCGCTACCGCCACGGTTGTTTGCTTTTCATTTCTACTTTCAGGACAACCAAGGTGACGTATGATGTTTTCAAGGTTGACGTTTTTTGTATTCTGAAAGTTCACAAAAATTGCAGTTTAAAATTACACAGAGCCAGTTGCGGATAAAGTCATAAAAACTGAACAGATGTAACGGTAGAAAAAGCGTCACAAAACTCACGCTTCCCGCATCTTATGCAACTGAAGGAATCAAGATGTTTTCAAGTTTTGGTTTATTTTGCTCACAACTCGTGTGTTCATTACCACCAGTCGGTAAGACAAACTGACGAAAAGACCTGTTATTAATTTTTTACTATTTTGAATTTATCCTGGGAAGAAAGAAGTGTCTCTCTCTTTTGGCTATGCCACAGTTTGTGTCTGAGACAATCCATGTATAAACGGTTTGGTCTAATTTGAAAGAGCTCTTCACAATCTAAGCATTACTAACAATGGACAACTACTACTTATTAGGTTGACGAGGATTTACGAATTTAAACCCCAACGCACATGGCTTTATAGAGTTCAGCAAAATCTCATTCGAAGCCGTGTTTTAGGATCTGAAAACTATACTGATCAAAGGAAATCCATCAGGTCACCAGAACAGGATTTCTTTCAACAGGTGTGAATCAGGTTGGACAGAGTATGCTTACGAAACAACAGTCTCCTATTATAGGCTAACCAAAATAGCATCAGCTTCTCTGCTAACGTCGTTAATAAGACGGAAATAGATCTTTTTAAATGTTTATTGACGAACGTGTCGCCGCAAGAACATGCAATGGGGGTAAAACTCTTGGGAAGCGATGAATTATTTTGGATTTGTTGCTAATGCTAAAATTCTCTACTTTCCGGCGTTTGGCCACACACTTTTTACCTTATAACTATTTATCTCAAATGTTGTACAACTGAAATAGGGCCACTTTTGTTTTCTTCAAAAAACTGGTATGTAATGTGTCCTTCATTTCATTTTGTTACCTAGAACTGTATTGGTTTATTCATTTACTCACTTTAACAGGAAAGTTGTTAGTGAGGTTAATTAAACTCTGAGAAGAGATAATCAGTAAAGCAGATAGCTTTTAAGTGAAATCCACTCCGCCGCATACGCGCTCTTATTTTGATTATTTTCCTGAAACATTAAACAAAGTTAGCATTCCTGAATCTTAAAAATAGGACGGATGTGAGAAAAACACTAAGCAGCTTTTGTGAAGACCCAGACTTCTTTTAAATACTGCTGACGTTTTATCCTTGCTTGGCAAATTACTACAAACAGAAATCACGTTCGGTGCACTGACGATCCTTTGCTTCACTTAGTGACTAAATTTATCGGATCTGCCATTTGTTACTACAATATGTGTAAATTGGTGTTTTGAAAACTAACTTTCCCTCAGCCACTTATTAGTATGTTCCAATGTAACATCATTTTTAATACCAGGGCTTTTGAGTCTTCAGAACCGTGCAGTTCTTCAGACATGAGAATGTTTGATCAAACCGCCATCACATTTCTAGTTCAGATTTGGAGAACAATTCAGTGTCAAGATCTTTTTATTTTGATCTACTCCTGAAGTAAAGCAAATTCAGTCGTTCATGACAAAAGTAGGCTCGGACGAGCAGAAATACTCGCAGTCGTTTCAGATTATTCTTTTCAAGTCGACATCTCTGACATTTTTGGCAACTTTTATCGCTAGGTGGTTGAAAATGTTGCAACAACTAGTTTACAAAGTAATCAATACATTTTAAGCTGATCCAAATGCTGGTCGTCTGACACAAGGTTTCAGGCATGGTAACTCAAATTTTGTAACAGCTGTATTGGTTTTCAGCTAACAAACCAAGCGGTGGATATAGTTATGTGTCAGTCATCATTTCTAATGTCTTATTTTATTTAGTTAGCTCCACTAGTTTTCACCAGCAATAAACGAAACATTCAGTTATACAACTATTTGATATGAGTTCACGTGTTGGATAACGGCGACCAAGGTAGTTTTGCCAGATGTTCCACTAATCCAGCAGAGGTAAAATGGATTCTGCTTCCTAATATGAAGCAAATTGTTTGGTTTCACTTTAATTGTTTAGATTGTGATAGTAAACAATACTGGAATGTATAGGATGGATCTTCCACAGCCATCCTCCAGTATTAAAATTGTGGGTAGGTGGATGTGCAGCACACTTGTATCAAAATGGAGCAGCTGTGTTTGTACAAAGCGCCCATAACGGCAGGTAAAAGGACCAACCCTGTAATTTGAAGTTCACGCAGAGTACAACCGTAATCAGTTCCATGAGAGGGAAGTTGACTGCGTCAGTGTCTTGTATGCCAATGTTAGCTGAGCTACATCCATTAATTAGTGGCTGGCTTTTTCTGGTTATGATCATGTAACAATATATTGAATAATTTGACACATAGGCTGCAGGTGAGGCTAGTGATAACAAAACCTCACAAAATCCATACAAATATGTACAAGTTGAAGCTGTGTGATAGATCTGTGCTGGGTCAATTGTTGGTGGGCCAATTTTACAAGAAATGCTTTGTTTCTTGTTAACAATTGACGACAATTTCACGAAGATGATAGTATCCTTTGGCAAGCATCTTTTACCCGTTTTACCGAAGCAAATAGGGGAAATTCCTTGTTTTGAGATGAAACTCGCAAGAGCCAATTACATGTTTCGAGTAATAAACTTTTGAAAATATTTTCCAAAATCGTTTGGGAACAGTCACTCAAGTAAAATCCAGCTGTCGTTATACGGTAGACAGAACTTTTTCTTTCTCTAAATATATCGACATTACTTCTAGTTCATTCATTAAAAGTGCAGATTTACCACTTATACCTGTTCCAGATAATGATGTCCAGGTGTTAACAGAGCATATGCCGATTTTTCATGTCGCAGTGTCATTTTAATTTGCCTTGAAGAGATCTTTTTGAATGTTGGACTTCATCCACTGATCTGTAGGTAAACCACTGATAGACAGTTGTCTCGTTACTTCCTAAATACTGGGTTGTGCTGCTTCTCTGAAGTAATTTATGTTGTCCGATGGAAGGAAAAATAAACACTCCCCAATAGCACCGCAAAGTTTAGAGAGAACACTTTGCGTAGGACTACATTTGTTGAAAAGCGGTTAGACTTCCGGACAAACCACTGTATATGTAATTTGCCCAAGCCTCAACAGTTAACATAAACACCGTCCAGTCATGTTGGTTAACCTCTGAAGGAAAAATATTTTCAGTCGATGACGCTTGATGTACCTTAACCTAGTCAGAGCACAATGAATGATGATACATTTTCCCATCAAACTGACGTCACTTGCGTACGCATTTTAAAACAACTAGTTGATTGATTTATGTGAATAGAAGTTAGCTTGCTTACAAAAAACTTCCTGTTTGCCAATGAGTGCCAGAGATAAACTCAAAACGTGTTCTGCGCTAAATAATGGTTCTAGTTTCGACGTGATAATTTGGTTGCGGCACTCATTGACTAACTTTAAGACCTCTGATCTTAAGACCAAGAAAGACAGCTGTGAGTGATCTAACTGTAGTCGAAGCAGATTGAGTGGAAAAAGTGAGTTTATTTTAGCAGTTATCAACCGGTTTTTATGAGGAAAGTCGGGAGATTTTGGCCACAATGTTTTCTAAATGATGCAGAGAGATTAATAAGGTTTAAGATAAGCTTTTGAGGATGCGCTCGAAGAATGCGATGGTCTTCCACCATTCGTTACACGAGTTACTCATGCCTTCTTGATTATCAGCACGGGGGAGTTTAAGATTCAAGTTTGATACCACTTCGTCCGTCGAATTTTCTGGGTCTAGGCACTCCCGACTAGCAAATCATTCGTCTAAAATGTCTCCTTGGTCTGCAGAGTTATTTGACTGAGGCCGATTTAACGCATACAAAAACGGAATACATGGAATATCTGCCAAATAACCATATTTATTGACAATTTGTATAAACATGCAAAAACTCCTGTAGCGAAAGCACTGCTTACGATTGTTGCTGCTTAATTCGGGCTTCTTTTTTCCTTACCGAACTGAATAGAATATTTATTTGGTTATTTTATTGAATCTGTTTACACAGTTGGTTTGTGTCATTCATCATTTTGTCAACGGTGATTAACTGAGACAGAATTGTCCTCATGATAAACCACATTTTACCATCCCCTTTCACTCTAGAAGAGATACCATATACCAGCGATATTTTACTGCTGTTCCCGAAAGAGTCTCAACTAAATGAGGAATAAGGCATTAAGGTCATACTGAGCGTGAGGCGTGTGACTTTATTCCCAAGAGTTGGACCTACGTGTAGCGGACAACTATAATAAGTGTAGCAAATATACGAGTAGGCTGTATCTGTCCAAACGTAGTCAATAACTGACAGTGCAGTGACAGGTGGTATACTTAGTAATGTGGTACCACTCAACCGGATGCTGTGGGCAAATTAAAAAGAGTACTAGACTTGAGTTGTGTTCCTGTTAGAGCGCGTCAATTGTGCGTATCTTCACCACGGCTGGGATCAAAAGTAGCGCTTTTTTCTGAAACAGACTGGCTGGAGAATCTGCGATCAGTTGCGAGTGATGTTTAAATAGCGTGAAATTCTGTTGAGTTGCGTGCAACACCTAATATCTGCGAACTGTGAATCTTTGGTCCATATGTGCAACGTAGCGATGCGTCGTGCACGATGATACTGGTTTCCGGACCAGTAACATAACCATTGTAGGCAGATACGTAGTTGCTCACGTTGAAGCAAATTAGTCAAGAATGAAAAGTATGTACTACCCAGAGCTACTGATTCTACTGAATGGTCAGTCGCCCAGTGGGTGCTTTAGACATGCTTTCAGCTGGCCAAGAAGGAAGACTATCATTAAGTTTTCTACCTGCCATGAAGTATACTTCTTTCTGTCAATCAATAGCCTGACTCCTGAAGCTTTCGGGGTCTTAAGTAGCTTAAAAGACTGGAAACCGTTAATTTACAGACAACTATCAGTTCGAGTACAAGCTGGTGGGCCACGTTATAATAAACTCATCGTGTGCATTGTTAGTCAGCAGTGGTAGCCAAGAGATTGTGACATTAGAGATTGACTATGAGGTTCTGGTATACCAAATATCGTTTTTGGCAGAAAAAACTTTGCTCTAGTAAGGCACCATCAATGTTCGTCCGAAAGGTTTATTATCGAGCTTGCAAAAACTGGTCTTTGGACAGTGTCTTCACTTCAAAATACTGTACTGACAGATATATGAAGACGAGAAAACCTTGTCTACTTTGGCTTTTTATTGCTATAATGAAGCTCTTTATCGCTATAGTTCCAAACACTGACAGAATCAGTTAACTCGGAGTTGTTTCTAGGAGGTTCGCTAGATGCTGGTTACCTAGTGGTTTCAGAAATCACATCAGTCGTGTGTAAAATTGTCTCATAACAGATAAAACGGGAATAACACTAATCTTAGAGGGAACTGAAGTGGTGCATTTTTAGCAGCGCAACCGCTTATCCACCATCTGATCCCCTTTGATGCATTTAGACTCATGTTTCTTTTGGGAATGAACCAGTCTTCCAACGGAGCTCGTCGTTTTGCAATGACGCACCGTCCTTGCTAATGAACAATGTCTTCTTAACCCTCCATCTAAAGGTTGGTAGAATTTTTCAGCAGAGATCCTTCTCAGTGTGTATGATCACCTTTACTTGCAATTATAAAATCAGAACCCTCGTTAGCCATAGAATCAGTAATTTTTTTATGGATTTTATACTGGCAAGTACATTTATCAATCTGCTGGAAAAAGAGAACAAATTTTTGTCAGTACCGAAGACTGACTCTTCTGTTGCTAGACTCGATATGAACGCCTTCATCCACCAAATTGAGTTAGTAAATTCGGTGGCGGAGAATTCCAATGTAAGCTTATTGCTCAACACCACCCGTTTCCTCTGGTGGCTTACAGGACACATGATCACGGAATAGAGCCTCTCACTGTTGCGCGTGGAGTTAGTAAATGACAGTCTCTAAGAAAATGTTTAGCTTATCAGATTGTGCATTCTTGACCACTGTAAAGCATTCAGTAGATTGGTTGGGCCTCCTCAAAATGATGCCCGTTAACCTGGATAAAGGTTATGTTGGGCTCGCAATATACTAGTCGGTCGGAATCGTACTAAGCACTGAACTGGCCCAACTGATTTCTAGTGACTTCGCTGTTTGTCAGTAAGAACCTGTCTTTGTGAACGGCACGTCTGTTAGAGTTGGAATACTCTGTAAGTCCGTTACTAATTACCTCTTTTGTCCCGGATAAAAAGTGTGCCAGACCTACGAGGAGAAGTGAGCTTCTCTTGTCTCCTTTTTTATACTGACTGAGGAAAGGAGTGAATCATCCAGTTGGATAAAAATGCGCACGAACAAGCAGTCAGCTGAAAATTTATCACTTTTGTGAGTGTTGTATCACTCTTTACTTTTAGCAATTATTGTATAGTATTGTGAAATAATGCGACCACTGCTACTCGATCTGCGATTATGGGCTGAAGTCACGAGTGGCTGATATTGCAGTTACCTGTCAGTTAATTTGAAGTCTCAAGCTCCTGACTGTTGAATCTGTGACTGTTTATTCGGTAGCTTTCAACAAAGTGAAAATAAGAAAGGCATACTGAAAGTATCCTGGCCTTTACAAATGTTGAGTGGATATTTATTTCATATTTGCTGATATGCATATGTAATATGAAATAAGGAAAAATAGATGCCAACAATATTGCACCTACTAAGAGATCGCGTTCATTTCCGCCCACGGGAATATAACAATTTAACTTACACATTTAATCAAAGCATAGCATCTTACAAAGACCTCGTTCATCTTTAAGAGTGTCAAATACGAAATAACCAAACGTTTACTCGGTTTTTCTGCGAAAAGGATGATTTGTTTAGGAAACTTTGTAAACATCAAAATGATGCACGTTACTTACTGTCAGAGTTTACACATTAGACTAGTCACACAGTGATATACACAAAAATATATTTGCTAAACTGCATAATTTTGACAGCGAATATGAATTGCGTGGTTGTCAGCAAGTATGCAAACACGGATCATGGTGTTCATTATTAACTATCTTTCGATCTAATGTTATAAATTTTGTTCCGTTGATTCATATTGACACTTTGGAACCATTGTAACCCGTCTCTTGCGGATGTGGACTTCACTGGAACATCTGATTTAGTTAAAGATGTTTCGAGCAACAAGTTGCTGGTCTGGGTTTTACTGAGCACTTTCTGGTGGACGATGTTGAACAGAATTGAAAACAACACGGTTTTCCAGATTTTGTCGAGCTGGAAGTGAAAGAAATATTGTTCATTTCATGTCAACAGACTGCACTGACAAAACATGTACACACATCTCACTACTTTGAAGGTTTTATTGACTGCATCTCGAAACAGTGAGGAGTACTTCAGCAACAAGACCTTTGGAAAGAAACCTCTCATCTTTCACGCTCACTCAGTATTGGTGACAAAAAAGCGTATTATTAGTTGAAAGAAAGTTTTACGGTCGAAAAGTGTTCAGTGATAAATGACGCCATTTCGTTCACCCGAAAACAAACAGTTTGCAACACATGGCAGAGTAGCACGCAAGACTGGAACTTATTTGCCATTGAAAAGATGGTAAGTGTACGTGAGACACTACAAGAAAGTTTGGTCAGACGATGGGATTGTCTTTCCACCTGTTCGTTTGTATTTTAGTCGGTTGAAAATTTTCAGTATGTTGCGAACCAATTAATTATGTGGCAATATGTTCCAAATCGCTAAATCCGCCCCAAATGTTTTAGAGTCGAATAACTTTCTGTAAATATATATTTCTCGGATAGTGGAGAATAGAAACTAATCAGTCTAAGCGTTCCACTTCGATTAACGCTTCGTTTAAAATGATGAACTTATGAATTCACAGGCAGAAGTGCAAAACCAAGTGAGACGAATGTAACAGAATTGCCTTCTACCGTCGATGAATAGTGACGGGAGTAAAATTAACTTTGTCAGTGTCAGTGTTGCTTCCTGATTGAAGTTAATGAAGCACAAGCATTGCCTTCAAAAGTCGTTTTTCAAACAACTTCTTTCGAAGCAGGTTGAAGAGCCGTGCAAGATTTTTGGAGATTCCAGATGTAACCACCCATGAGTTATTTTTTCCACTGGGTTCGAAAATATTGAACCTAGGGGAGGTGAACACATCGGGGTTTATCGTAAAATGAGTCAAGTCAATATTTCGAAAGCATTTATAACACAGGACCTCAAATTGCATGCCAAAAAACTTTCTCTTTTTACTAGAATAGGACACAGCCGATAATTGTGTGTTCCCATTGCAAGTCCAGTACTCCTTGTTATCCTCAGGTGCGGATTTTTGAGCATTTAGTTAGTAAAACTAGATTACGCTCACATGATCTCATCGCAACTGTCAAACACGACGTTGAAAAACAGAGTCTCAAGGTCGACCATACATATGTTTGAGTACATTTTGTCGAATGGGTGTAGACCTAAAATGCACACAACATCGAATGTCAAAGGAGACTTGGAAAAACACTCGCCAAATGTGCGTCTAAAGCCAGTGTTATTATTATGAAGTGAAGGGTAAAAGCGAGATCCTCCTGCGTTCTACGACGGGCCGGCCAACTTGTCTGGTCATTACACAGTCATGGTTATGGAAATGTTACATACGAGGGAAAATATCATCAGCGAACGAAACGATAACCACTGTAATAAGCCTGGTGTGAACCGTGGAATGATGTGCAAGAGCTCACACACGGTGGCCACCTCAAACAGCACACTGCCAAGACTACCACGTTAGGAGTGTTGTCATTCTAGCGTGAAATAGACTGGTTCATTAACTTCTTAAACTAGGGGATACATTAGTCAAGACCCTACTCCCATACAATTTCTCTTCAGGGGCAAGTCTACGTATGATGTATATCTTAGTTTCACTCACAAAGTCCACTGTAAAAACGGATATTTCACTGTATTCACCAACAACACGCAAGGCAGTGATATGTCAGTGTCAATTTGCAAATTAGTAAGAAGTCTACCTCAAACTAAACCGATTACATTGAACAATGCAATCAAGCTCTTTCTGCGGATTTTAAGCCAATATGATCCAACTGATGCAGAACGCAACGTCGACTGCAATTCAGCATTTGAACTCAGAGACCCTGTTCTGGTAGCCATTAATCTGCCACCTGAGTCGCCGGAATTCACACTTTAAACAGGCTTTGTGAGTTCAGCGCGTTGCCCCGAGCATATCCACCTCAGTCGGTGCAGCAGCCAGAGTACGGTCGATTACATCTGCCCAAATCTCTTGGCGTGAGCAAGTTTTCAACAAGTCAACACTTTAGACCAAAAATTCACACACATGGTCCATCGGTTGTGACGGTCCATCTAATAGGAAATGATATCGCGTTCAAAGTAATATTGGCACGCGCTGTTTCTGAAGTGTGGCAGATGTGATGGTGCACAATCGGATGCAGCCATCGTGAAGGTGCAAAAACTTGCGCCTTTGCACTTTGTGGAAGCCCGCTGAGTTATGTAAATTAACCGGCTTCTGATGTTTGAAGAGATATCAGCGCCGTTGAACAAAAGTCAGCTGCATGCCATTTTTGTTTTGCCAGCTGATCACTTGTCCGTGATTTTCTTACTCTAATTTCTTAAACTGGATCGTCAGAATGTCGGTTTCTCCGAACAGTGTAAAAGTACTCCATATACTCACGAGGACGGCGTTGCAAACAGGGTGGTTTTGTGACGACATCAACCGCGAATGTTTGTACTATTTCTGATGCAGTTTCACAGGACAAACATTGTTGGAATAAGTAAATAAGTGATGAGTTATCGAGGTCAGACAAACAAAAATTAAGTGACAGCCAAGGAGATTGAGAAATGCCTCGTGAATCGTTTGTGAAACGGATGTTTATGTCTGTTCTGAGGGTTAGCAGTAACTGTGAACGAGACAGCGCCGAATGTCCGGCGACAGTTAACTGAAAGATTTCCTCTATAAAATACAGTTTGTTTCTAATGGAGATTCTAATCCCTGAGATTGGCAACGTGTTAGTGGCGTCTTTGGTGAGGCCACTAGATGACTGTCATTAATTTATTGGGCAGCGAAGTCTTTAGTACACCCGTTGTATGAAAAGTCGCGAATGTCGGCCGTTTTTTAACCCTCAATAATACGTGAAAACTTTTCAAGTTGGCTCGACTGAACGTTCTGTATTTTTGTGATAACGTGAAGGAATAATCGGCTGCTTTTTTAGTGTACTTATACGCTATCATGTCAGCAGTTTAGCTTATCGTGCCACAGGCAGGACGCAAGCGTAGATTTGTCAGTAGAGTTAATTCAGGTGTGATGTCCGCTGGCAGAAAAAGAATATCATTTTTTTGCTTAATTGATGCAAGTTTTGGATTATGCACGATTAGTAGTATTCTTGATAACTTAATATTTTTTGAGCATAATTCATTAAAGATGAATACCTGCTGAGGTTGGTAGACGCGGAAGATATGCAACATGAAAGTGTGAGAGATTGGCGACTTCTGGAAGAAAAGCTTCTGTACATTCTTCTAACCTCAGAAGAACGGAAGCCGTCTGATAATGTTAGCGCATTGCCATATTTAAGACGTCTGGTTCACTGCAGCAGGGTGCACGTAGTGTGAGACTGTATAACTACGGTGATCAGAACATTTGCAGCTAGGTAAATTACTTGCATAATCCAAAACAATTACCTTGTTAGGTTTATGAGTGAAAGGTGTAATTTCTAGTTCTGATGCCATCTGTCTGTAATTTTTTACCTGTTCTTGGTGACGAAATGACTAGATATTTATCTGGACTAGTTCGTGCTTAACAGTCAGCCACTTCAACTAAGCAATATTAACTTGTTGGTTAGTGTGAACGTTCTCAAGTGCAACTGATACGTTCATTTTGATTGATGTGACAGCAAAATATGCCCGTTGTGCGAAGTTTTTTATTACATGAAATCCTGTGCAGCTAATGTTAAAACAGAGAACACAAGAGGTGTACTCTCATTTGTATGACTGACATCTATCCACGTACATCAGGTGGCAGTGCATTGCTATTCGCCCCGGTGGCACGTCCTCCATAGTGCGTACACATTATTTCAATAGTCGCTTCATGTTCATCGAATTGCTGGCATTGAGACTTGTCTTTCGGTTCCCGAATATACGCACCATATTACACACAAGCCAGGCTGCCTATTATAGGACACAGTCAGCCTTGTTTAGTTAATTTTTGTCAGCGCGATGAGGCGTCCTCTGCTGGCTACATGCGATGTCCTACAAAGTTATGTACGCTCCCCGCACATCCTATGTTCAAAACGTTAGATTCACAATACAGATAATTTCACCTATCCTTCCCACTGTAAGTGCGTCGGGGGCCGTAGCTTTAGTAAACCTGGATATTCCTAGACAATGTACATAGCGCACATCCTTGAGTGATTTCAGTTTGAGCAGGCTTGTTTGGGATGATTTTGTTATCGTCTTAGCAGAAGAGTCTTATTTTCGACAAGCTTAGTCATTTTCGACTGCAAATGTGTAGTTCAAGGCCTTAGTGAGGACCTCGTAAGCCCTATAAATCACAGAGCTAGCGAGGTTCCACAACAAAGATTGTAAACCATATTGTTTATTGAGGGGTGTTTTACGAATTCCGATACTCCCTATTAATACACAGAAATAATTAATAGAAGTGTGCATGACAGTCAACTCACATTTTATTCCACACTCACCGATTTAATTTACTCAACCACATTAGCTTGTATACAGTACCAAAAGTTTATTGAGATATTTCATCTATATATATGGCCACATTTGATTGTGAATTATTGCTTCAAAAAGAATTCCATAGCAAGTCTCAATTAGAAATGGTGAAATATTCAGTGTATTAAGTCGACGCAAATAAACCCACCCTTGTGATCGTAAGGACAGTTCGAAAATTAGAAGTTTACCATCAACAGTTTTAAGCACCAAAACAACCCTCTGTAACCGTCTTAAAAAATCTACATCAGTGTTGTGTAAAAATTTGGGACAGAACAGCCAAATAAATTGAACAAAACTAATAGTTAATTTACGATCTCAATGACCTAACATGATATGCGAAGGTGCTGAGCAGAACTTACCAATCAAAATGTCCTGAAAAGGCCAGTTGCACAACCAAAATTACTTCATTCTCGAAATTCTTCGTGTTGACCGCAGGAAGGAGATGTAAAAAATAATTTCCAGAACCTGAGAAAAATTCAAAACGCGTTTCCACGATTTTTTTCTCCCACCATGAAATACTTATTAATGTGCTACCTTACAAACTAACTAGGTTTATTAACGCAATGAAGTTAACAGTGATCAAAGAAAAATTGTATAACAATTTATCATTCGTTAGTCAACTTCCACTGGAAGCCATCGGTTCAGTAACTCGCATGAAAGAGGCTATGAAAAATAAAATGTACAACTGAAAACCCAGAAGAGAAAGTCAGCCGAGTGATCATAGGTGGAAAGAATACTAATTACTTGAATACTCGCATAGTATACCGCAGCACTGATGAAAATTTAGAAGTTTCCATGGAGTGCGAAGTTGTGCAGACCAGTATAACATGACACATAAGGGTATCCGTTCAGAATTGCCTTGATTACTATAGCTAAATTATACACTAGAAGCAAGCGACAAATTAGGAGCAAAGGAACATGATGCGGAACTATTTAATATTTTACTGATCGTTAATTATATGTAGTCATGTATAGAGTTAAACTGAACTAAGTATTACCGACAGCTGGATAAACATTCAGCATTCAAGTAGATAATTTTTAGTCAACTGTTTTTGAGAGAAACACTGGTATACAGATTTTCACTTGTTAGACCGAGGTCTGAACTGAGATTTTTTTCCCTAAAGGTAAACCCACAGTGTAGTAGTTCCTTCTGAAGGTTAATCGGCTATAACTTCCATTATATTATAAAGACTGCAAGCAACTGGGAGTAACTGTCGAGTTTTTTTCAGCAATATGTGTATGCAAACAGTAAAAGAAGCTATTTTAGGGTGATGAGTCGATGTCTTGTAGCATGCAAGCCGGATATTTTCGCTCTGGATTGTCCGTTACACTTGTGAACCAACTTTGGGTAACGTGAAGGACCTTGGTAACAGCGCACTTTCGAAGTAGGAGTTCCAACAACATTTCTGTAAAAGAAAACAACACAAACAAGCTTGAGCCAAAGGTCCAATAAGTCATCCACACGACTTACGCGAACGAGAACTAAGACGGTGCCAGCAACACAGCAGAATGCTCCGTTACACGATTCAAACTCAATTCATGTTCCTCTGCTGGTTTCGGCTGCGCGTTACAGTATAGCCTCGGTTATTTGTAAAATCAACCTTCGATTAAAACCAGTATGAGTAGCATCAATTGAGCACAATCATATGTCCTCAGCCAAGAGGAATGATTTCCACATGTTAAATCATGCTATCAGAACAGAATACGATTTACCATCTCAGCAGGAAACGTGTGTTATTACAACCAAACCTCAGAGGATGCGACGAATATTATCGAAAAGTCTAGTTTTATAGATAGCATATATTTGTCGACTTCACGTACTGTTACAGACCAAGTGTTTTGCTTATTGCCTTGAAATCGTGAACAACCACTAAAGGTTTCATTGTATGTTGCGTGAAATGTGAAGATAAGCAACTAGTTAACTATCGCAGTAAAATCAATAGAAACGTCCTTCTAGAATAATGGCGGTTAAGCTGTTTAGTCTACCATATATTATCCCCCAGAAGTTCATCATAGACAAAAGATAACACGTTAATTAATTCTAAAGGAATATACAAAAGTCCATTCATTCCGAAAATTGAGACAGCCACTAGGAATTTTAATAATTATTCATAGCCTCAGATTGTTTACCACGGATAAGATTTTTTCTCTCCGGTGAACCATGTTAAATACGTAGCGTTAATATTTCATCCAGATAGGCTGTTGAATGATAGAACAGATCATTGGGTTAGACAACGTTTGGCTTAAGTCTACAATTCTGTTTCTAATCTTGTTCGCTTACGTGTGATTGTGTTGGCAGTGTCTTGGTTAGAATAGTTGTATGCTAACTGAAAGTTGACCCAAGTTGTTAAATGGCTGCTAGCGGACAATAAGACGGAACTTGATGTAGTGATAATTGCATATCTGTGCCATTAGCCAAATGAAACGATCCAATAGGGTAGTATGTTGCAATGAATCCACAAACATTTCGTTTGATCTCCTTCATTGAACACTGCAAATAGCTATTCCCACTTAAAGCAACTGGATGGGTTACTAAGACAGAAGAGGAATCAACAACACAAGTACGCATTAATAAGTATGCATAGAACTAACGAAACGAAGCAAAGACCCACATAAACCCAGTTTGTTTTTACTTAACGTGACAGAAACAGATTAAAGATCACCTCACCTTACTTATACAAAATGGGGAGGTGATTCGACGACTAAGAGGTTTCAGAAAGTAACACAGTTACGACTGTGACTAGTTGCTGAGAAAGCATTGTCAAAAAACTGCTTCACGGTGAGAATTAGGAAACGTTTTCCGGATATCCTGTGAAGGTGTTTTGCATTCTGTACGAAGGTGGTTCACGTTTTTTGTTAGAATTAATTCAAACAACTTCTTCAAAGGGACTGGCTCGCTGTTTTGACAAGACACACTAGCAACCGCATGCCACATGACTACCGACCTCCTCGTGCTTACAGTTAACTTCGAGAATGAAAATTGATAATCGCCAGCGTTACTGTACACCTTTGTACGAATCAGTGCGTAACCGAACCGGGATATATGACACAGTAATTTTTGCCAGTAGGCTTCAGGTACTTGTGAACTGCTCTGCAACAGAATTTTTTTTGGTCATATACCCCACGCTCCCACACGGAGACTACTAAATGCATCATACTGGTGCACATTGCAACACTCTGGGACATTTCGTTCCGAAGAAAATGTAGATAACGCTGAATTAATTGATTTGATCAGACAAGAGGTAAACACATTACCCCTGTCTCCACTGTTTACGTCACAGGCTTTTTGTTGGTAAAGGCAAATTGGTCCGTGTGCATCATTGTGTTCGGCTGACAGATGCATGGTAGATGACTGCCCTACGGTGATAGGTTCCTTTTGGAAACATCCTATTCTAATCAGGCACTAGTTTTCAACTGCTTTCATGGATTGCCTGCTGTCGGACCTCTCGAGATTGTAGTTCACTCCAACAGGCTCTGTTAATTCTAAACCTATTAGATACATCATCGATCAGTTCACGACACTTCCGATGTTCACCCTGTCTGTCTGATTACCTGAAAAATAGTAGGTACCCCGGCTGAGCTGACAAATGTTCCAGGTGCTTATTATGGTGAGATGGAGCATAACACATTCAACTTCTCATGAGCATCCGGTTGTAACTAGGCATTAACTAATGATATGCCTTCTGATGAATTGGAGATTAAAAAGGCATTAGCATGTAAGACAACTCTCTCTGGAAAAGCGAGTTGAAGCCCGGTTCTCAAATAAAAGCGTCTTCGTGTTCTGCAATCCGCGGTGGTTGGTTATTATATTCAGTCTTTCTGCCCATCATCCTCGTCTCTGAGTTTCGCCATCTAGAAAGTCTCAGTTCTTTACGGCTTCTCAGAACTGTCTCCTTGAAGGTGATACCGATAACCACTTACCAATTGCGGCTAACGGATAACAGGAACCGAATTTTCAATTTGAACGATTAACCTCCCGCCATGTCAGCAGTGCAAATTAAGGTTATTGCCATAATGAATGCTGGTTTTGATACTGACGGTACGGGTTATGCTTCGGATTGCTATTTTAAGTGAGCAGTTTCGTTTGCTAAGTTTGACCACTGGCTGCAGAAATCTTGACAAGGTTCACGCTCATTGAAGGTGCCACTCTAGTAAGAAGACTCAGTAGACATACGATTAGTAAACGTCTTAGCTTGAAGCAAAATATGAAGCCACACACCCGAAACGAAATTGTACGCGATCAGTAATTCATGATTTATCCAAGGCCACAATGTCATTGTAAATTGATAAGCTTACTTTTCATCGAAAAGCTGTTACACGAAAAAAATCGAAAAAGTACCTTGACTGAATAGCGTGACCTCTTAATAGAATGAAATGGTTAGTTTAGCTGGTATTCAACACGGTACCTTCTTAAGTTTAAAATTTCCAACTTTTTCATTGTCCACCTCTAGTGTTCTACTATTCGCGCCTCGAGTGTTTTATGTTTGTGACTGATGAAGATAAAAAGTGTCAACACTTCTCAACATGTCTTTCTGTTGTACTGATGAATCATTTTCGCCTGTGCTCGGCTGTGTTCCAGTGAGACAGCTCAGTAATTCATTTATCATGTGATACCACGTCGTGTGATTTTGAAGGATTAAGGTTTCCAACTGTTGCGTCTGCATTCCCGGTCTCCATCTCATTGTGCAAACGGATCCATTTGTAGCAGTCTGCCGTCTGCCAACCGATATGCTGAAGTGTTAACTAACAGTGGCAAATTACGTTGCAGAGATTCGCCTTGAAGCTTTGTTGATATCACTTCTGTTGTTTTTGTGCACACCCCACTTTCTGTACGAACCATTCGCACAATATTTAACAGAGTGCTTTTGAATAGTCATAGTTTGATTTTTAAAACACGATCACTACTGCCTAGAGATAGGCGAAGACATCGTAGGAAACAGTATGGCCACAAAATGTTGTGGTTAAGTGTATGTCATTCGTTTATATTCTGGAAATATGATATCGTTAATGGATACAAACTGTCTTTGGATGTGACCGAGTTCTTCGGCTAAAAGTTCACAGTCATCACATCTATCAGATTGGAGAGTTTTGGGTTCGGAAGCTCAGAAATCATTGTAACAACGAATTACCTGTAACGAATTACCGTTTCAAACGCAACCATGTACATGGTAGTGTTCACCTGGAAGGTTGAACATAAAACATACTTGTTCCGACATTAGCGAGATTCTAAAAGAGTTTTAGAAAGGGGGGGTTCGCCCTGCACACTTTAGGATTTCACTCTACAAGAGAAACCGACAGGCACCAGATTACAACACTGGTACATTTACTAGTTAATTGCTTCAGAATATCGAGTGTTGTGAAAAGAAAGTAGATGGAACTTTGTTGTTTCCCCATTGTTTGACTGTTACCTATTTTGAAGAGGTTATCACACAAGGGTACCGTAGCAAGACAGTAACGCGAATCAGAGAAGGAAGCTTCAAAAATTTTGCATAAGATGAACAGACAATTTTCGCACAAACCCCAGCTCTAAAGGAGCGATTTTTAGAGTTGTTCCTTCTTTATATTTTGTTTTTTATATTACCAAAGGAGTATTTTTTAACCTGTCAATTAAATATAAATCAAACCGGTTCGAATCGATGGAGCTTGGTAAATATTCTTCACGTTGGATAAATTAAATTTTCATATTCAATCAACTTATGCCTGCTTACGATGAACGAGTTTAGTAACGTGTTTGGTGATCGGTGATGGTCGTATATCACCTGAAAAAGAGACAGCTAGAATTTACCTTTGTGGATAAAACGCATTCATAAAACGGTTGACTTCCAGTAGTGTTAACGCTCTTTGTCACTAGGGGTAGTGACTGCTGATTGTCAAAATATGAATCCAGTACTTCGTTTCAAGAGAAACTTGCACCCAGATGCTACATTCTGCCAATCGTAAGTGATGTTCAAATCATAGCAATCACTCGTCTAGGTTGCTAAAGCGTTCTCCACTTGGATCAAGACAGAGATGATATGTGCGAGAATCAGTTGACAGACCTTACATGGCAGACTCTGTGTGTGTTAGGCGGTTGCTAGGCGGTTAACTGATAAAAGGCAAATTCTTTCCGAATAGATTCCATCAATTAAAGTGTATGCTCGAAATTTATCCTATTGACCTTCTTCGGTCACACGACTTCAGTGGGGTAACAATAAACGAATACGTCAGCGTTCATTTCTTTAAATGAGCAGGCTCTACTTTGTTAAGTATGCATTCAGTCACCATCACGTCAAGGTGTAAAGCTAGAATAATTAACCCTCACTGTTAGGTGCTCAGATGAAGTGATGATCGTAGTGTGGCGTTCAATAAAGCGAGCTACACATTGTGTAGTACACATGTTTTCATGTCGCTTGTAGGCTCACGTTAATGAACAGGAATTTCTGTCCAAAATGCAGCATGGTTTTCGTTTAATCACCTCTGTCTGATTTTTGTCTGCTTGGCTCACGTTTTCTGTCGTGGCTTTTTGTTTGTCACCCATCACCCTCTGGGCCTATTCCGCTAAGTAATAACGTATTTTGGTTGCGTGTGTTATCCATGTTCCACCTGTCACGGGTTTTAATTGCACCTTATAATTGCGTTCAGATATTCCACTAAACTCTGAAATATTCGCATCTCCAACTTGGCCATCTCATCAGCCTGTAAAAAGTGGATGTGCTCTGTTCATACATTTAACTATTAGATTCTTGAACGTACGATTGTTTATCTCTTACGGCGTAAGAAACTCAGGGGTCAGACGTAGTATGTGAAGTTTACAAAGGCGTCTGGTATTCTATGGATATCACTTATAGCCATTGTCTTCACCGTGCAAAATGGGCGTACTATCACAAAACGAATAAAGCGATCATAACCTCTTCATGGGAAAGAACGAATAGAAACCGGAGAGCTGATAAGCCAGTAAAGTATTTTATTCCGGTCACTCTAGTTTGGTTAATTCTACGAGCAATCCCTTTCAGCAGACAGGAAAAAACCATGAATTCGTTTGAAAGCTTCGAATAGTTTTAATTGTAACTTGCTGAAAATTCACTAATTCAAAATAAATAACGAGAGTTATTGGTGTTCTGTCATTACGAACCGTTGCTTACACTCTCTTCACGCGTAACTTACGATTAATTTTTTTTCCAAATCGTTTCATATTGCCATACAAACAAACAAGACTTGCAAGTGAAGACATGCAGCATAATGCATAGTAATTACAACTGATACTTTCAAACGGTAGTGCGACATTTCGGTTAATTCACAAAGTAAATTCCTCAATGAAATTTTCGAATTATCTTGAGTTACTTTCAACTGGAACCCTGTTCACATTAAACAACCACAGTTCATTGAAGAACGTTTGTGCTACAAAAAGTCGTCCGCTAGGTCTATACGGTTCTTATATTCCCTGGTTTACAAACCTTCTCAGGTATTCGAATGTATAATGTTTGCTATCGAAACACTGCGGGAACAGATTGATCACGCAGTGACATACACTATGTTTATAAAACCCAGTATATTGCACGTTTGCTCTGTCAACCAAAGAATATCAGTAACCCTTTTCGTTTCATGCAAAAATTGACAAACGAGGTCAGTTTCCAATTGTTTAACACAGGCTGTATGAAAGTGTTCTACTTTTAGGTATTTATGGATACTCTGTTATTCACATGTAGCGCTCCGTTTCTTCAAAGGAAAACGTTCACTTACGGTCAAAGAGTTGCGCATACAAGATTGACCGCACTTTACCTAAACAAAAGGTCATGAGAGATTCTGTCTAAAAAGGTTAATAGTTTCGAAAAATTTGGTCCTCTGATTTGGAACGTAAATTAACTTTTCAGAAAAAAACAGCTCACTTATTTGAACAAATACCAAAACGTACAAACAGGAATATGAAGTCGACCGTCAAAGGAATAAATTAACCATCGAAGTTATTTAAAATGTTCATAACTAGACGGCGTTTGCTTTAGTTGAAAATCAGTTTCTAAGTTTAGTGCAAACTGATGATTAGAAGATTTCATGAATTCTGAATCGCGGTTTGTTGTTAGATTCAGCATTAAAATAAGGATCACCTGAATCTGTTTAATTAAGATAAATCAACAATGGAAAAGGAAACATAACCTTACGTAATTCTACCTACAAACACGACTAGCCGTATGTGGCAACCATCGTTCCGAGTTGAGTAAATATTCTATTGTCATTAAAACGAAAGCTTTGACGAAATGTACCCTTACCGTAAATTCCTTGTCCATCTCTCCCCTGGCAGGAATAAGGGATTACCGAATAAGCGGCACTTTTCCGATGGACTGTGTGGGTCAATAAATTGTGTAAAATGCGGGAGACCCCTTATGGATAATAAACCACCATATTCTGGATTGCGTTGAATGAGGTGTTGTAAGGAGGATGTTCAGACGAGTTGACGGAATTTTATCGGGCTATACTGAAGCCCTGCTCGCTAAAACAAAAGCAAGAGAGATGAGATGTAAACGTGAATTTTTACTGTATACACAGAACAGGTTTCAATGTACTAGTGGGGTTAACACATTGTGTAAAGCTAAACAACGTGAGCGCTCAGTCAAACCAACAAGCAAAGTGGGCCATTGTAGAGAATTGTTGGAAGTTAACTGTCAGCACTGAACTAATCTGCCTATGTTTGAAGTTTTTGGCTAATTGGCAGCCCGATGTAGAGTACCAAAAAAATGATTTCACAGCAAGCACGGTTGAGCATAGTTACGTTAAAGTGAAAGTTGATTGAGAATAAATAATATTAAGTTAACGTAAGGCAATTGGAAATCATGAAAAATCCTTCGGAAATTGTGGTAGTAACATTTGAGTACCAAAATTATATCGTAAAAGCTGGCTAGCTTGTAAATTCTTGTAAGTGTACCCATTTCACCTACTTATGAGTACGCCAAAGATGTGTGCGTAATTCGTAGGTTGTTTGATTTTGTACTCAATTATCCCGCTATAGTCATCACATGCCGGCGATTAACAACGGAAAAACAACAGTGTGATACATTGTCGTTTTGGTTTTTGGTCTTTACTACGTCACTGACATGGTACGCTTTATATCGCAAACATTCATCGAGTTGTGCGTTAATTTCATCAAACACAACTGGTTACTTTGCTCCGGTGGTTAACGTTATAAATTCAGCAGTTAGGCAAACGCTTGACACTAATAATACCCAGTCCTAGGATACAAAATTTCGAGGTGGAGGGAACAAACATAAAGCAAATCGTGGATCTAAGTACAATGTGCTCTCTGCAGAGATCCGTTTGTAACCTGTTCAATGCAGTAGTGGAAAAAATTAGAATCAGTAAACCTCAGTCTTTTTGTTGTGCTGCAAAATGTGACTGTTCATTTCAGCACTGTGATTTCCGTTCGACATGTCCACGTGTCATTCACTATGTGTCCCAACTCCTAAATTCATTCTCTTTATTGGGCTTCCCACCATGTTCCGCTCTTTCGGTCTAAAGTCAAGTCTTTCGATCATCAACTTGATCACTTCACATTGACCTGTAGAAATATGTATACTGACAGTACCTTGGTCGCTTTTCATAAGCGGTGATCACTGCTTGCATACCTAGAGCTGTGAGTTTCAGAGTAATTCAGTTCCACGTTTTGTGTCGACCAAGGCCAAAACGGTTATCACTCAGTTTCGTCAAGATAAGACTTTTACAATGGCACTATAAGTCAATTCGTTAACTTTGCCTATTACCTGCTTCAGAACCACATTTCTTAAGCGCGATCTGTCGTTGGTAATTTTTACAACTGCAACTTGCCATGTCATTCAAATACATGTATCTCAGATGATTAAAAATCCAGTCAGAAATCACAAAGAACAATGTTTCAAGAAACAGACTGTTTTAATAAAGTATTCTCTTTGATCGGTACAATTTGCTAGAATTGAGTGGCTATCAGAAGGTTATCTAACAACAGATAAAGAAGACGCAATGTGCTTGGATAAATGATGAACAATACTTCGTCGTGGTTAGGAGCATAGACGACGTTAGTCCTCGGTAATTCACATTAATCGTGCCGGGTCGTTGGTAAACTGGTCGACCGACTGTATTTGGCCACGGTTGCACTAGCCGTTTCTGAACACACAAATTCTGGTGAAAAAGTCGGCTTGCGACCGCCTCGGCTATTGAAAGGATACACTACTACACAACAAAGTACCCGGAGCGATACGACACTCCGCCTTCTTATCTCTGTGTCGATATGCTCATAGGACACGATAGAAAAGGAATCACCGAGTTTATGGAGGATTCTTAGCAATAATGCTTATCTGGAAAGGTCCATCGACAGTAACACGCAGGAGATCCTTGTTGGACATTGATAAGAAATAAACGTCTACTTAACTTTGCCATTAAAAATGTGACGTGGGAGCGCTGTTGACATCGGGTGAAATAACCACTGCCATCGACGCAATCTATTCTGTTGTAATTTCTATCGTCACAAAAAATGTGTGGTATCGCTAAAGATGAAAGATAACCGGTCTAACACAATCGCATCTTTCCTGATCAACCCGTTCACTGTTCCTGCAGTTCACCACAATTAGACCGCTCTATCAGGGGCTTATATGGAAAAATCCGCGAGCACCTCCGCTTGACAATATCGTAGATTACTTATTAGCCGAACCAATTCTTCGACTGTCCAGTGGTACTCCAATAAATAGTGTAGCAGGCTAACTGAGATCGGTGATTTCCACCAGTCTCCGAAGTCCTAATCGCTTGGTCATCGACTGGAGCTAACAGAACAGTCACCGTTTCTCCTGCTGAGACCATCGAACAGCCTGATCATTACTCAACAACGAAATTGATTAAGAGGGCATTTTGGTAATCTGATCTTGCCCAATGCGAGATCAGTGGAGCAGTGGTCAACACGGTTGTCTCATAAAAGTGTGGTCAGTTTTGCAGCCCTGGCCTTGGTGAGAAAATTCACTACTGAAAAGCTGTAACATGAACGAAGCTCTAACCTAGCACTTCTTTCTAAAAGACGCTGGCTGGGAAATTTAAGTGAATGCGAAAGCTGCAATCAATTTTGAGTGACTTTCAGCCTGAAGTCGATCAAATCCCCTATCACTGATCAATAACTCAGATATGTTTAACTGTGTAATCCAAAAAGAACTTATCAAATAACTGTCTGTTTGCTGAATGCTTTTTTTGCCTTGTATGTGTATGCCCGTCTGTTTATTCCCTGGGAAATCCATTAGCTTATCTAAAAATTGATTCTTTTTGAACAGTGTTGATATTTACATCGAAAATTCGTTCACCCCAATTGGAAGAAAAACCACACGTGATGCACTGAAAAGGTGGATATTTAAGAATTTCCAACAATAATTAGTGTACGGTACGTTTTGGGTTTTCACTCATTATGATAAATTCTTGTTTACTTATTTCCAGAGAAGAATGTTATGTACGTCATCATCCAAATCTGAACTGACAATGTGCTGGCAGTGAATTCAAAACCATTTTCCGTTGTTTTCCACTCTACTCATGCTTCTTGCGTAGTCAGCCATAAACATGAATTAGTTTATTCATATGACCGCTCACTCCCTATCGTGATTACAGCTTTCTGCGTCACTTTGAACTTGTTCTGTATGTTGCCTGTCCAATGAGAAACCACAGTTTTCATTTATATACTGACCGGTTTGTGAGACATATTCGACAGCAACGAACTGTGCATCGATTGACTTCATCAGTGCTCCCAAAATGGCTGAATCATTTCAGTTCAGTTGATCAACGAATTACGTATGCTGGATTAACCTTGTGTTTGACGTACTGAACGATTTATCAGAAGTTGAAAAACAAAGGTGCATGACGGGCGGTGTCTGCGTGAGATTCTAAGTTCCTCTGGATGGGGGTTTTGGGAAATTTAAGGTGGTTACATGTAGTTTGTGAGGAGGATTGTTTAAGCAGTAACCGTCGTTACCAGTGATACCATCAATGCAGCTCGGGAATTAGACCCATAAACAAAACCCAAACACAGGACAGCCTCCGACTTCAACAGGTAAACAGTAGTTTGGGAAGTCGCACGCCTACAATCCTGTCTTTCGCTTTAAAGCACCCTAAAAATTGACAATCGGTAGAACTGGTACAACACAGACTTAGCTGAATAAAGTGGGGGAGATTTCTTGTTGCTGCACAAAGGAATATTCTGTTTGTTGATGGCTGAACACGAAAGCAAACTGCATCAAAGTCACTGATTAGATTATTTACGAAAGAGTGGCTGAAGAATTTGTCTAGAAGCGAAGTTTTCAGTCCACTGTGAGTAATGTACAACTTGAAATTGCCTAGCTCTCCAAGTATTCACTAGTACTTACAAGACCTGTCAATCTGTATAGCTGCTTCCAGCTACTGAAATCACTGAGTTTTTTTCATATGATTATTATTTGAGATTCACACATTTTGATATCATCACTTCGGGCTGCCAGGAAGTGGCTGTTGGATATTTTGTACCTAAAGCATGGACACTTCTTCATTAATCACGTTTTGCTTGCGAAATCATAACTCATTTAGAAATGTGATTTCAGATACTCATTTATGATTGTTGTTGGTGTTTACTGGTCGCCGAAAGCAACATATTCGTGCGCCTTTAGAAACCGAATACAGTGAAATAACAGCCTGGAAGACAATGAAGAGCTAAAATGATGCAAAGTTGCTAAGAAACGCACCTGGTTCTGGCCTCCCAGCACACACCCGAACGTGCTTTCTAAATGAACCTGAGGTCGTTTTATTGGTTTTAGCCAGACACTGCTGCTATACTAATGTGAACAAACTTCAGTGAATATCTGTTTGATAATTAGACCCGGGGGTCACATGCTGATTATATTGTGCGACAAGAATGAAAATTAGCCCTCAGATCACGCATTCACAAAAGAATTGAGCCTCCAACCTGCATAAATTTCCCATCCACCGTACTCATAGTGACGAAGTGCTTCACAATCTGACCAGATCTACTGAAGGAAGTTTATAAACATCAAAATATACTGGTCTCGTTTTCAACTCCACCATATGTGACTTAAGTGAACATGAGTTCTGTGCATCCAACCAGTTACGTAGAAGCAGACTTGTTGCATACAATCGCTACATTGCTTAAGTAAACACATTCAACCCAACGGTCAATTTACCCTAGTCACGCCAGCAAGAGGGAACCTTGGTGAGATTTGTACTTGTGAGCATCCCTCTGGACCACTGACACTTTAGGTATACAGTTTTGTCGTATTAAACGTCAAACATTTACCGTCCATCAGTTTATCATTCTTGTCTGATAATTTTTAACCTACTCGAATCTTTTGAAGCCCTATGACAGATAAACGCCACCTTATATATCCGAGTCACTTCCCGGCAGAAGAAGTCTGTACTCACATATCCTATTGAAATATCCCACCTGTCTATCCTTAATGCAGGACATTGTAAAGTGAATTTATTATGAAGCCATATAGCTCAGTTTTAAAAGTCGGACTGACGTATACAGTTTTGACAGTGATCAACATTCAGTAAACGGCCTTAGCGAGATGTACGAAGAGAAGTCTTTGAACATTTGCCAATCTAACAAACTTTCAGCTGTCACATTCCACGCTTTGCCCATTCGTGAGGTGCAGTACACAGCTGCTTCATGTGAACAGTTGAACCTGGCACAATTCCCAGTTCAACGTGTGTTCCCACTGAATCTTGACAATTGAGGGTCATGTATTTATATTTTTGTCCAGATGCTCATCGAGCATCTGTAACGCGCGACTGAAATTACTTAGTACACAGGGATTGAATTTGAAGGAGTAATTGTTACACGGTTGCTTCGTTCACTTTTCAGCGTTGTGCGCTTGGATCCTGAACCAACGGACAGTCAGACAGATACAGAGGACACTTGTATCTAAAAGTAACTCTCTCATACGTTTATACCATTATCCTTTTCGGTTATTCTAGTACCACCAAGTGTCGCGTAATACATCTCCGGACACAATCTCTGCCTGCTCTCCCGGTTGTATGTTACACATCTTCGATTCCTTCAATCATAGACGACAGTCAATACTGTGTCCTCGGTCATAACTGTCGATAATTTACGCTCGTTTTCCTTCCCTTCTCAACTCTACTAGTATGAAGTATTCAGGAAATATATTCGACGGCCACCGTTTAGAAAAGTGTCAGCTCATTGTTGTTGCCTTCTCAGAGATTAGAAATTGAACGAGTATATCTTCAACCCATATTAGATACAACTCAGGGAAAGGGGTGAATCACACACCTGCAGTGATGCAAAGGCTGCCAACGTGTGGTACCAGTCTACTGAATTATTTTCAAATATACCTGTCTATCCAGAAGGTCACTGTGGTGTTACTTTCAAGGCTTTCCTTACGATGTTACAGTGACCGATAAAAATGCAGTTATTGGCGAGTAAGCAAACATAACAGTTTTTCCTTCGTTTTGCCTTCCAAGAATTCCGAAATTGTTAACAGACGTGAGAAACAGTACCATAATTGCTAAATATTACCTATAAGGAACAAATCTGAAGAGTCAGTCAGAAAGCTCATCGGTATCCGTAAGATGTGATCGGACTTTCTTACTGTTGTTTGCCTGACGCATTCTTAAGTTTCCAAATAGCCGATTCAAGAATACTGTGAGTGATCGAACCTCTAAGTCCACATTTGGGAGAGATGATTTTTACAAATCACGGTAGCAATGCTAACGTTTCGGAAGGCTAGTCGTATGTTCAAGTGCACCAATAGTTTTTTGAAGGTTTACTGTTTCCCATCCACACACCACGCGCTCTGTGAGCAAGTTTGGTATGAAACTTTTAAAGGGCCCTTATTCCCCGGAATAGGTTAAACTTTTATGCAAGAATCTCTGCACTGTGCCATCTTGTGTACTAATGACCAGAATTTTCGGCAGAAGAGTTTCATTTTTTGTAACCCTATGGTTTGTTTTTGAGTTACGTTGGTTGAAGTCTAATATAAAATATAACATAAAATAACGTAATTTAACACGTATATCAGAATGTTTCCCACACACTGTTTTTACAAAACATCTTTCGGTCAGCTGTGAGTATACCTTGATCCGTGGTGTACTAAGCGTACCAACCTCTTCGAAGAAAATTGTACATCGCCTTATTTACACACATTCGGCTGGGGAATAGAACAAAGCTAGTTGAAACGGAATCAAAAATATGATTAGTTCTTTCAGGAAGTGATTACGAATGAAGCAGATGCATCAAACGAACACATTAATTTGTCACGAATGACAGCATGCATGACTGAAGTTGCTTGATTTTTCCTGATGGGTTTAACCGATTCATATGACCAACGGCCGATTTGCTTTTTGTCGGGCGGGGACGGATCACCAGGTTCTTGTGTTCTAATTTGAAACACTGGGTTACCTCGATTCATTTCACCAATGAAAGTAGAGGACACAAGTTGCGAGATGTGTATCTATCGTCTACCCCAATCGGTTAGTAACATAAAACATTAGAATGTATAGGACATGCGAATAGCAACAACAATAGAGACGTACACCGATTGGGGTGAACATGAAATGAGAACTGTCATCGGTTCCATGGCAAGCAAACTGCATGAGTTGACAGTTTGTGCAAATACAGGGCCGGACGTCAAGTAATGAGTAATGTTGTCTCAAATGATGCACACAGTTTGGGAATCCCATTGTGTATCAATACCTGGAATGAGTTGGCGGGGTCCAAAAAGAAAGTTATGCTTGCAAGTGGATATCTCGAGAAGTCTGTCGATATTCGTAGCCAGGAAGTACCGATCAAGACTACCCCTTGTTTGGTTCCCAAGACACAGTGTTCTCTGAACCTACCCTTCAAAGGTGACTATATCACAACTGATATGAGCCAACAATTAGTCTGCTGTCCTCCTTAACCTGCGGCCGAGTAATGGGTCTTACATTCAGGAATGTTTCTCAGCTTGATCGTAATCATCTGTTCTGTCTCACATGTAATCTATCAGTTCACTTGCAGTTGCCATGCCGTCTATAACGACGGAACAGATCGGTGCCTACGACAGAGAATGGCTGAACTCATATCTTAGAGGCTGGCGCGCCCGGTGACTCAACAGATAATGGAAACAGAACAAGTGAGTCGAAGCCCAGCCTCATCCATTACGAAGCACGTCAGTGGAACGGGCCACGTTGCTGATCTCGCCAATTTGTTCCAGATATTAATGCACAGTTGGAATCCTAAATTGCTTGCATCCTGTGGGACAAAACTACTCGTTACTCGACGTCCGGCCCTGTATTTGCACAAACTGTCAACTCATGCAGTTTGCCTGCCCTGGAACCGATGACATTTCTCATTTCATGTACACCCCAATCGGTGTACCTCTCTATTGTTGTTGCTATTCGCATGTCCTATACATTCTAATGTTTTATGTTACTAACCGATTGGGGTAGACGATAGATACACATCTCGCAACTTGTGTCCTCTACTGTTCTCATGGACTGTGAGCGATTCTTGTGTAATCGTCGCTCGTGTATCCACAGGATTCAACAAACGGAGTTAAATGGAATGACTATTCTACATTTCGTTAGATTTATCCGCTTTACACAAGACGTCTTTTACATGTTTGAAACGCATTGTACAAAATGAAGGGTGTGGTTCCAAGTGTTGCATTTTGAAATCTTATTTTGCTGTTTCCTGATTACGTTATTCCACAGCTTTAGTGTTTAGTATGATATGTTGCACGTTAGCCATTCTCATGATCAATCGATAACAAAACACAAAAATTTTACGTGTCGCAACCAGTTTAACAACTTTCAATGTTTTACCTTAGTTTTTACCTGCACAACTGAGACTCGTTAACCCCATTACAACCAGGGTTTAGTTACTGTCACGTGATTCACGTTTTAGTTGGCAACCGTTTGGCGATTTTTCGATGGGATCCTTTGATGGCATTTCTAGGTATAGTAAACCTTCGGTTTTGTGGGTATCTGTTTCCTGGTTATTAACTCCATTCCAAAGCCACTTGGAAAATTATGTCTGACGAGTACAGAGTGATCTTCGGGATTATGGTGTTTTGTCACCAGTTTCGTTTGACTGAATGCATTCTCGAAATGCAGACAGAAGGTTGCAGGTTTGCTTTTCAGAGTATTTGTCCTATGAGGCCTCGGACACAAGATAGTGATCTCGGAGTCAAAACAGCTTTTGAAATTGGCCTAGTATACTCAGACGTGATTGCACTGAATGTGACAGACTCAGTTTTGCCGTCAGAAGCTTTTAAGTACAGGTTAGTGAAAAATCGATAGCTATTCAAATGGTGCGCGTGAACGTCAATGAGTGATCAGTAGTAAACCACCAACAAACTACAAAACTTTTGGCATCACACACGCAGTAATAGCGCGACAATTATCTGTCTCGATTTACTCATCTTACCTAACCCAAACAGTGTTCCTTCATAGTATGCAAAGTCAATCGTTCCATCAACATATGTTAGTTCAGTGGTACAATGAGTTGGAGACTGAAGTACGGAGCGGGTACTTTTGAGAATTCCTTATCTCGATGCGTCAAATCCCAAGGTCCCAAGCAATGATCTGAAATGGAGAAAATGGCAGCAATATCGGAACTAATGCGACGGAAGTTGGTTAGGACAAGCCTGGAAAAGTCTTACAGAGTTAGCAGAAGCAATATGGTCAAGTGGAACATACCAAACCCTGCGAACGCGCAATAAGAAGAAGTCTGTTATCGCGTAACGCATTAATATTTAATCTTATGTTTCAATTTTTTTTTCCAGACAAGAAATTTGTTCAAAAACTACGGCTATAGTGATCACTGATTATATTACTCCCTTTATTGGCATATAGGTGCGCATTTTTCAAGTTGTGACATAATTTTCCGAAGGCCTGTAAGTTAACAGACTTTATTCTACAAGACAGAAATTTTGGTACTCACTTTCGTGAGTTATATTAGAAGTCATGTTTGTGTTTAACCATTTCTATTCTCAGACTTACAGAAAATGAATTTTCAAAACTCCCACAAGAGAAAAAGTCAATCAGTGGTAAGTTGAGATCCACGTGCGGTTTGGTACCATGAACTGAATACACATTCATTATGACTACAGTGCAAGAAGAATTATAAGGTTCCATTTACCGGAAATGTTCTGAGGAATTTACGCGAGATGATAAACATGTTAATTTTTGCAGCTCTACTAAATTATTCATCATCGGTAACAGTTGTAGCATTGAAAACAGAACAACAAGGAAAATAATTACCCGGCGATTTGTTTAATATTTACAACTTATGACATCATTCAAATTCAAATCAATAACAATATCAGCCACCTTCCTGAGGGTCACAAATATCTGGTTTGCTTTGTCGGACTTTACTATTGGTATACTTAGTCGTTTATACTGGCACAATATAATTCTGACATTTAACTACTGAGTCACCTGTGTGATTACTGTATATTCGGTATCATTCCAAATGTGTCCGAATGCTGAAAGTGAAGTGCAAAGGATGTGATCGATTGCTAGTTACATTCATATTGTAGAATTGTGGATCACTGAACCCCCGTAGATAAAAACAGTTGAACCCATCCTAATGTGGGTTAGAACATGAGTAAAAATTGGACGTAGCTGCTGCGCGTGCCAGAGAATCCATTACACCCCTTTAAAAAAATTACGACGTTCGAGTTTCACTCTTGTTTGAGCTCGTCAGTAGTGCATACCAAGGCCATTACTTAAATTACAAACACATCTTAATGCGGCAAATGGGTTTACCACTGCGTCACTGTCCGCACATTAGCAATTCGTTCAGCGCCTATCCACTTCGCTGTTACAACTGCAAGTGAAAATTTGTGAGAGATTTGATGCGATGAACGTACAGAATATTGGCAGCTAATTCTGTTAAATGTTTGACGGACTGTGGATGTTGGTGTGGCAAATGTTGAGGACCGAAAAGAGGTTCTTTGGTTGAAAGACTGATACATTCGTAACCACGGATTATTTGCTTATCATATATATAGTAAGACATGTAACGCAACATGTTAGCAAATTACGGCAGTGCATAATTATATCTGGAGTGAATGCAAAAATCTTTACTTAACTGGCCTCCTATTTTTATAACCTTACAATACTACATTGCTAATCAGCACCGAAGAACTACATATTATGGTTATTTTTCTCTCTTTAACATGTAAAGTTTCCAAACTAGCGTTCACTTAACGGTTACAATAAATGAATCATTACAGTAGAATGTCCAAAACTGTTCATTTCTCCCCTATCCGTGCCTTCACAGCTACTAATTCTGCAAAATTATTTCCGTCTGTTTTATTGTGTTGTCCGTACTTTGTCGACTATGGAATTCATAGTAAAGCTGAGAAAACCTACTATTAACAAAAAGGGGGAACACAAATTCTGCACTCAAGAATTCATCAGTCACATTCAAGAGAATGTTGTCAAAATGTCCTTCCAGAGAACCAGTTCAACCTCAAAAGATGATCCGGTATTGTGATAGATTTTTTCTCCTCTCAGTTTTCAAGTGTAGTATACAATGAACCGGATAGTTACCCTTACCTACTCTTGCATAGTAGGATAGCACCGGCATTTCCATTTCACCCACCGTTTGCACACATCATTTGTCGGGTGAATCATTCAGACTGTTCAACTAGCATACTTGCAGTACCCAATAGTACGAATACACACACTCATGCACTCAGTCAGCGAATTAAGTTGGAAACGATCAACCGAGTACATGGACTGAAAATCAAGAGTGAATATGGCAGTTTAGAAAAGCGTCACCGAAACGCTTTTGGCAATTCATATTTTATCCAATCCCGTTAACACCTTACCTGTAACAACTGCATTTCACACGCAATTCCTTAAGCTGTCACTGATAGAAACAGCTGAACGTATTTCACCATAGGTCTACTTTACCCCTTTTGTTGGTCTATATGTCAAAAATATCCACGACGAAAGCATTTTATTTACCTTTCACGGTTTGGGACTTACCATGTGTTTAGTGACCATCAGATAGCGTCCACATGCCTAGGGTTAGAAGCCAAAATAACAGTTTCGTGCAACCGAGCAAACAACGACATGATGACTTGATCCAGTCCCGAACAAAAGCATCCCCCCTTATTGGAACAAGAGTAAAATTTCATGAGCTCTAATAGAACGAGGTGTCTATTCGATGAGTTGACTCACAGCATAACCTTGAGTAACACTGAATCAAACAGGACTCTTGAGCAGGATGATTTGAACTGAATTGTGTAACCAGCATTAGAAAAAACACCACTGCTGACGCACAGAAAATTGAAGAGGGTGCGCTCTATAGATGAAAAGAACGTCATTGTTTTCGGACTTGTTCTTGAGACACTTAGACATAATCACCCACAAAACCCACATTAGATGAACCACTCACTGGCAATTACTTGTGAGCTGATCCCCCGAAGGAATGAACTAGTTTTCCATAGGCTAGCTAACAGTAATGATGGCTTCAAATACATCAAGTCGGAACAGACACTAGTTCCGCATTGCAGCTTCTATTGCCATTCTTTATGATAGCCATGCACAGTAGTGACATTTTGTGGAAGGATAAGACGACAATACATCGTTATACACGTCCGAAAAACGGAATTAAACCTGTGGAACTGCCAGCGGGGATCCGAAGCGTAGGTAGAGACTCCTGCCTCAACAAGTAGACCGGAATTATGACGTTAAGTTCGGCTAACGAATTGGTGAGTACCCTGGCATAGTGAATGAATAATACCAATCATGTCAGTGTAAATTCAGTCCAAAATCTGCTGAGAGGGTGCATTGCAGTTTTGAACCAAATTGAGCCCACCACACATTACCGATATTCTTCAAGTGTACAGTGATTCCAGAATTGCTTTCCCAACTTTGCCTCCGCCACGTTTGGCCGGCCGGCCGGTCTTTAAAACTGGTAACAGACATTTTTGGTGGAGTAGTTTAGTACATTCTTATTAATCGTGAGTTGATGGAATAATATACCAGACGGCAGTGGTTCAAATTGGACACTTTATTGTCAGTGTAACCGTTTTTCTTAGTCTGTCTGCACAGATTCACTCTAGCCTGAGAAGTGGCTTACTATGCTGCAGTTATTATTGGCTTACAACCTTGTCATATCAGGCAGCGGATATAACTTTTTAAAGCTTGGATTCCTTATTGGCATCGGTGTAATGAGAAACGCTGTCACTGTATATTAGGATTACTTGCGTTTAAATGTGATTCCTTGGTACAAGTTGTTAACTCATTTCCGATATACGTACATAATCACCTGAATGATCTTGTGGCCATGTCAGCATAGCAGTTTTGTGAATTTTGCTTTGAGAAGATATCGCAGACATCCATATTTACAGACCGAAGCTTCCCATCAACCACTGTTGCAACACACAAAGATGTAATTAATAATAATCTTTATTACTTGTGATTAATAACTAGTTTGAGAATTTATTGTGCCTTCTGTCTCAAAATCAGTGGAGTCCTTCGGATCACTACGGATGGAAATGAGCTGAAGATCCACCTGTTTCAAGATTCTAGGTAGCATTACAATTGTGGATGTATGAGTGAAATTCACCAAAGATACATATTTAATGAGTACAAGCAACTGAAAAACCGGTCGCATACTAATTGTTCTAATTTATCTTGTACAATTCATTTCACAGTGATCGAACATTTGAGAAACCTACTGAGCAGTATTTTGAATATTGGCAAGTATTAAGGGATTTGGTTGATACAAGTTGAACAACAATCAAAATCGTTTGCAGCCGCCACATTCCCATGGACCTTCCAGTCAGTCCCTATCGAACAGAGGCACTATACGTGAATTTCGTTTATGTTTATGAAATTTCAAATAGAACACAATCACACAGGTTACAGTAATACCACAGCAATATGCTCGATCTTCCACTGCTAAAACTTAGAAGTCCAGACATGGCTTGATTATTCTAATTAAAGGCTCTCTTCATACTGCCTTGTGGATATCTTGCTGAATAACGGAAAGAACGACATATAACTTATTCATTCGAAAAGAGCACTCATTCACATACTAATTGCACTCATCATAGAGTATCGTTTTCAAATCAGCTGAGACTGAATAACTGTTTGGTTCAATAAAACGTGACTTCAACGTTCGACCTTCGGCTGTGCTGCCAGTAACTCCAGAGTTACTTCGATATTTGTTGGTACCCAGCATTTTATTGCACAAAAGTTAGACGAAAGATAGGAGGTTGTTAAAAAGAACGTGGTCTGTTTCAGTGCTGTCTGTTTGATTGGTTTAATTAAATTGTTCAGTCAGAAATGAGGTGTCTAACTCTACTGAAACAAGAATGTAACTTCCGAGCTAACTCACCTTATGATACAGAGCTTACAAATTACTAGCAAGCCCTTTAAGCAGATCAACGGAAATAGGTGTTATATCCAAAAGAATTGCACTTTCTTAAATAACGTGGATGATCTTCTCAGAACTTGTGCTCCAGCAGTCGTAATTAATGGCTAGTGAAGGGTGTTCACAGTTTTGACAGGATTAAATCTACTTAGCATAATCGATATTATTGTGGCAGCCTGACTTGGTCCAATAAGCAAGTGACTACAGGAATGTAGTTAGTTGTTCACAAAGATGTCACTAGGTGTGCATACCACTTCCTGCAGCATATAAATTCGCATACCCACTCTCAGCTAACGTTTGACTTGTTCGCCAGCAAACATGGGTGTCGACCATTCAAAGTTAAATGACTTTTCTACACAGCTAATTGAGGATCGTTTGCGACAACCTCAGTATAATGTAAGTTTGACAAATATTCTGCCGTATTCATCCGGGCAACCACTGATCGAATTTTTTAGTCCATAATCATTGAAAGACATGATTACAGTCGGATTAAACATCACACAAACCACATTGTGGCGCATATTATGCACAGAAACCTAGGGAGCTCCGAGTGGAAAAAGGCTGAACTGTCGCATGGACTTTTTTCAGAAAATGACCTGGAACACATCCGTATGTTCATCGACCGTGACCTGAACCAGCTTTATTCAAAGTACTCTTCATCGGTAAGTGTGCAAAGAATTGTAACATTCTAAATCAGTATGGGTTTACTGAACCGCAGAGGAGTGTTTCAGCAGTTGATCCTTTGTGGAATCACGATTATTCCATGATATACGGTCCAACAATCCCGCCTTCCCCTACTTCGCCGAATAGCCCAACAGCACCAGAAAATTCCCCTACACTAGAGGGGGCGGAATTTGTACACCCAGTAAAAAAAGCAAAGTGGAAGAAGAAGTTTCACTTTTTCTGGGGTCCGGTGCGCCCAACTTCACATCACCGACACCATTCTAGTGATCGCTTTCACCGAGCAAGTACGTGAGTTGTGTATTTCCGTGACATTAGAATTTGACTCATCTATGTCGTTTTCCACCACACGCTAGCAATATTCGCCGTCATAAGCAAATGTCGATAACTCATGATTAATAGTATCGGGAACATGACAATAAATTAACTCGTGCAAAATTGTTCGTTTCACACTTTTTGATGTCTACTTCCCTTATCTAATGTTGAAATTTCTCCACTGGATCAACAGAATCCCATGAGGACTTGCTTAGTGCATGGGCGCGAGTGAGACGAGCAACCTATCATCAAGTTGGAAAGTACCCGGAATGTGCAGTTTGCCTCGAAGAGTTCGCTTTGGGTGACGTCCTTCTCACGTTGCCGTGTTTTCACACTTTTCATAAGAAGTGCACAGAAAGTTGGCTTGCAATAGTATGTTGATTATGAATGGTTTTTATTTTGTTAAACATTCAGGTTTTTCACTGATTATTTCTGTAGGGATAATGTTTATTGAAGAAATATTGTGAAAACACTATGACCAAAAAATATCAACAGCAAATATCAGAACTGCAGTTTGTTGTCCTCAGAATGACTAAAATTTAGGTAAAAAATGAGTGAAGTAATCCAAGGATACTTTAGAGTTTTGATATCTTACAAACAACCTAATGTTCGGTAGGATACAGCCAATTCTCCCCTATGTCGTTATCTCGAGATGCCGTAATCTTTTGCAATTCATCCCGCATATGTTCATTCTAAATATTTATTGACTGCCGATGTATTGACCCTCTACATATTATACTCTTGACCTGTAACAAACAGTCCTATCTTCTCAATTTGATCGCTTCGAAAAGAAGCATTAGACTCGAGTTTCGCTCTTGTTTAAGTTCGCCACCAGGGCCCATTCTTGTTAAACCTAGACTAGAACTGCGGTCACGCTTTCAAGAGGCAGCAGTGTTGACCAATGCGTCACTGGACCCAGATTGGGTGCGACAGAGCCAGTATACGTAAACACTCGGTCACATTATGTTTTGAGTAACACTGAGACTGCGCGGTTGTCTCGACACAATGGCTATTCTGGTGACTCCACGACTGAGACTACTCTTTTGATTGAAATCACTTAAAGTATAAAACTCGTTAAACGACATTTCGATTACTAGTGAGTAGCAGAGGAGTTAGGTTTGGTATGAACTGAATGTCGCTCAAATTTGGTCGCTGCTTCCACATTATCGAAGACTTTCCAGAAAGCCTCTTTCGAAAAATTTTTGCAAGGGTGTGTGCTACTGACAATCTCTAATAAGACCATAGATCGGACACAATGCTTTTTTTCGAAAAAGGCCGATTAGAAAGTCTGTGGGAATAAGACAGCCGTGGTCGATCATCAACTATGTTTCGATCATATTAGACAAAAATCCACTGTTTGCGAGTGTCCTGATCCTCGCATTATTTCGCATCATATTGCTTTATAGTGTCCATAGGCTCAAAGTTATTATTTGTTGTTAACTGACCATAGAAGACGTTTGTGTACAGCATCAGATTTCGCCAGCCCCTGACACGGCCAGTATGTTCAGATGGACAGATCACAAATAGATGTATAGATATTAATAAATTCAGTATGAATGGCAGCTTACTAACCAACCCAGTTATATCGGATTGCACATAATACTCCAATCATGCGGTTCACTAAGGCGAACGTTTTGACATTCAAAGATCACGTGCACACGTGAAAATTGTCCTGGAGAAGAACAGCGTTCTCCACTTAGGCAATCACATTTCTAGCGAAATGAGGGAGTAGCTGCAACACGGTTACCGAACCACAAATGGGGGTGATTACGTAGTGCATATTAGATTAGTTGAATCACTTTTGTGTAAACAAATTTCTGTACCGATCACATGATTCCTCAGTCTCAAAACGGTAGGCAAAATAAATGTGAACCGTTTGGTGAGAAGTCTAAACCACCTGACTGATAACTTGCCGATGAGAAAACAATATAGCCAGGAAAGTAAAGTAAAGTTATTGGAAGTGTTTTATGGCTCCAAACATGTCAAGGAATAACATCTACGCTTACAGGTGGATTCCTCGGAGCGCTATTCATGATACCATTGCTACTGGACGCAACTCTGTCGTCTTGCAAATAAAGGTGTAATTCAGACAATTTTATAGAAATTGTTCGCTTAGACAAAGTTATTGGGTGAATTTTTTTAAAACATGATCTTTGTATTTTCTTGCCGTAAGATATCGATTGTTTCCCTCCTTAGTTTTCTGTCAACCCACATACACTTTTAAGACCCTTAATGTACTAACCGTACGAGAAGACTTTTGTTGACATTTGCAAGGAAATTGCCAGTGAAACATGTTGAAGGGAACTCACCAAAGTATACAGCGAGAGAGAACCGCAATAACAGGTACAGGATCACTGAAGACGATTTAGTTGGAGTATTCATTTATTCCACCAGTTAATTAAAGAAGGATTTGAATCCTTTCCCAAGTCAGCACAACGAAAAATCCGAACAAAATTAAGGCCGGGAACGTTGAGTTCGGCAGTGTCAAGAAGATGAAGGGGTGTGCACGCGAGCTAGACAAACTGTGAAATAAACTGATGGCCCCTGAAGCATACGATTTTAATAAATTTGTATCCGAACCGACAAAAAACTGTGGTTGGTTTAGGAGAGACATTTTTGTTTAACCTCAACTATATTTTCGTGGAAGAACAGTCTTAAAGCAGTACACAACGATTATCTTAGCAGGGCAAATATGAGGTACTATTAGTCAGACATACAACTCTAGTCACTACTGTGGGATCTAAACAGTCGCCAACACTGAGGATTGTTCACCTGGTGCAGTAGAACAGGCTGCAGGTGTTTGGACGCAACAGGAATCCCCAGTACTTCTCGGGTTGTTAGCATTCGGGTGAAATATGTCAGTCCACAAGTGTAGAGTTCCATTTCTTGTTCATCGCTCGTTTTTCATTCTCCTAATCACCTTGATGGTAGTACTCAGTAGTTGTTTGGTTTAATCATGCATAGTTTCCCATGGATTGTTTATGTGTTCTTTGCTTTATGTCAGTTGGGGTGTAGATTTAAAGGAAAAGCGAGGAAAATTCGATAAGCGGAAAATTAAGAAAAAAGCTGAAATACGTTCTTGTCAACTAGGATAAAGCAACGTTCTGGCAAATGTGCGCATTTAATGACCTGACAGACTGATCTGGGAGGGCGGTTAGGAAACCTGAAGTATTAGTTACCCTGTACTTACAAACCCCTAAAGTAAGACTCATATTCACAACATTCCTCAACTTCAGAGTTTGTTGTAGTCGTCTCCGAAGGTTGCTCATATTCTAGTCGTACCATTAACGATTAAATGTTGGCATACCTGTATTGCATCCTGTTTCCTTGGGTATACTGCAAGACGCACAGCTAGCTTCTGTGGATCCGATGGTAATGGCTTCTTGTATCTACCCCATAGCTTATTTTAAACGCCATCTTGTTATATAATCATCCTGACGTGGAATTTACCCACTAAATACAGCGAGGATGTCTGAAGAAAATGCGCGTCTGTGCGCAAATACTAATCTTGCACTGCAAATACTTTACATTGTGTCAGTTATCAACCACGTCTGCTCTTAACTACTGTTGTCCTCAGTTACATCCCCGGCCACAATGTAGCAAAATGTTAGTTATAACTACCACCATTAATAGCTTTGAGCCAATTTCACGAATATTGATAAACAGATTGCGAACACAACGTTACGGGCAAGTCGTATTACTCTACGTTTCAAC
>QNGE01000147.1:0-13193 GCA_008508345.1 Paragonimus westermani
GACTTTTGCTTTCGTTCCGGAAGGTAGCGATTTTCAACAATACATAATTTTATTGATCTGGTGATGAGGACAACTGCTCGTCATGATTTTTTATGTTCGGCTCAAGGCCCCAACGACAACTTTTTAACGTCAGGGGTGAAACAAACCTATCGTGGACGGTCTACAAGAACCGGCCATGACAATCGCCACCCGCTGGGTCTGCATGCGGCAAGCTTCGCCTGCGGACAATTCAAACCACTATAACATGTAGGGGAACAATTCAACAATACGAAATGATAGAAGTTTTAAATGGGTCAGCTGAAGTTGACCGAATATGTTCGTACGTATTTTCCAAAGTAAGTTAGAACTACGCGCACAGGTTCGATTGTCAAACACAGAGGTACTTGCGAAAATGAGCGTCACAAGTTACACCTGGGAAAAGAAAATAAGAAACGTCGACACTAGTATACCTGTGTGCCGGTTATTTCCAGATGGAGGTGTGCCAGCCCATTCACGATAGACGCCACGGCACGTACCAAGGCGGCTGGCAGGAAACAGTGTTCGTGTAGAAAATCGTACAACGACCCGAGTGGATGGTACTCGGTGATCAGCCACAACTCGGTAGAGATCCCGTTATCTTTGTTGTCCGCCGCGATAAAGCCCAATATGTTAGCGTGACGCAGCATTACGGTCTGATAGATTTCAGTTTCCCTGATTACAAAAACCATATAGAATAAGTGGATCAGCCAGCAGGAGGAAAAAAACCCAAAATAATATATGTGAACTACGTATTACGCATCACGAGAGTAGTTAAGAACACGCTGGGAATACAACAAGATGACAACTGACTCCAGATATAAGGATATACCGTCAATGACTTCTGAGCTAATCGACTATGATCACATAACGAGTCCTGGTGAACAGAATCCATACAAAACCACAAAACAGGTTAGGACACAAAATAATTTTAAAAACCCTCAAGTGTTCACCCATTACTGACGGATATACAACATACATACATATATACATACATACATATATAAACAGATAAAAACAACCAAGCTCGAACAACACTCCAAAATGATTGCTATCATTACACTGGTAAAATAATCCACACTCCCAACACGTAGAACGTTGAGCTGTTCTGTGTGAATTCACAAGGGATGCAATTATCGGACAAGGACAACAATATTGAACCTCTCGTTTTTTATTACCGGCAGACCAGGGTTTCACTTTAAGAGTAGTCTACCACCTGGCTAACCAATATTGGCCTGCTGTATCACAAAGGCCTCCACTCACACGCCTCCTGGTCTTATTTCCTCGGGCTTACGCTGGATCGGAGTGCATGAAGGTACCCGTGAACGGTGCAACGCAAGCCGCTTGCAAGGACGATCGTGTGCAGGCATCTCTTGGTTTCAGACCAATATGACGAGGTGATCCGGAAACGGATGCCAGCAACTGTGTGTCTGTTACCTTGGTATGGTGGTCAGGCTTGTGTGCTGTTTTGATCCGGCGAGCTGTGCTGACTGGGACTTCGGTCCTTGCAGGTTCAACCTTGTCAGATTGGCCAAAGGGGAGCAGTCAGACGAAAAGCAGATGCGTTCGTTGTGCGTGATGACCGTGTGTAGTGGTTTCGTTGGGCAAGATGTTTGTTTTTGCCTGGACTGACTGTGTGTCTGTCTGCTAGGATCGTCTGTACAGTATTACTGTTCTTAAGAGTGTGTGCTGGATCTCTTTTGATAGGGCTGTCAATCCTCTCCTGAGTGGTTGATGCTGTCGCGTCTGTGTGTGTGTGTGAGTCACCTGCTGCCTTGCGGTACAGGCTTTTCAGCCAAAGGCTTTGGTTGAGGGCCCTAATCGCTCTCCTGCACAGGTCTGGGCGTCCTGGCAGTATCCAAAGCCCATACAAACAATGATCGTAGAAAATAAAGCAAATACCATACTGCGTCGGCCGTCGCGCAGGATAAACCGGGTCTTCCTATCCGCTGCACATGACACAGTGAATAGGCGAAAATATGTTACTGCCAGACACTCTCATACTTCCCCTCGACCACGAATCCCCGAGCAGATAATGCTCAATCAGGTCTCAGTGCCCTGAAGACCAATTTGAGACAGGCCCGGGGACGGAAGACGCTTACCATTGAAACACGGAACGTGCGCACGCCGCTGGATCGATGCAGCGCCACAGAACGACCTGAACGGCGCACCGCCTTGATCGCGATGGACCTGCGTCGATATGGAATCGACGTAGCAGCCTTGAGTGAGACAAGGCTTGCAGACCAAGGTAAGTTGCGGGAAGCAGGTTCTGGGTACACCTTCTACTGGATAGGTTACCCGGCAAACGGCGTACGGGAGCATGGTGTCTGATTTGCAGCAGTTGATCGCATCAATGCTTTCATGATAGGCGAACCGCACGGCATCGGCCCTCGAATGCTATTTACGCACCAGCGACCCGGTCGACGTAAGTGTGCTACATTTATTATGTGTCACACTGATGATACAAAAGACCAGTTCTATGATCAGCTGTCCGCCACAATCCGGTCAGCGCTGGTGAGTGACCGACTGTTTGTTCTGGGCGACCTGAACGCTCGAGTTGGGTGTGACTCGGTAGCTTGACCGCGGGTCCTCGGACCCTACGGCAGTGGTTCAGTCAGCGAGAACGGTGATCGTCTGCCGCACTTATGTGCTACTCACAAGTTGGCTATAACGAAGACCCGATTCCAAATGGGTGCGAGCGAAATCACGACGTGGACTAATCCACGAAACGGTCACCATCATCTGCTTGACTACGTGATTGTGTGGCAGCGCGAGATTCGTGAGGTGTGCACCACGTGGGTGATGTGCGGCGCTGAATGTAGCACGGATCATAGGCTGGTCAGGACCAAATTGTTTATTTATGTATGTAAGCCTGTTTACTGTAGATCTTCCGGACAACGGCAGAAGTTGAATATCAAACGGCTGGAGAACTGGGAGACGAAAACTGCCTTTCAACGTGCAGTCGCCGTTCGTCTGCAAAACGCTCCTGTATCTACTACCCCCCGAGGGTATGTGGCAATAACTTAAGAAACAAATTAAGGCAGCAGTCATTGAGACGATCGGTGCGGAGCGCAAGAACCACCCGGACAGGTTTGATGAAAACAAGTTGGCACGAGAGAAGAGTGCCACGTTAGCCACATCCACAATGGACTCAACCAATGGAGCGAAGAAGGCTAGGTTCCGGAGTATCCGCCGCCAACTGGTCGAGCGTGTTCGCGGAATTAAGGACAACTGGTGGAGGAAACAGGGCGAGCGCATGCAGGGTTTCGCAGATCGTCGGCAACACAAGGAGTTCTACGATCCGCTTACGGCGATATTCGGCCCATCTATCCAGTCTACTAAAGCATTGGTAGACGTGGACGCAGGCTATCCTTGCACCCAGCCGGAGGACATCATTAAAGTATGGCGCAAACACTTCGGCAGCCTGCTAAACCGCCCTGCTACAAGTGATTGGGTGACTGTGAACAGCCTGCTGCAACAGGACATCAAATGTTCACTTTCTCTCGCCCCAGATTTGCCGGAGTTGCAGAGGGCGATTGGTCAACTGCGAAACGGGAAGGCTGCAGGCGAGGATGGGTTGCCAGGTGAGATCCTGAAGAATTGCGGACCGGCGTTGGAACGCGCTTTGCTCCAGCTGATTCACTCCATCTGGGAGCACGAGGCGATGCCGCAAGATTTCAAGGATGCTCTTATCGTACCATTGTTCACAGGGAAGGGTAGCAAGCAGTGCACCGACAGCTACCGGGGTATCAGTCTTCTGAGCTGTGCAGGCAAGGTGCTTGACAGAATCCTCCTGAACCGATTGAATACGAACATTTTGAAGGTCAATGTTCCCGAGGAGCAGTGTGGATTTCGGGCGAGTCGGAGTATTATCGACTTAGTGTTTGCTGCACGACAGCTTCAAGAGAAGTGCTGAGAACGGAACCAGCCCTTGTATGCCCTATTCGTGGACTTCACCAAGACCTTCGCTTCCGTGAGCCGCGAGGCGCTGTGGACAGTGCTTGGGTTAGTTCGTCAATATAGTTAGATTGTTGCATGCGGACATGAAGACGAAGGTCACGGCCGTCGGATGGGCGATGACCGCATCTCGAAGCAGCTATTGTAAGGGCAAGTGAAAACAGGTGAGCAAAATCTCGGTGGACAGGGGCGGAGACACCAGGATGTAACATTGATTTTAGACACTCGGAAGACGTAGCGTTGAACCGGACGGCCTGGAGGAATACGGTCCGGGCGGGCGTCCGAAAGTTCAACGAGCAGTTATTGCGCTGCCGCAAGCGGAAGCGTGCGGTACGCAAACGAAACATTGGAGCCATAGGTCGCGGTGACGTGACTATATGGCGTTGTGATGTGTGCGGCCGCGAATGCGTTTGCCGATTGAGATCAGTAGGTCACCAACGTACACCTTCGACGAAGAGACTGCGGGTGCGCCAGGCTCTTGTGGGTAACATCAGCACATCCATTCCACTCCCGTTAAGGACCGCACCGTCCAAGAGCCTGGTAATTGACAATTAATCCGCTTTTCTTAGAAGAAACCTGGGTGTCTGCAATCTCCTACCCATTCACTTCAGCTTTGTTGGTGTACTGTATGAAGAATGGCCTGTCTGGCTTTTCGTAGTCCAATGAGAATTTCGTTTTTCATTCTCATCTTCTCTGGGATGCATTAACCCGCATTCCTACACGTTAATGCTTTTTGTATCACACTTCACCAATCCTTCATCTGAGTTTAGATCTCGTCATTGCAGCCTCTCTCTGTTTAGTTTCCGAGAGGTAAGAGTTTCCTTTCCTTATTAGCCAATCAACTGACTAACCAGCATTGGNACAAATAAATGTGTCGGAATGAGGTTGTTCTACCGCTCACCGATCGGCGAAGTTAATTTTCTCCACTGTGACTGTTTTCATTGTTTTATTATCCGTTTGCCACGAGTGGATCAGCAGTAGTTTCTACACGGTCGAACCGTTGTAGTTTGCACCACTGTTCCTTCTCGATGGACCGATTGTAGTACACGCTTTGATTTCTTGTGTTTCTTTATTTCCTGGGTCTGTTCGCGCAAATAATCAACCTCCGTGATACGTTTTACACAATGCTATTGTTTCATCGATGAATTGCACTCTATCCGGCTGTTGGCTTAAGTTAACCTCCGATTGAGCTAGTGACATGCTTCAGTCACTGCCACACACACACTATACCTCAAGGCCAGTCACGCACACCATCACGGCTACAGTAAGTGAAGTAATTCGCTTGAGCAGCTGGCGTGTATCATGTTGATTAGTAGACTGAAATGGCGACATGTGTTTCGGGGAAACGCTGCATAACCGAATTTTCGAGGCATTCACGAACCACAACAGTCTGATAGATATTATCATATTGCGTGGATATGTACACACATTTTCAAATTCGAACCCTCTTCATCAACCTTTTGACTCGAACTTCTCTTGATTCTGATCGTAATTTACGGAACGGCAAGTTAATAAATTGGTACAAGTGTGGTACAAGGAAAAATTATGCGAAGTAGGAGATATTCATAAAGCAGACCGTCAATAGCCTTACGACCCTAAGCTGCGACACATCGTCATGTCGAAGCAAGTTCAAGTTCTTTAGCGTTGATAGTGGCAAACTCACCAATCTAACAGGCGATATCATCACCTTTGCTCAACGAGTGGCCAGGGTTTTCCTAGCTGGTGACCGCGTCATTGGTCACTTTGCGGATTCATCCAGCCGCCATCCCTCACGATAACCAATGCACAGTATGGTTTACGAAGTATGTGGTCCAGATAGCATACACTGTATGATTCCAATTAAGGTTGGTTCAAACCACCAAAAGACCAGTTTTACATAATCGCGAACGCAGTTTGTCTAACTACTCTGTCTCTCACCTTGTCCATCAGTTCACTTGCAGTTGCAATGACGCTTACATAAACGGAACAGATGGACAACTATTTTGGCGAATGGCAGAACACGTCCTGAACTGGTTAAAACAGGTACTGACAAAATCTCAAACCGGTGAATCCGTTGCCGGAAATCCTGCATCGATTGCTAAACACCTCATTATAACAGGTCACCAGGTTGATCCACTTAGCTCATTCAAAATATCGTTACGCAATCACAACACGAAGCTACTGGACTTCAGCGGAGCTGTGTTGATCAGAACTCACCAGCGGGCGCTATGCGCATAAAAATGATTGAAGCAACCCACCAGGTTGCCGTGATGTTGATGATATAACCTCGGTGCCTGCCCATACCTTGTCTACCTCTATCTGTCTATCGTATATAACCTGCGTGTTTCAATTTTGCAGCTGAGAGTAAACGAAATCATAAGAACGACAAAGTGGCGAGCAAGACTTGTTTTCTGTGTTTGATCACCGGGCTAATTACTGCACAATAAATACGAAAGCATTAACTAAAATAAGTCAGAAAAATGCCCAGCAAAGGCTATGGACGGCTATTTGTTATCAGTTACGCTATCACTGTTCCACATTATGGGCTTGATTGATTGTGAGCCAGGGAGGATCAAGTGTCCCCACAAACTTCTTCTGAGCGCAGAAGGTCAGGGTTGCACATTTGGATACTAACAGCCTCGGCATTTCATATTTATTTAGTCTGATGATCAAACACAGAAACACAAGTCTTATTTGCTACTGTGTTGTTCTCATGAATTCATTGGGTATATTAGAACTAGGTAAACGAACTGTTAGCATATCGCAACACATGCCTTCTTTCTGTAACGTAGAAGTTACCGAAGAGAACCCAGTATTTCAAGTTTACAGAACACTTCTGATAGTCCGTTTGGAAGATCAGCAGTCATGAAAAGTAGGCAGCAAATTCCCCAATGCTTGCATCGTAACTTATGTCTTGGGCGTTTTACTACCAATGGTTTCTAGCCATGGTACATATGGACCAGGCGTTACCTACGCCTGACATATGATGGACTCGCTACAATCATTTGGCGTGACTTTTTTTTAGAGTCCACATAATGCCGATTAAAGAGTTCACTGTGACCGTTTAAATTAGAACAGTCTGAACAATCGTTAGCTGCTATAGCAAAAATTCCGGCGGTGAAATATTTTAGCATCCATGTGACAGGGATAGGAATCTTACGAGCAGTTGGGCGATAAAATGTCCCCGGAGCTACTGAAGTTTTATCTGGGAACTTGCAGCCTGCACTCTTCCGCTTTATCATATATTTGAGCTCAACCTACTAAATCCGGTCGCATCAACCAGCTCCTCGCCACTTCTTTCCGAACCTAAGTTTAGTCAGCTTGGCAGTTATCAGCGCATACATAGCCATGCTTTTCGTCTAGGAGTAAGCGCCCCATGACTTAGAAGCTATAAAGGGAAGGCTAGTTTTTGCCACAAGTGATTAATCAAACTCATTGATTAGCTGACCAAGATGACGTTTGTCTGACGATCTTGCGGAGATTTGGTCTTGTGCGCGTGTTTGTTGGCTAATGGTCGTGTACATTAACAAACAAGCTGTGGGTCTTTGGTCGGTGTCGACTATAAAACAGGATATTTTGTTTGACTAATAATGCACTTTGGAATCAATGAAATTTGCTAGCCACAAAAAGCCATTTCGGTAAGAATTGACAGAGTTTACTGTTATCCACACAAGGTTGGCGACATCCGATTCGGATTAGTCTGTCACACTGACCGAAGCCAGAGGACACCTGCGCTCAACCTGTACCGCAATTGGCTTGCGCCGCACCACTTGCAGTTCCACCCACACACCACATACCCAGTGTAAACCCGAAGGAATAAGACCGAGAGGTGTGTTAGTGGGGCCTATGTGTCCAGCCGGCCAATGCTGGTTAGTCAGTTGATTGGCTAATAAGGAAAGGAAACTCTTACCTCTCGGAAACTAAACAGAGAGAGGCTGCAATGACGAGATCTAAACTCAGATGAGGGATTAGTGAAGTGTGATACGAGGAGCATTAACGTGTAGGAATGCGGGTTAATGCATCCCAGAGAAGATGAGAATGAAAAACGAAATTCTCATTGGACTACGAAAAGCCAGACAGGCCATTCTTCATACAGTACACCAACAAAGCTGAAGTGAATGGGTAGGAGATTGCAGACACCCAGGTTTCTTCTAAGAAAAGCGGATTAATTGTCAATTACCAGGCTCTTGGACGGTGCGGTCCTTAACGGGAGTGGAATGGATGTGCTGATGTTACCCACAAGAGCCTGGCGCACCCGCAGTCTCTTCGTCGAAGGTGTACGTTGGTGACCTACTGATCTCAATCGGCAAACGCATTCGCGGCCGCACACGTCGCAACGCCATATAGTCACGTCACCGCGACCTATGGCTCCAATGTTTCGTTTGCGTACCGCACGCTTCCGCTTGCGGCAGCGCAATAACTGCTCGTTGAACTTTCGGACGCCCGCCCGGACCGTATTCCTCCAGGCCGTCCGGTTCAACGCTACGTCTTCCGAGTGTCTAAAATCAATGTTACATCCTGGTGTCTCCGCCCCTGTCCACCGAGATTTTGCTCACCTGTTTTCACTTGCCCTTACAATAGCTGCTTCGAGATGCGGTCATCGCCCATCCGACGGCCGTGACCTTCGTCTTCATGTCCGCATGCAACAATCTAACTATATTGACGAACTAACCCAAGCACTGTCCACAGCGCCTCGCGGCTCACGGAAGCGAAGGTCTTGGTGAAGTCCACGAATAGGGCATACAAGGGCTGGTTCCGTTCTCAGCACTTCTCTTGAAGCTGTCGTGCAGCAAACACTAAGTCGATAATACTCCGACTCGCCCGAAATCCACACTGCTCCTCGGGAACATTGACCTTCAAAATGTTCGTATTCAATCGGTTCAGGAGGATTCTGTCAAGCACCTTGCCTGCACAGCTCAGAAGACTGATACCCCGGTAGCTGTCGGTGCACTGCTTGCTACCCTTCCCTGTGAACAATGGTACGATAAGAGCATCCTTGAAATCTTGCGGCATCGCCTCGTGCTCCCAGATGGAGTGAATCAGCTGGAGCAAAGCGCGTTCCAACGCCGGTCCGCAATTCTTCAGGATCTCACCTGGCAACCCATCCTCGCCTGCAGCCTTCCCGTTTCGCAGTTGACCAATCGCCCTCTGCAACTCCGGCAAATCTGGGGCGAGAGAAAGTGAACATTTGATGTCCTGTTGCAGCAGGCTGTTCACAGTCACCCAATCACTTGTAGCAGGGCGGTTTAGCAGGCTGCCGAAGTGTTTGCGCCATACTTTAATGATGTCCTCCGGCTGGGTGCAAGGATAGCCTGCGTCCACGTCTACCAATGCTTTAGTAGACTGGATAGATGGGCCGAATATCGCCGTAAGCGGATCGTAGAACTCCTTGTGTTGCCGACGATCTGCGAAACCCTGCATGCGCTCGCCCTGTTTCCTCCACCAGTTGTCCTTAATTCCGCGAACACGCTCGACCAGTTGGCGGCGGATACTCCGGAACCTAGCCTTCTTCGCTCCATTGGTTGAGTCCATTGTGGATGTGGCTAACGTGGCACTCTTCTCTCGTGCCAACTTGTTTTCATCAAACCTGTCCGGGTGGTTCTTGCGCTCCGCACCGATCGTCTCAATGACTGCTGCCTTAATTTGTTTCTTAAGTTATTGCCACATACCCTCGGGGGGTAGTAGATACAGGAGCGTTTTGCAGACGAACGGCGACTGCACGTTGAAAGGCAGTTTTCGTCTCCCAGTTCTCCAGCCGTTTGATATTCAACTTCTGCCGTTGTCCGGAAGATCTACAGTAAACAGGCTTACATACATAAATAAACAATTTGGTCCTGACCAGCCTATGATCCGTGCTACATTCAGCGCCGCACATCACCCACGTGGTGCACACCTCACGAATCTCGCGCTGCCACACAATCACGTAGTCAAGCAGATGATGGTGACCGTTTCGTGGATTAGTCCACGTCGTGATTTCGCTCGCACCCATTTGGAATCGGGTCTTCGTTATAGCCAACTTGTGAGTAGCACATAAGTGCGGCAGACGATCACCGTTCTCGCTGACTGAACCACTGCCGTAGGGTCCGAGGACCCGCGGTCAAGCTACCGAGTCACACCCAACTCGAGCGTTCAGGTCGCCCAGAACAAACAGTCGGTCACTCACCAGCGCTGACCGGATTGTGGCGGACAGCTGATCATAGAACTGGTCTTTTGTATCATCAGTGTGACACATAATAAATGTAGCACACTTACGTCGACCGGGTCGCTGGTGCGTAAATAGCATTCGAGGGCCGATGCCGTGCGGTTCGCCTATCATGAAAGCATTGATGCGATCAACTGCTGCAAATCAGACACCATGCTCCCGTACGCCGTTTGCCGGGTAACCTATCCAGTAGAAGGTGTACCCAGAACCTGCTTCCCGCAACTTACCTTGGTCTGCAAGCCTTGTCTCACTCAAGGCTGCTACGTCGATTCCATACCGCCGCAGGTCCATCGCGATCAAGGCGGTGCGCCGTTCAGGTCGTTCTGTGGCGCTGCATCGATCCAGCGGCGTGCGCACGTTCCGTGTTTCAATGGTAAGCGTCTTCCGTCCCCGGGCCTGTCTCAAATTGGTCTTCAGGGCACTGAGACCTGATTGAGCATTATCTGCTCGGGGATTCGTGGTCGAGGGGAAGTATGAGAGTGTCTGGCAGTAACATATTTTCGCCTATTCACTGTGTCATGTGCAGCGGATAGGAAGACCCGGTTTATCCTGCGCGACGGCCGACGCAGTATGGTATTTGCTTTATTTTCTACGATCATTGTTTGTATGGGCTTTGGATACTGCCAGGACGCCCAGACCTGTGCAGGAGAGCGATTAGGGCCCTCAACCAAAGCCTTTGGCTGAAAAGCCTGTACCGCAAGGCAGCAGGTGACTCACACACACACACAGACGCGACAGCATCAACCACTCAGGAGAGGATTGACAGCCCTATCAAAAGAGATCCAGCACACACTCTTAAGAACAGTAATACTGTACAGACGATCCTAGCAGACAGACACACAGTCAGTCCAGGCAAAAACAAACATCTTGCCCAACGAAACCACTACACACGGTCATCACGCACAACGAACGCATCTGCTTTTCGTCTGACTGCTCCCCTTTGGCCAATCTGACAAGGTTGAACCTGCAAGGACCGAAGTCCCAGTCAGCACAGCTCGCCGGATCAAAACAGCACACAAGCCTGACCACCATACCAAGGTAACAGACACACAGTTGCTGGCATCCGTTTCCGGATCACCTCGTCATATTGGTCTGAAACCAAGAGATGCCTGCACACGATCGTCCTTGCAAGCGGCTTGCGTTGCACCGTTCACGGGTACCTTCATGCACTCCGATCCAGCGTAAGCCCGAGGAAATAAGACCAGGAGGCGTGTGAGTGGAGGCCTTTGTGATACAGCAGGCCAATATTGGTTAGCCAGGTGGTAGACTACTCTTAAAGTGAAACCCTGGTCTGCCGGTAATAAAAAACGAGAGGTTCAATATTGTTGTCCTTGTCCGATAATTGCATCCCTTGTGAATTCACACAGAACAGCTCAACGTTCTACGTGTTGGGAGTGTGGATTATTTTACCAGTGTAATGATAGCAATCATTTTGGAGTGTTGTTCGAGCTTGGTTGTTTTTATCTGTTTATATATGTATGTATGTATATATGTATGTATGTTGTATATCCGTCAGTAATGGGTGAACACTTGAGGGTTTTTAAAATTATTTTGTGTCCTAACCTGTTTTGTGGTTTTGTATGGATTCTGTTCACCAGGACTCGTTATGTGATCATAGTCGATTAGCTCAGAAGTCATTGACGGTATATCCTTATATCTGGAGTCAGTTGTCATCTTGTTGTATTCCCAGCGTGTTCTTAACTACTCTCGTGATGCGTAATACGTAGTTCACATATATTATTTTGGGTTTTTTTCCTCCTGCTGGCTGATCCACTTATTCTATATGGTTTTTGTAATCAGGGAAACTGAAATCTATCAGACCGTAATGCTGCGTCACGCTAACATATTGGGCTTTATCGCGGCGGACAACAAAGATAACGGGATCTCTACCGAGTTGTGGCTGATCACCGAGTACCATCCACTCGGGTCGTTGTACGATTTTCTACACGAACACTGTTTCCTGCCAGCCGCCTTGGTACGTGCCGTGGCGTCTATCGTGAATGGGCTGGCACACCTCCATCTGGAAATAACCGGCACACAGGTATACTAGTGTCGACGTTTCTTATTTTCTTTTCCCAGGTGTAACTTGTGACGCTCATTTTCGCAAGTACCTCTGTGTTTGACAATCGAACCTGTGCGCGTAGTTCTAACTTACTTTGGAAAATACGTACGAACATATTCGGTCAACTTCAGCTGACCCATTTAAAACTTCTATCATTTCGTATTGTTGAATTGTTCCCCTACATGTTATAGTGGTTTGAATTGTCCGCAGGCGAAGCTTGCCGCATGCAGACCCAGCGGGTGGCGATTGTCATGGCCGGTTCTTGTAGACCGTCCACGATAGGTTTGTTTCACCCCTGACGTTAAAAAGTTGTCGTTGGGGCCTTGAGCCGAACATAAAAAATCATGACGAGCAGTTGTCCTCATCACCAGATCAATAAAATTATGTATTGTTGAAAATCGCTACCTTCCGGAACGAAAGCAAAAGTCAATCTTCGTGGCACAAAGCAAATCTCAGTTTATTGAGTTTCTATTGGTTACTTTATAGACTTCATGCATCGGTAAAATAAAGAGTTACAATTGGTGTTGACGCTTTCGCTTTCTCATTGGTCGGCTCGACTCCGCTTATAGCTCGTTTGTTTCAACGCTTTACGCACTTAAACAACTTGTTTTACCCCGGTGCTCGTTATAACAAAATCCGGTGCTGGAGCACCGTGCCGTGCTGGTTGGTCCCTGCGCTGACATACAAGTCTGTTCGTGTTTTCGACAGTGATTGGCCGTAGACTTCTGCGAATCAATGGTTGACTTCGTATCGATGCGTTTGTCTAATCCAATCCCTTTACATCCTTCTTTTTTTTCGTAGCATAATCCACACCTTGTTCGTGATAATAATTACTCTCACTTGCAGCTCGTTTGTTTGTTTGCAGGGTGTAGGCACCTTGTTGTTGAATGTCTGAATATGGACGTAGTCATTTTCAGTAGTTAGGTCCCTTCCCGTCCCCTTCTATTTTCCTTTTCTCCTATATATATATATATATAT
>QNGE01000147.1:25007-72607 GCA_008508345.1 Paragonimus westermani
CGACTGGTGTAAGGTGCGAGGTGGATAGATAATGACATGGTGTTAGGAAATGAGGTCGTTCATCAAGGAGTTGGCCACTGTAGATCGAGTTCGTCTCCCTGGCTGGGGCCCTCGCGACTCACAGAGTCGGTGGTTGGAGACTCTAGGTGAGATGGCGGCTAATCGAGCTCAGTGGCGTGAGGGTTGTCGTTGTTTGACCGAGTTGTCTGCGGAGTGAGTGCATTTAATGACGCGTGGCATTGAAAGCCGTAAGGAAGCTGTCTTGCTGATGTCGCCTTACTCTCACATGCAGCTCGGTTGTTTGCTTGCAAGGTGTGGGCACCGTGATATTGCATGTTTGAATGTAGACGTAGTTATTTTCAGTAGTTCGGTCCCTTCCCGTCCACTTCTGTTTTCCTTTTCTCTTCCTATGTAAGGTTTGCCTTTTCTTCATGTTTGTGTGGCAGTTAAGCATTAGTGTGAACCACTGATGTATTGCTTTATGATGATGATAATGTCTTGCGATTTCTTGTGCGCCCTCTGTCCACTGACCAGACCGTGATCGCGCGTCAACTGATCGAACGTGGACACGCTTTCTGTTGGCCAACGTTAGTCGTGTTCAAGAACACCACAGCCGACTTCAGGAGTTGTTTGTTGACGTTAAATGTACCCATTTTGTAGACTCATGACAGGCTGTCAGCAGTTTTCATCGTCTTCAATGGAACACGACGAAGCTCTCAACTTCCTTACAAACTTGTAGCTGACGGGGTTCCGCGCAACTTTTTTAGTGGCCTCGCTAATGGTGGCGTGGAACTTCCCCCCTTTGCTTGCACCGTTCCTGCATGGTAACGCGGGTTTTAGTTAACGATTTCGTTTTCCTTGGAAGTCATCACAGTTGGTGGTGGTATTGTGCACACATTTTGTAATCGATTTCCATTACAACACTCTCGAGGAAGGCCACTCGAGGTAGTTTAAACGTTGAGTATTACTACTTGCTCCTAACGTCTGCTTATCCATATGCTCTTAGCTTCTCAATTCGTTTACTTCGTGTTACTGAACTGCCACTTTATTCGTCTTCAGGGATATGTATAAATTAACCACCTTGGATGACATTTGTGTACTGTTTCACTACCTTGGAATTGTTTACTTGGTATTGCTTGTTAATGGTTTGGGCACGTGATAATTGTGTCCATTCTATACGCTTACGGCAAGCTGTCCCTAATGCAGATATACAAGGTATTAGAACATGTGATACAATCTTTGAAGTGTTCGTCTACGGAGGTTTCCAGAGCCAAAAGTTTAGTTCTCCAATTCATGCAATACAAAACGTTTTTACTACATTTTACGGCATCCCGAGTCGTATGTAAACTAGGTGTTGTCGAGTTGTCAATACCAAAAACATTCGGGTAATTTGCATCTGTATTCCTAAGAGTCAGGTCAATAGCCTTATGGCGAGCTGTCCGCCTCAGATCGCTTCACGTATTATTGGCGGGTAGCCTTTCTGTCCTATCGTTTCTTAGCATCGTTCTACTTAAATGTATACCCAGACACTCGCATATATATATATATATATATATATATATATATATATATATATATCCCCACCTTGGTACTGCATCGCTCTCAGTAAGTATCCGCTTAACGTTGCCTCTTGAACGATTAGCTCCATCCTCCAACATTATCCGTTGTTCCTCTGTCGATCCGTTTGTCTGCTTCCCTAGAGGTGTCTGCTTTCTTGTACAGGTTCAGCTGAGGTATTCGATCGTCCTACCATATACTACCGGATATCGTCAATTCCGTTTTTCTCATCGTCCAGTTATTAGTCATTGCATCATACTGTCCTGAATTCTGAATTTCCGTTAACTCATCCGTTTGTTGTACATACTTCTTCATATTGAACAAACTGTTATGAGTTCAGTTTTCGTTCCACTCCATCTGGTCAGTGTCGTGTACATCATTCAATTTTAAGTTAGCATCATCCCTGCGTGTCCGTCCCATGGCAAACTTATATCTATCAATATATTCCTTATTATCGGGCTGAAAATATTCACCTTTTTGTACTAAACGAACGAACATTGAGCAGAATTTTCCTTTTTTTCTACGTTTGCTGTAGCAACCTTGGGGGTAACCTTAGAGTTTTGTACGGCTATTTTTCATACTTTTATGGTTCATTCATTTTCTGCTAAGACTATTCAAAGAGAATTCAGCCTACAATTTTCAGTTGGTGTTTGCTCGTTTATGACGAACGATGGCTTATGTCACATTGATTACAATGGAGGTGTTCGTAGAAGATTGAGTACCCGTAGAATGTATGTACAGCGCACCGCTCGTCACTTTCGCTATGGCTTTCTGTGCGTCTAATTCATGAAATGAAAGTCATCTTTTGAATCTGTCGCTAGCGTTTATTTCATGCGTCGATCGAGCAATCTTTAGGCAATCATAGTGAAGACGGCATGTATATGTACCACATTTCAAAAGGGACGCCTAGAAGTGATCGTTTTTTCTAATTGTCTGATCAACCTCCAATCTTCGTGGGTCTTTATTCAATGTTAATCAACGATAGGCATGAGTGCTTTCTTAACAGTATCTAAGTAGTGTATCACAGCGCATCTTGGGCTACCTCCGTAGATGTCTTTACTTTCATATGTGATTTTTTCAGCGTTCAACTCACGTTTCGAGTTGCCTGCATTATTTTCGCCCATTTCTCCTACCATTATATCAAGTTGCATGCACGCTTTGACGTATTTTAGGGGAAACCTGCAATTGCACATCGAGATTTGAAGTCCAGAAACATTCTGGTAAAGAATGATGGAGAGTGTTGCATTGGCGATCTTGGGTTCGCTCTCAAATTAGACTCCAGTCTTGCAACGGTCGATCTATCGGGCCATTCGGATCGGGTGGGCACCAAACGGTACATGGCTCCAGAGGTCCTGGATAACACCATTCGGCAAACTGCGCCGGAAACTTTTAAACAAGCTGATATCTACAGTTTAGGCTTAATAATCTGGGAAATGTCCAGGCGTTGTTGGGTCTATGGCCTGTTCTGTCCTGAGGAGTACCAGCTGCCGTACCAGGTTCGTTTTTTGCTCACTTTCTGTCTCAACTGTCAACAGATAGGTATGCGTATTATGCAATTGAAGTCCCCTTAACTTGATTAATGTCATTCGTTTTTAACTAGCGAAATTTTGTTTCTGGTGCCTGTGACGTTTTGATGACAGACATGTCAAGTGAGACTTTTTGTTCATCCGGCACAGGTAACAAGCCCACCAATTTTGATTCAGTCATTTGCGCACGAACTGCGTATCATTTATTTTTAAACAGTACAAATTTAAACTGCACTGGTTAAAACCACAATTTAGGGCAAGACGTTTCTATGCTTTTCCCACACTATTTTGTATATGATTGGACTGTGCGTCAATTCTACCGAACGGATCTTGGCGTTGTCAAATCGAACTGTGACGCCAGATTTGAAGCCGCTGGTGAATGTACGAACTGTCTTCATCCGTCCACATGCTAGTATCCTTTGCCGACAGTTGGCAGTTCACAAGATTCGCGGGTCGCCTAATGGTTTCCATCTTCAATGTATTGTTCGTAGTACCGGCTAGAGTATGGTGCCGACGCCATCACCATTTGGAAATCGTTCCATTGTATCATTCATGTTCGTGATGGGTACTTTCCTAAACCCACATCTGCTGTTTCATAGTTAATGTGTGTGTGTGTGTGTGTGTGTGTGTGTGTGTGTGTGCGAATACGCATATTTGTGTGAAAAGCAAAACTTTCTTTTTTTCACCGAAATCACTACAACATTCCGTCGCCATTCACCTTTACGTGAAGCTCTCGGTGTGTGCGTGTCCTGTGCGTTCTGTTTATCGCAGTCACAACAGCGTGTACACGTTTCCAGCTGCTGATTTGTTCTTCAAGACACTATAGTCTCTTCCACCAATCAACCTCATCTACGGTTCACGATTTTGTTGACGTTACGCTGCGTGGACTTTCTTTTGTTCGCATTGGCCTGAAATTCATTTGTGTGTGGACATCGTTGTCATTTGGTGCTAAGCCGATCGTTATGTGCCTGTGTTCGTGCAAACTGCGCACCACGACTGGCTCTCACGTTTCCACTCTAGGCTGGTAGTTGGAGAGGCTCGATAATACGAACTTTCAGACTAGGCCGTGCTATCCTGTTCCGATCTGTTTGCGTGGCCATCAATCAGGTCATTGCATCTACACTCACACGCGCACTGTACCGATGGCAAACAAAACCACAACACCGATCAATAGATGATTTGTTTAGATCTTTCTCTGTAGGAAACTGGCATTTTTTCCTATCGGCTGACCTAACTTCGGTGACCGCGCGATCGATGCATTTGTTCGCTACTGTTAACACTAAGTCACCGTGACTGTACAACTCTGTTAATTGCTGATAAGTCGTTTTCGAATGTTCTGGGACCGGCTTGTCCCGGCTGCCACCCTCCTACTAAGTGTGTGTAGGACACAGAACAATATTTTTTGTATGCTTTCGCTCATCTGGACACCTAGACATCCAGTTTTATTCCACCTACTTTACAGCTTTCCGGTAGGTGCATGCGCTTATCAATTTAAGCGTCATTGTGTTCACTTACGGACCGCTTCTGCAGTGTTAATTTCATAATCATGTGTATACGTGTGGATTTGTGCAACTTGTATTAGATCTAGCTATCGTTGAGTGGCCTAACTTAACCCAGATAGACCTATTGATCACAGGTCTGTGGCTTGCAGTAAACATTGGATGTATGCATATTTTATCCGTTTGGAGTCGAATCGGCTCTTTCTCCTCATAAGCCGTGGACTACCAACTTATCAGGTGTAGTCTGGGTAGTAAATCTCTACTTCCCAGTGTAGTCATCTCGACAATCTGTATCCACTGTTAACATGTTCGAACACAAATGGAGGACAAGCCGTTCAGTGGCTCAGAAGTGAGGTAGAACGTTTTGAGTACTTTATTTTCTATTATGGCATGAATCATTTTATGTAAGCTGCTATCCTGAACGTTTTCTTAACGCGCAGGCCGGGACTGCTGATATTTGGTATTTCTCTTACTTTCGATATTTACACAGAATTGGTGCCAGCGCTGTTGACTTATGATTTTTATCCAGTTTGGTGTGTTCTCTTTCTCATTTGGTTTTCGTATTTTTATTTCAGGACTTAGTATCACATGATCCGTCGGTTGAGGAAATGAAATCCATCGTCTGTGAACAAGCTCTACGTCCAGTCCTGCCTGCGGTTTGGTCTAAGCATCAGGTGCTTGCGGCGCTTCAGGATCTGATGAGCGAATGTTGGTATACCAATCCAACAGCCAGACTGTCGGCAATGCGCGTGAAAAAATCCCTTGCTGCTTTGCGTAAGCAAGTTGAAGTCAATCCGGGCCTGTCAGTCACCCCACCTCCCACGGTGGTTACACCCGCAGCAACCCATGGGCTTCCTCAGGGTATCATTTATTACCCTTTGGTGGTGCACAGTTCACCTCTAGAACTCAGCCATTCGATGGTGGAATCGTTCAGTCCATCTGAACATGATTTGATCCAGACAGATGAACGGTTTCAGTTAGACCGAGTCAAATCCGGACAGTGGCCCAGAGCAGTATGTGATCACCTTGTTCCCACTGTCTCGCTTTCAACTGTGAAAGTACCATCACCCCAATCCGAACGACAACATTTGCTGACCGCATCCGTGAAATCCGTAACGCTTCAACAGAAGGCATAATGTCCTCTGTTGATTTTTTTTGTATGTGTTTCTACACTGACATCAGTTGTGAGCGTCACCTCAGCATAAGGTGTGCTTCTGTCCGACTAAATGGTCCAGAGTTCAGCTAGACGCCTGTAATCGGTATGCCTATAAGTTGGCTTTGTACGTGTCAGACGGATTACTGTACTGCATTGCATTTCGAACATTCAACACCGTTTGGTGTTCTCTTTGAGTTAACCGGTGCTTTCTCGGTCGATATGGTAAATGTTCGCTAATTTCTGTTAACTGTATATTTTTGTGTTTCTTCGTGGGTGTGCGTTTACACGTGTGTGTATGTGTGTGTACTTGGGCGCATTTCACTTCGTTTCTCACTCCATTACGCTTACGACACTTCGTGATCTGCTTATCTAACTATGAATGCGTGCAACCCATCTCGTCTTGTGTACAGCATGGCACAAATGTGTCAGTCGTCTCTTTTTTGTGTTTCGCAGGCTCTTACACCCGAATTTTCTTACGTGCACACATATTGTTGGCTGGAGACAAAACGGTCCATCAAACAAACCTTGTAGCTCTTCTGCGACGTTCATGTCTTTCCCGATCACACTGAATGGCATTTGAATTGCATTCAACGTCCTTATTCAGGGCTGCGTTGTTGTTATCAGGTCACTGCTTGATCTTTGACGAGCTACCTCTTCCGTGCGTCCGTGCTTATGTCTCGTAAAGGGTCAAAGTGTTGCTTGTTTTTTTATACCTCAGCGATTTTTTGTATACTTTACACTGGCTCCAAGTAGACTGTAAATCTCAGGTTGGTTGCCCCATAGATTTTACTGACTATACCTTTTCTCATGCACAATTGTTTGTACGATGCGGATGATGTTTTCTTTTACTTTCACCTCGTGTCGTCATCGATCTCTTCTTTTTGCTTCAGTTTTGCTCCAGTACGTTGTCCTTTTTTCGTTATTTAATTTTGGAGGCTTTGCACTCCGTACATTTTTACCCAACGTGAACTCGCAGTGGTCCACCCTATTTGTGTCTGTGTGCGTTTGCATGCATTGGTCCGTTATCGATTATTTTCATTCCTACTTGTATGATTCAATGAACAATGTCTTTTTTCCCTTAGTGACCGACATGGCTTTCAATCTGTGCGTTCAATGGCGGTCTCATTTCATCAGTCGGAGGCAGTCAATAAATCCATTGGACAGTTGGTTACAATCCACCCACTTTCTGCTCGCTGTGGTCTTCGTTAATTCAATTTTACGCAACTGCGCTTTGACTGTTACGATTTATATCGATCCATTGGATCGTTCAAATCGCTTTGTGTTTAAAACAGATGTAACTGTGATTTTCCTCAACGCTTGATTACTTGCCCGTCACAACAAGACTGCACCTTGATGCGGTTTGACGGCTTGCCCATCCCGATGACCTGTTGGGCTGGACTGAACGGTGTGACGATCAAATCGACAGAGTCACTTATACCGGGCAAGCCAATAGGTAGGAGTCTGACAAACCACAGTCCTCCGGCCCTCCACGACGTTGGCATTCTTTCTCGGAAAAAGTAACAGTTTTGGTATAATGCCATCCACTAGCACTAGTTTTGGACATTGTGCACGTCATTGTTGTACATGGCGCTCTCCTTCTCCGAATCGGGTGTGGTCTCAGATAGACCACATAGCTGTTAGTCATAGTTGATCGGACTCTCTCCAGGACCGTCTTTCTTATTGTACTGCATATTTGGATTCAGACCGTGCATGGGTACGTTGCCGTATCGTTCTTACTTTTGCTGGGCAACGACCCCACCGATAACAGCATCTGCCTATTGAGAAACTGATTGTGCCGTCGGTAAGCCATAAGTGTGAACCTTGCCTAGAAAACATGCTTATCGGTTTTTTCTCTCCGAAGTTCCTCATAGCTGTTGACCCCAAGTTTCACAGGCCATTCATGAAACATGTACTATGGCATGCGGCAGGGGTGTTTGCGGGTTAACCGAGCATTGGGTTTCAGATAAACCCTCGAGTTGTTAGGTTTCAGACACAACATTTCTCTTGGCGGTTCATATGATAAATTCAAGAGAGATGTCCGTAGGAGGCTGATGTGTAGCCCGATCGCCGATCGCGAGGTTTGTCTAATGGGGAAAGTTGAGGAAATGGGGACAGCCTTTGCTTCTGGAAACACCGGCGGACTGTTCAAGCTTATTATCCGTGCAACTGGTCCCAACGAGGCGGATGACACATTCATCCATAATAGGTTCCGAAGGTTAGTTCACTAGGTGGAATACTGAGGGTCAATTTAGCTGGCCTCCTGCTTCTATTGTGTTGCCCCCATGAACTTGTAATGTAGCACCCCGGTCGGTAGATTTGGAATCACTCGCTAAGACTGAGGTCCCCAATAGCATTCTGGCTGTCAGATATAATAGGGCTGTTGGTCCAGATGATCTTGTGCCGGCACTTTTTAAAGAAGTTAAGAATGCGTTGGTAGAGGTTTCGTTGCAGCTGTCTCAACATGTGTGGACGACTGAGACCATCCCTGCTTGCTAAGGTTCCCTCGATAATTATCCCCTTGTTCGAGAAATGTGTCCGAAGCCTTTGCGAAAACCATGGGGGAATTAGTTTGACCTAGTCGTCATTGCTAGGGTTCTGGCATCCCGTATATTCCTCGGCTCACTGCAGCTCTGGAGGCAAGCATGAGGGAAGTACAAGTGGGGTTCTGTCCTGAGTGAGGAGTTTTTGATCAAGGTTTTACTCTGCTGAATTCTGAACCGGCTTTGTGTGTACCGTCGTCCAACAGTTACCATGTTTCTCAACTACAAAGGTACGTTTAGTCCAGTGGCTCGATCTACACTCTTAAGGTCGCTTAAACGGAGAGTTGTACTGACCAAGTATTGTAACACACTGTCGGTACCTTAATCCCATACTTCAGATCAGGTTAGGTTTTACGGTGAGTTGTCGGACAGTTTCAGCACCAACGGTGGTGCACGTCAAGACTGTCTACTCTCGCCATTCTTGTTTACTTTCTTCATGGACGAATAAGTGGAGGATTGTTTGCAGCATTCATAAGGTGCCGGCGTAGACCTTCTGCCTGGTGGAGGACTGACTGATTTTGATTATGGTGTCGACGGAGTGTTGTTTGAAAACTCTCATGCAGAACGGACAATGCCAAATACTTCGGAATACGCCTTGCAATCTCAAACTGCAGAGTGCTTTTTCAAGATTGTTGTAATTTTATAGACATAATGTTGGATAATGAAGTTTTGGAGGTTGTTGACCGGTTTGTACAGTTGAGAAGTTGCGTTAGCAGTGGTGACGGTGTAGGGGATGAAATAGGAAGACGTATCTCTACGGTTAGGGCGGTATTCGCTAGTCTAGGATGCCTCTGACGACAGACAAACGTACCTGGCGTCTAACAGATATCACTATGAGGCCCAACGATCGCGTATGTAAAGTGACAATGAGTACCGTAGAAGTTCACGACAGCGAAACTTGGTTGCTCAGAGGAGGAGCCGTGAACCGTCTTCAGTTGTTTGATTACTGATGTGTGCGTTCGATCGCCCGCTGCGAGTAAGCAACAAAGAGGTTAGGAAAATGGTTTGCAGTGCTGATTGTCAAATGTGTTCTTTTGTTCAGTCCTTACGTTTACACAGACTCATGGTTAATTCGTGCGTTAGGGATGTGAGCTGGTCATCTCCAATCTACTGGCGTAAGCTACGAGGTGGACAGATGATTACCTGATGCGGGGAAATGAAGTTCGCCAAATGGTTGGCCACTGTAGGTCGTGCTCCTCTCCCGACCTGGGGTCTTGGTGACTTAGGGAATCTGTGGACGCAGACATTAGGTAAGATGGTGACCAGTCGGGCTCAGTGGCGTTAATGTTGTCGTTGTTTGGCCGAGTTGATCAGTAGTAAAATACGCCGATGCAGTCGAAAGTTGCCTTCAACGTAATAATGATTAGTTCTCGCGTAGCCTTCGCAAGTATTCCACTTGGAATGGCCTATCATTACACTGAAAATACGGATGTCATTTCCATTTTTTAGCATTTTGGTGATAGACATTAATGATCCTTGTTAGTAAAACCTGTGGATTCGGGGTTGGCTAATATGCGCCTGTCGATTGGACTGTGATTAGCAAGTGCTGTATTTTTTTTCGTGGAAAAGGGGCATGGTCAAAAGAGAATTTTCAACTTCTGATAAGGATGATCACTTCGGCCTCAGCCTAACATTTCGCGGGGGTTTAGCAGTAATCAGGTGGATTAATGCATTTATGGTCACAGATGTCAGTCTGATCTACCTCCTGCTTGAATATGTGAACATTACCTAGCCTATGCATGACTATGTAGGTCGTACGTCAGGAAAAATCCGCGTAACATCTTTCAAGTGTTTCAATCGAAGTTTTCAGCTTGGCATTACTCGGAGGCAACTTTTCATTTCCTACTATCTTCGTGTAAAATGGTTATGCAGCATCTTTCCCGGTCATCTTCAGATGACGGCGATGTCTGCTGGACATACCGCTTTAATATCTGCTGTCTTTGTGATCATCACATCTAGTTTAGCTCTGAAAACTGTCGATTCGCTCGCGCTGTCACCTCGCCCAGTGGTTTGTATCTCTTCATGGCGGATATGGGGATATCAAACTACCAACTTCTTTATGGGTTGAACGAACTGGACAACATTAAGCGAAACCTCCGTGCTTTTCAGAACTCTCGAGTTGCTTTAGAGTATAGAAATCCTAATAGATTTCGGTGTTGTTCTTTATTATACACTATGTCTCGCTGAATCTAGAATTATAACGAGTTAATTTCGTTATCAGTTTAGACCGCCGACTGACTGACAAGTCCATCACGAAGCACGACGAGTAACGGCTAACGGGCTGGCAAAGTTAGCTAAGCGTACAACAATTAACGAAGGAGGATGTCGTCACTCCTCGTTCTACTAAATTCGACCAGCTTTTTCGATTGTGTTCATTGGGTTACTGAACTTGATTGTCACATTTCCTTCGGGGCGTTCGCTGTACTCGTTTGTAATGTATCCTCTTGTCTGATATAACAGCACAGTAATTGAATAAAACAATTAGTACGCGAAAGGTGATAGACGTATCCATTTCGGACTGGTACGTCATTACTGAAGTTGCAACAACACTACTGAAAGAGGTCGCCTGAGGTGGTGCGAACGTTGAGTACCGCAACTTGCTCGGACTATTGTGTTTATCATCTAACAATTAGAAGCGTAAGTCACGTTTTGCATCAAACAACTTCGGGTGTGATAATCACTCGGTGTACCAGGAAGGGCCACCAAGTCTGAGGTAATGTCAAGTTAATGAGCACCTGTTTCTAAACCCTGAAAGCTGGCTTCACTTAGTCAACCGCGGCCGCTCCAGTAAGCCACAAAAATCTTTGATTAGAGTATCGTAACAAACTGGATCGATAAAGCCACTAGTGGTCCAGACTTATCTAGTGACTGTGGAAATAGGTTACGTGCGCGTTTCTACTACCCTGCAGCTGTCCAGTGATCCAGGTTTGTTCATGCATTTAGACAAATGATCATTCCGGAGACCAGACCTTCCTCAGTTCTGTTTGTATAACTGTTTGCAATTGTCTGACTTTTTAACAACTGTGTGCTTCGGCATCTGTGGACCGATCTGAGTTTTCTGCAGTAAGTGTTCGTTTAGTGGGATTTACTTATCTTCCGGTTGCTTGATGTTTAACTTTAAGGGCAGGTGTGAATGGGGGCCCTTCTGCCTGTTCGGATGGCGATTTTCTTTTTCTGTTCTTCTATGAGCCACTTAAGCTGACTAGTTGACTATGGAATGGGTGTGCTCAAATCTGGCTCCCTCTTAAGATTATTCTGTTTTCTTGTACGAATAGCTCATTAGCTAGTGCGCTTTCCCACTCAACTGATGTGAAGCCATTGAAGTCCAAATGTTAACGGGGTCACGTAGATTTCTTATGGATAGTCCTTTTAATCCACTCAGCTCAGCAGTTTATGATTGTGACTAGGGACGCCAAGCCATTTTTATCGCAAATTCACATGTAATGTTCAGATTAAATGAACAACTACTCACACGTTGCACTAGGTTATCTGTTTGGGTCGAGTTAATATTTGTCGTCAGCACATTGTTTGTGATATTGCATTCCCTCTGCTTCTGTGATTGGCCGTTGTTCAGTTATCAGCATAGTAAGTCTATCGAGATGTGTCCGAATGGACTTCATGGTTACTCCATCCATTTAACGGTTGGGTAGATTAGGAAGTCAGGCGCTGACATTTTCGGTGCACAACAACAGTCGCCAGAATATCAGTCGAGAGAAGCTACGCAATATGGTACGTTTCAACTTGCTCACAACTGTAGTTGATACAACGGTGAACAGTGACTGAACGTCTATGGCGCATCTTATTTCGTCATCCGGATTGATATCCAACCCATTGGTGAATCCCAAACAACCACTGATAGGATGGATGTACCTGAAATGTGTGCCAGATCATACTCACGAAACTCTTCATACTTAGCAGTCGTGATACGTCGCTTGTTCTCTGAACGTCATGGTTTCTGAGCTCATTTCTAAATGGTATTTTTGGAAAAGATCAGTAGAAGATCGATGCTTCTTGAGGCTTCATTACTCTCAACAACGTTCCACTTTTAACAAGATTTCAGCTGGTTCTTTGTGAATTCAGGACCAATCGCTTTGAGTTAGCTTGATTGAAGTTTGAAGGACTTGCTTCGATCAAATAAATATAGATTCTTGCGTGACTCGCAAATTCTGACGCTATGGTGATTTATTGTGAAGATATTACTTAGTCCTGTATTTTTTTAGACAGGTTTCGATCTGATCGGTATCTATTTAAACCATCCAGCTAAGCTTTGAACGTTGATTTAATCACATGAATCCTTCCAGCTTGCTCTGTCAATGTTAATAAGATTGCAGTCTTCCGGCCATCTAGTTCAGTGCAGTAGGGGTTGATTCAGAATTTCCACTACAAAGATGAAACACACAGAGTTGAACAACTATTCCACCAACAATTGGCTGTAAAGTGTGCATATAGTGAGTTTGGGAAAAGAAATTCGCCAATATTGCTCGTTACCTGGACGAATGACTGCAGAACGTGGCTTCAACGTCTAAAAAGTTTCCGCCGTCGAAACCTGAAACCGATTGAGCGGTTGTAGGACATTTCCTTTATCACAAAGTTCAGGATATTGGTGGTGTTGTCTCCGAAGTTCGTGCTACAAAATATTGGCTGTTATGTTCATACAATATAGGATGTAGTAAATGCAGTGAACATCGGAAGAGAAGAGTAGTGAAACTGTGTCAAAGGAAGGGACAAAAATGTCGGAAAAGACTGTATCTTGTTCTATTCGATAAGTCGTTTGCAACCACTTTTGAACTGACCTCGTTTATGTATATTTTTCAGTCTGGCTTGCTAATTTTTCGGTTCCGTTTATTCACCTTACGCTTGTGCAAAATCCTTCTTTGATGTCAGTCGTAGCAAACTTCTGGCAAACTCGTCACTCCACTAATACATATGCACACGATAAGACCGTCCAAAATTCGCCTACGTTTCAGACATCACACTACGCCATTCCTCTCTACTCTGTACTCCTCAAGTTTGTAAATTGTCAATTTGTTTCCACAGGTTTTATCAAAGTTAGATTGGGTACGTGCTTGGTTGAAGGTTGCCAGGTGAATTGGTTCATCCATCTTGATCGTTAACGGAAGAATATACCGTTTATACCACTAAAAGCGTTCTTCTCTGGAACTTTTCAAGTTAACATACAGACCTAAAAATAGTACGAGTGGGAACAGAAAATTGTACCTCTTGGAGATAATCGATAAATTTGCCAGTGTTGTTCTGTTCTATTCTATGCTCAAGCTGACAAAGACAGCATCATTAGGACTGGGTAAGAACAGACTTCAGCTACATTTTTGTCTGTATCGATTATAAAAATTTGCTCCGGCGATTGATTCAATAGCGAGAAACCAAACGATAACTAGTTTGACGTCTAGCTGGATGATTCTTAGTTAATGGGATGGACTTGCTCATACTGACTGTCGTTTTGGAAAATTGATCACTTCCACGAGGATTCACTGACATGCAATTTGGTTATTTATTCAAAATTAGTTCGTCTAAACAGTGATTAGTATTGATAGATGTTATCAAGCATTCAACGGAGGTGAAGTTACTTTATTTAAAAATTTTGTTTGAATTTATTACCTGCAAACCATTGGCATTCAGTAAATAACCTTCGCGTAACTTGAGACATCATTGATTTTTTTGTCAACTGTCAACTCGTTAATCCACGACCGAGTTCGTACCTGACGTTTGCACCTAGTAAGTAAACATGAGCATAGCATGAATCAAACTCTATTGCTGTTACCTTGACTCTGGTTTCTCCAATCACTAGTGATGGAGTGCAGAGGCGATTCAGACATTTGACGCAGAATATAGCATATTAGTTGGATAGACAGCCTCTTTTAGCTTCATTTTCACTCAGGTTAGGACTCTGATGGTTGGAAATTCGAACAGTATTGATGTCAGTCGGTTTCCATCGTTAAATGGGTTCTCAGCCGTTGCCTGAAGACGATCGAAGTGAGAGCTGAACCGGCAATTATAGTGTTGAGCTCCTGTCCGTTTTAAGACTTACGCTACCTAAGCATCGTTTGAACTGAGTGATTTCCACCAATGTGGTTTGAGATTTATCGAGCACTTAGACTAACACCATCCATACCTTGTCAGTTGGTGCGACATGGGTAACATGAATACAAACTAATTTTGTTCTTCTAAAGTTTGAATTGTTTTTACTCAATCGACTCGACCTCAGATCATGCTTTATTATCAAACTCAATACGTCTTACACTTCTTCACGATTTATCCGACTAGAATTCTCATCCCGAACATCCCTACATCTTTAGTAAAAAAAAAGATAATCAGTGTGAATTTGCCGGAACCTAATAGTTTTCTCTTTCCTACATTAATTTAAACGTGTTTCACCGTACGTATTGTTTACCGGCTCCCGTCGGTCAACGGAAGTTGTGCCGAGTCGGCTGACAGCATAACAGTCACATGTAAAGTCAGATTAAATTGGTAACTCGCTAACTGATTGACATCCACCAAACCAAGTTGAACGATCGGTATGGAAATACACATAACACCAGTAGCGATAACAATTACACTGCACATTCCGACCAAATGGATATTCTAGTGGCACATGTAATATGCAACAACTATTGAACGTGGACTTTGTCGGTCAAGTCAGTCGGACGTTCGTGATACTGTAGATGTTAGATGAAAATAACAATGTAATTTTTCTTTCTTGTCTAATGAATGTCTTGGGAGGATAATTGTATAACATGTTCCAGTATATGAAAAGAATGAATTTATCTATGCTATATCGTCTGCCCTATCGGAAACCAAATTGAACGCAATCTTGTCACAGTCACAAAACGCAAGCTTCAGTAGACTTGTTCATGAAAAGTCCTGTTTGATAATGTGATTTGTTTTAATTGTCATACTGGTCGTATCATGACTGAGTGTCATTCAACACCAGTGCTTTCCAAACCATAACCTAAAATGTTTGATCATGTACCATTTACGATTAATTACACAGCAGAAACGTGCTGATGTAGTGTGTGCTTTTTGGTCAACGCTTTTCAATCAGAAACAGAGCTAGCTCCTGTACCAATAGCCTAACTATGTTACATGTGCTGTTCGGATTAGCTTACTGGTAATTCCGTTCAGTTAGGTTTTTGTTTTTTGTACCACCGGTATTCCGATTGCACCAGTTTTTCCCAATTCTTTGTGTATGAGTACTTGATCTGTACATCACAATACGATTACTGCAGTGAAAACTGTATTAATTCGGCGGTCCCTTGCTATTACTCGTCTTCTGGCCCAGAAATCGACCGCTGAAACGAATACTCATTCAGTTTGTCGCAGTCAAAGATGCGCTTGAGTGACCTTTGAGCACAGTTTTTCATGTACTGAACTCGTGTTTACTTCACGATGGGCAGTCTAGCCGAGAAGCCTGGAGGGGCGACCTAGTATTACAAGATTACTATTAAAATGTGTATTTTTCTGTAAAACGATTTTAGTGAAATAGTTCTCTGGGGAGAAGGAACGCGTAGTGCCAGATGCAGTTGCCTGGAATGTGGATGAATATTCTTGCTAGACAACTTCCTTTCTGAGCTTATGAGTAGGCGGAAGGAAGAGTGTTACCTACTCTCGTTAGTTTGAACTGAGCGTAATCTTCTAGTTGGGTGTGGTCCTAAATGACTACTAACAGTCACATAAGTATTTCATCTTCCTGCTCGATAGTTCGTGAAACTGCAACTTACAGGTCATGATGAAGTACACAATACATTCGGTTATGTATTCACTGTTAATCAATCAGCGACTGCTGGATAAATGTTCGATACGCGTGTAATTCTTCACTCCCAATTTCACCGGATAGAATGAAGGTGGATCATATCGTACGCCATCTGCTGTAATTCGTTAATTCAGTTAAAATAACACCTTCCTCTTTCGGGAGACGTTTTAGTTGAAACTAACCGTTCAATCAATTAAATTCATATCTGGAAGCAGTACGGGGTAATTTGCAGGAGAAATCCCACAATTTTTATCAACTTAATCTTAGGAACACTACTTTTTGTGATCAAAACATTTTAGAATAACAACTTTGTTCCTCTGTGTGGTTAATCAGCATGAAATTAAGCGGCGTTCAGAGGCTTCGACCGTTATTTTTTACACTCAGTGAGGGGGGGACATTATGCTGTTTAACCAAAGGAAATTTCATCGATAAGGAGCTTCGATACGGAAGCACCAGTGGCATATCTCAATAGACGGATAAGCGTTCATCGTTCGACGTTGGTCTGTATATACTTTGAGTAGTTTGATCGAATCTGCTGGCAACCTTAGGCCAAAGGGAGTTTCAGCAGCCTCTTTTAACAAATAGACGCATTTTTGATGACATTTATTGGCCTAGAAAGTCGGGTAGCTTGCATTTTTTTAAGAGGCAGTGAACAATGCTCTTGTCATACACAGTAAAACCTTCCTGGCTTTCCCGCGTGGACACATCGCAAACATCCCTGTGAGTCCCTGGATAGCCCGAGCTCAATAGGTGCACAGAACTCTTATAGACTGCAAGTCTTCGTCAAAATTCTAGTCTGATATTGAGTAAAAATTCAGTAGCATAATCTCTGCTGGTCCTGAACTACTGGTCAGACGACATGTCAAAATTTTTGTTAAACAGAGGGAGTGCATTTCGCTAGATTCACCCGACTACTCACCACTCGGAGTGCTCTAAGAGATTGCTGATGGCCCGAATCAGCTTAAGACACCATAAGCCTCCAAGGCAATCAGATTACTGAAAACTCGAAATTATTTTAAGTGATGAACTATTCTCCAAGACCATATATCAAATAACACAGATTTACACAGCTTTACCACAGGCTGAATGCATCAAATTTGATGTAGATTGTTGACTTGAGAGTAAATACTGAAGATCACTTCGGTCACTTTACGTTCTGACCTTCATAGTTGTTTTTGCTGGGTAGTGAGCATAGGTGGACCTTTTCCAAATAATCCACGAAATGCTTGTCAGTAACGCTTGGTAGTCATCTCTCGGTATTGATTCCATGCGCACCATACATACCAACTGTCCTATACATCGTGATGCTCATGAGCATTTAGTCCGCCGCCAATCACTCGTCTTAAGGGTCATTTACTGGAAGATTCAAGGTTCTCACCGAATGCGGAGTGTATCATGCATTATAGAAGTGACATCACGATTCCGGTCTCGATTGCAGCGGCGTCAAGTGGTATGCCATGTTTGCACCATTCTTCCAAGGGTTTGCCATTCCACATGCGTTATTATTGTGACACCATACTGGCAGGTATGTGTTGTGTCTACACTACGCACTGAAGTGAGAACTGAAGTGACGCAAGAGGAACTTTGTGTATCCTGGCCGAGCCAGTATGAAAAGTACATTATATCTAACAATGAACAGTGTGCATTCTGTACAAACGGCTTATCTGTTTGTGTTATCTCGGTACTGGTTAGTGCACACTCATTCGGGCTATAGTGACAGATTTTATTGAATAGTAGAAACATCGTTCGTTCTGAATCGGTGCAGTTGGACACGTGAAGCTGGGAAAATATACACAACCGGATGATGTTTATATTCTAATTTGTAATGGACAGTTTTAGGACTGTTAAATCAGGTATCCGGAGTAAATACATCATTTGAATTTGTTGTCCTTGGGAACGGAAATCGAACTACCCATATATCAGCTAATAATGATCTACTTCGAAGAAAAATTCTGAATTTAAATATCAGGCGACCGTCTCAGATGAACAACTGTAATATCCATCTCGGCGTCTACTTCTGTGATTTCTGCCTTACCTCGAACGATAACGCTGATGTTGTGTCACAAGATGGAAGAAATTTGTGATCCACTCACGTGATTGGTGGATTCAATTGGCCTAATCCGAGCTTCACTCGCATGATTATAACTTAGGAGTTCAGGGATCTTTTCAAAGAAATGAGCACAAAACAAAGAGATGCACTGCTGACCAGAGGTAACAAAGCGAAACGCGGAAACAGTTTGCGGAAACGTGTGTTTTGTGCATTCGTAGAAAATTAATCTCAAACATAAGTTTCAGGAATGGTCTAGCAAACCGACGATTTTCGAAAGTTAAACCGAATCGAATGGTTGTAACTTCAACTACTCATTTGGTGGTCCGGAAATGAGCTCATATATGTAACTGAAAAGGCCGAGGCAACACACATTTAGGACTAATATACAGATTTTTTGGAAGCATCTTGTTAGGAAGAAGACGGTAACTGTGATAGGAAAATGGCTACCTACATGCATACGTCTGTGTAAAAGTTGTCTGGACATTTGGCCGGGTTATGTAAAGGAAACGCCCTGAAACGCCCTTGTGATGTTTTTTACTTCGAACTATCGACAGTGTATTCAGGGTAAGCCAAACGACTCCTTCAGATTGACCAGATAACATCCCGTACAGCAATGTACTGTCACCAACTTACTTTTGTGAGACTACGTATATTCTCATTGAATTTTGCTGCGCGTAATCTTTCATCCGGTTTTTTCAGACGAACACGTGAATCACTAATGCAGGTTCTACGACCACCTTGTAGATAACACTAGAAATGTGATCAGATCGCTCAGTGGGAGCATGCGTATTTATGTTGAGGTGAATTCACGCCCTCATGAGTGCTTTTCTATTTCCGAAAACGCGCTTATTTCTAGCTTCCCTCAGAACGCTGGTTGCCACTGTGCCACACGTCTGCGTCAAGTGAGTCGATAACGCTCTGAAATGGTTCTCACACGTACAATGGTGTGATGAAGTGACCATCGTCAGGGGAGCACTGTGGTATACTCACTTTTGAGTGAGTGACTATTCTTTCGAGTGTTGTGAATTGCGTGCGGGACGGTTGTCTCCATTGTATTACTGTGTGCTTGTCCTCCCATGTTCAGTTTATCACAATTAGCTCATATGGTAGAAAGTTTGAGTAAGCTATTGTGAGAAAAGAAACCTAGGATAGGAACGAAGAAGCTTGGGCGATACCCCTCAAATTGCTAACCGCGACGCACTACAAAAGTGAAAACTGCGGATCGAAAGTGAAGTGTGGAACCTCATGGTCTGGGTAGCTTTTAAGAAATGCAATAAACCTTGCTTTCAAAAATTTCAGCTTTTAATTTGATGGGCCTTTTACATTCAGATTAGGGTCGGTGAACAATCTGATTCGCTTATTCGTTGTTTATTTGCAACCTGGTATTCATCCGAAGCTGTCAAACAGCAAAGTTCTGTAGTGTATCAAATATTTGTTCGAATAGGCATGGGACGTAAACAGGTAAATTAACTACAAACGTGGATTGGTAATACTGTGAAGCAAAATGGATTTAACATTCATAACACTACAACATTCGGTTAGCAAACCTAGTGAAGAGATAAAACTGATAAATTTGGTTTTGTCCACGGATCTCATTCAGAGTAGACTGTGAACAGTAAATGAAATGCCTCGGACCAGTTTAAATACGGTTGGTAATGTTTTAGCTAACCCGTTTTGTTGCCCTCTATGTTAAGTGTTTGCTGTTTAGGTTATGAATCAATCACGGCTCTTTCCGGTTTCACAGGTTATTTATTCGTAACATGTTTATTGCGCTTCTCTATTTTATTGGCATTTGTTTTAACGAACCACTTTCGCAGCAACCTCACTCCGGCAGACATAGGTCGCGTGACTCCTTCGTTAGTTGTGTCGATGTACGTGATACCAAGCGTTATTCGTTTGTTTTTTATTAGTCTTTCTGTAATCGCTAACCGTAAATTTTCTCTGGGACAACTCTTCCCATATTTGAGATAGGACTTGGTAATTTGCAAATTCTTTCACCAATAAATTTGGTTGCTAGCAGGTTACCATGATCAAGTTCGTCAGTTTCACAGTATAACTTCATGGAGAAGCGAAAATCTGGGAACCTTCATAGTCATTGCTTGCAGATGACACAACTTTCAGTTTGCTAAACTGAGCTGATCCAAAAATGGTCTGAACAACCATAAACTGCGTTTCATTCCGAAGTTAGTTTCAACGTTACGCTTGAAGCTATGCAGAACTGAATAGCATAAGGAAGCTCAGAATTAAATGGGGCCTTTCAGATTTGCAGAAACTTGAAGTCACTTACCAAGGTTTTTAAATACTGAGATAAAGATCGTGGGAGTCAATATAAAATCAACAATATAATGGTTCTCCAGTAGGTGAGTGGTTTGAACGAACCAGTTGGGAAACATTTGACCAAATTTGCTGTAAATACTGATAGACATTCGACCAAGTGGTGCGACTATAAGGCATCAGTGAAAAGAGTGATTGAACGAATGTACTAAGTGGATGTGATCGTACCGTTTCTCAATTCCGGAGCGGAATTCATTCTGACGCAATGTCCCGCTAAGTCTTATGCAATCATCCGGGTTTAGTGATGTGAAATGTAGACAGGCTGGACCTGTCCATAGTTAGTCAACTGGAATAAAACATTTGGCAGTTGCTAGGTTCATTATGGATTGTCAGCTGACTAGAATTTGCCAGTAAGTCATCAAAGATAAAGTGTATAAATCACAAGATCACGATAATCAATCTGCTCAATTCAACGATACGTATCTGATACAATTCTGGTCTGTTTTCAATTTGGACTGGACAGGTTTATTGCCATCTACATGTATGATAACCTTGTCAAACGTTGAGAATTTTTCGGATGGCTGATAGCAAAATCCTGGTTAAAGTATTTCATACTCTATTTCGGTGGTTGTCACTCTGTTCGGAGTTTAGTTGTGCGAACAACTCTGCGTGCTAATCACGAGATAGAAGAGAGAGAAATGAAGACTGAGAAAAGAAAAACAACCAATACCTTGTTGCGTAACAACGTATTTTTAAGATTCAGATTCAGCAAACAACGTCTACATTTACGAACAGTCGATATTGCCATGTTTCACTGAAAATCATCAAATTTCATAAACATCTCTCGGTTACTTTAACTATTTGATGTGTACTGAATTTGCTTGCCAGTTGGTCATTTGTGGATTTCATATTAGGAGGAAAGTGTGCAGTGCGACGCAAATCGATCTAAGAATAACTCGGCTACACACCGTAAAAATACGTTAGTGAATACTTTAGTGGAACTTATTCAACGTCCCTTCCAAGAAGCGGCTTGCATAGTTGAACAACGAGAGCGCTCGTTTCCGTTTATGTGCTGCAATTTCTACGGTTACATTGAGTGAACTGCTAGTTACTAGTAAGTTAATGGGGATTTCTCTAAATTCAATCCTGTCAACACTGTCCCAATGTCCAAGGGGCATGTAACTATAAGCCGCCTTGATGTGTTTTATACACATGTGGCTAGCTGGAAGTATGCACCCAAAATCGTCGAACTAACAGCCACAAAATCGGCAAGGGGCATGGTAACCAAGGTCCGGCGGTAATCAGTACAATCGATCATAATGTATAATGCGATGGTTTAAAAAATGAAACTGCTCAAACAAAACACACCTTTTTTCGGAATTTGAAACGACCTTTGTCACTGTAGTTAGGGCTGATTATAATCAGACACTGTCGCACTACTTTTCGGCTAATTCAAGCATCCTTTGTGATACTGATGCGGGTTGACAACCACCGACTGGGTTGCAAGGCTTGTCAACTGCGGTTTTTATTTCGTGACTGAGTTGTTTTTTTCTGCATTAACAATCTGACCTGTGCTCCTGCGGAGATGCAATGAAATCTGTTCTGATATCCGTCGTGTAACGTCAGCCTTCTCTCTGTTCTAATCACAGAATCATACATCAATGAAATGAGACAAAACTGAAGTTGATTATGGATGAGACAGCATAGTGTTGACTAATGTATGGAATACATAAACATCCAATTGCACGTGTACTAGTGTAATAGTAATGTGTTTGGAGAAAAGATGTTTTGAAGTAAATGCAGAACTACGGAACAGAACTGGAAGACAAATTGGACAAACGTGTACATTATTTCACGATAGTTTTGTGGTTAGAAGCAGCAAATTGTACGAACCAATGAAAATGTACCGTATGATTTTTACTGCTGGATTCGGTTCTAGCATATCTTCGTTTTGCAATCATCTGAGAGGGTTGGCCGGTACATGGTAGATTTCACAAAATGTCTGTTTAGAACAAACACGCTGGTATTGTTCAGAATGATGTGGTAAATCGAGTCAAATCAAATAAATAGTCAATTCCATTGGTGATGAGGTTTTTGAATCACATGGCAAGCCGTAGTGTGTAATATTCTTTTTAGCACTGCAATATATGCACAACCGTTCAACCAACACCGTTAATTTCACGAGGGCTTGAGAACGTATGCAGGGAAATGAATTAGTTTAAAAGCAGCCGATTGGTAATCATTAACAAAATTCTGATGATTTATATGATGAATCGAATTTGGACTCCTGCCGGTCAGAAAAGTGCATTTGACGAACTCATGAAACTGATAGCCATACACCTAACTTCATGTAAAATTTACTTGATAACTGAAGTGTTATTCTTCATCGTTTAGATCAAATCATAGGATTTGGTGGCAACTTTATTCTACGTGACAATAACTGTCTGTTGTGTAACTCGTCAGTAGTTGATTACATATCACGTTTATATTAAAAACACTTACATTTCGCAAATAGTGGGATATCAGACGTGTTACAGTTTCGCTTAACTCTCTCAAAAGTCATTATAGTGCAACACACTGTCCGTCTACATTATCTCATGGTAGACATGAAACAGTATATGAAAGATATCAACTGAAATCTGTAGACAAACATTGAAGTTCGCTCAAAATGAACCTACATTCGACGTGTTCGTCGATAAAACAGACAACAACGCAAGCAGCTCCAGCTTTGGTTCAGAAGGAGGATGAAGTGGGATAATTAACTTTTTAAATAGACCGGAACCACCGCGGAGTATGACTGACATAGATAAGGTCACTAATAGCTGGGTGCAATATCAGATATGGTTGCCAGTAATAAATTGTTAATGCATAATTTTGGTAAAAAAACAGAAACTGGCCAGACGAATGTATCCGTCCAGAACTTCACCTTTTTGACGGTTACAGTCGGCCCTGAAAAAGTTCACCGTGACTAAGTGTTTCAAACAACACTTCTCACCATTTCGATATTTTCGATGGACTCAACGAGATAGAATGGAATACAGTCATTCACAGTCTTCACACTTCTATTACCAATCGCGTTATGGAATCCCAACTGAATGGAAGAACTGTTACATCGGATTCGGTTGCCATAGTTCTGACAAAAACTACACCGAGCGGATCATCTGCAGAATTATGTGAGTCGAATTTCCTTGCCGATATTTATTTTGAAGTGTTAGCAACCAAGATATCGATCTAGGTTCAGTCTCAGTCAGCATTACACCCGAAGTGGATACTGGTTCTTAAGCGTTCGTAAGTGTCCAGATTACTGTTTGACTGCAAATGATCTTTCTCTAAGCACTCCTGTCTCTGTGATGGCCGATGAATAAATTGCATCCCACGGTATCTGAATGCCACAACACATTGGATGAACATGATTGCGTCAAGTATATTGAATGTCAGGGCCTCACACAAACCAGAAACACACTGGTACAGAATTTTGACAGACAGCTGGTAACCTGTGATTAGAAAAACGAACAGACAGTATGTGGCAAATTTTTTAATATGCGAATGGAAAAGGAGGGTTCATCTCCCAAAGGGTCCACCCGTGAACTCAAAGCTGAGAAGGGTGTTCTTGAATAAACAAGTCACAGATGTAGGGAGTTATCTACTTAGTATTCGGGTTACTTTAAGTTCTCTATTCATAGAGTAACCTCCTTAAAGTCCTATCTTACTTGTAAAAGGTTGTTCGCTACAGAATAATCTAACGGGTCAAAATTTTACCGAACAAGGTTACAGAATCTTTTCAATGAGAATTCCTGTAGTATAGCCAGTTCACACGAACGCAAGTTCTTCGGACCTGCGTGTCTCCTTTATTGATCCGCCTCCGAGTAATTTCGGTAAGTGTCATTTCATATTAGCTAAGAACGACTAACCTGTATGTTCCAATTTAGGTTAACACAATGGTGAGCACTGATGATAGATCACAGGGTTAAGTGTGTGAACACAAATAAGTGCACCTGTGAGTCACAGGTGTGCAGTAAATCACTCGGGTACGGCACAAGTGGGACGATTTGAGTTAACTTTATAAGGCAGAAAATAAAACACGAATTTTTGCACACGCCGTCACGTTATTTGTGTCGACTGCTGAGTAATCACAAACTGACCGGTTTAATTCTGAACATCATTCTGACTAGGTCGCTGCATTCTCATTTAACCTGACTGCTCACTTAATCCTTTCGAACAGAAACATCAGATACTCGTGTTGCATATTCATGTTAGAAAGTCCGTCCGAGTACAATAGATTTCTTTGGTATGCCAAATCTTTAAATATGCATTATTCAGACTGCCTTACACATGTCAAAACCGAATTGTCACGTGAGTACCGTAAATAACGGGTGTGTCAGTGAAAGCAAACAGTAGTGTTGTATAACAGGCAGTTTCGTTGTGAGTAGTATACTACTCACAAGTAGTGTATTACCCACAGGGGACATTCAGGAGCAAAAGGACAAGCCCCGAACACGACGGACAAGAAGAGACTATCGAAACAGTGTGTACATGATGTGTGAGAACTTTCACCAAGGCGAATGACCACGTACTGTCACCCAATGTATGTGAGTGCATGTCTGTCGTTCAAATGAGTGTACGCGTTGGTGGTTTAGTTTTTGACATGGCCTATACGGAAGTTTGCGCAATAAACCAGCCTGTTGACCAAGCGTATTTTGCGGACACAAAAATAGGGTCAACTGATTCATAAATGGCTTCATCGAAGTAACTGCACTCGGTGAAACTGCATATTGTGTGTTCACATGAATAACGAGCCGGGAAAGTAGACCGGACAGAACTAGATTGTTAAAGTGAACATAGCTGTGACACGAGAAATGAAAATTATGAACTGCAATCTAATCCAAGTAAAAAACCAGTTAGATCGATATTAGTTTCATAAGCCTCACAGTTCGACTTCTGTGAGCTACTTGCTTTCTTTTGTGCATCTTGCGTAATGTGGCCGAATCTTGCTTGATGTACAGCATTCTGGCTGCTAGCAGAAAAAGATTGCAGAAAAAAAAGATTGCAGAAAAAGATTGACCTGATTTGAGGCAACAGCAATCCGTTAATCACCGACAACATCGGTCAGTCCGTTATGAACGGAATTAATCGTGGACAATGTAGACAATTAGAACTACATATCCGGAGAGATTTGAGTGACAATCGTGCAGAACCTCAAGAATGTTGGAGTGTCTGCAATTTCTAAGTTTAAATAAAACTTTCTTGTAAATGTCAGTTGGTTCACGTGATAATAATCCTTACGCCCTTTAACGAACTGATTGTGAATTTGCATCAATTCCTGTTGTCAGATGGAAAAGGGAATATGTGTACACGGAGATACCATTTGTGTGCTGCTTCGCCCCGCTAGTTCAGTAATTAATGAGGATTGTAACCAGTGAAGTCCAAACAGATGGCAGTAACACGACAGCAATGCACGGAGTTCTGAAGTTTGTTCCATGAATTCCACTAGGCGTTCGAAATGATTACAACCGGACGTTCAAACGTTCGCCTTCAGTCGTCGATTGGTCAGTGAATCGTAAGATATAAGAATTACGTTTGCTTGGGACTGTTTTGAAGGGGTGAGTGAACTGAGGCTTAACGGTATACGACATTACGTAAATCTGTGTCCTTTCTAGATTAACAACGTTCTCTTTCGTTTAAATATCCACTTCATGGTTAGCTTACCCTCAGGAACCTTCCCTTTTTTCATCAATGTGAACAACATCAGCCTTAATCACTGACGCCACAAAGGCCAGTCGACTTTTTTGTTGGTTGTAGACTAACGTCAATCCGAACGTCGGCTTAATCCCCAAGTTTCAACATTTTCTGATTTTCCTTGTCAATTATTGATGGCTTCTTAGTATATTATGTTTATATATATATATAATTTACACACAACTCAGATGGAATCAGAGCCTATTTGACTGGGTTCTACACTGCGAATTGTCCGATTAAAACTGGATAGCACAGGAGGACAACAATCTCAACCCGCCCATTTGTCACGTTAATCGACGGTCAACATGTAGACAAAAAGATGCACCGCACACGCCTTGCAGTCTTGCGCACGCAGTTGATTGCACCCTAGAGAATGGGCGATTCAAGACTCGAGCAGTGACAATCTGATGTCATAACAGCTTGGCAACGGGCGAAGAACGACAATAAACTAATTTGACATTAGAAGGGCGAAGTTGTCAGCTTTATTTACTCTCGGTTTCCAACTAACTACGACGGGACCCCATGTAACATTTTCAGAAATTTTTTGCGATTCCGCCAGAACTATTGGGCGTAACAAGTTATCAAAATTGTGCGCTATATGGTGGATCAACGTTTCCCTTCGAAAGGGAAACGAAACAAGAGATTGGTGTGTTTCAGCAAACCTGCCAGTCAAACGGAGCAAATCCATGTGAATGGGCCGTGCGAACCACATGCGTCAGCAACGATCTGTCATGAAGCAGTTTGCTGTTGTCAACACACTGAAAGATAACTGACATGCAGAGTTGTTTATTACTAGACATACATTACAAATGTGTGCAAAAGTAAAACATCACTAACGTAAATCTCACCTTGCATCAGTGACGTGTACTCCACTTCTTGGTAGTAACACAGTGCATGGTGCTTATACACGTTTCCGATCGTCGCTTCCAGCCTACAGTCTTCCAACTTATAAGACCAAACCTGTGGTTTCCGGGTGTCCGAGTTGTACTGTATTGCCCAGTGGCGAAGCTACGTTCTCATCCTACACTACTATGGTGTACAAGTTATTTCATACTGAACCTTGTCAGAGGATTAAAGCTGTGTGTTGACCATGCTTAATAGAGAACGATGGTTTCAGTAAACGATTTACCAAAGTTGGTATGTTCCCATGAGGTTTAGTGTTCGGCGGCTGTTTTGTCCCGTTTAGTATAGAGCGCGTGTATTTTTTTCTGTACAGTGGTAATATCCTAAAATAACCCGTTGAGTTGATTGTTTACCATGGTTTTAGATCACAGGAAAGTTGTGCTTCAGACGTCCTAACGGAAATAATTCATCCTGTTAACTTGGATCTTCTAAACGTACGTCTAAGTGTTCCGCTAGATCTAAGCACAGACCTTTATTTACATTAATCCGGTCATGTTCATCCTTAGTCAGCTCGAATTATGCACAAACCCAGTTTTTTAACACCGAATTAACAACGAAGTTGAATCAAGAGTTCCCTTCAGCTGTTATCGACTGTGGTTGTTTACTGAGGTTTCAATGAGGATTATAAAGAATATGGCTTTTTTTGATTTACAATGATGGTAAGCATGTGAAACGATGAAAATTTATCTTTCTGAGTACAAATGGTGTATTGCTGGCTTAATTCTACTTAACGATATACACCATCAAGATGACGGCGTGTATCTTCGACAAAACCGTCAACCTGGAAAGTGTACTTTTCGGACGACTAACCGAAACAGCAAGACACTGACGTCTCCCGTAAATGTCTGGGATAAATGGTTTACTCCACAATGTGATTACGTAAGATGGCTGCCGATCGGTAAATAAGAATGGATACGATCAACAAAGGAAGACTAACAACTTCCCATAAATTGAGGAAACTCTCCAGGTTTCCACAAAAAAGTGTTCCGCGTAACCACCTTTCATGCCATGGCACATCTGGGATACTATATCTTGCATTGCCACGATGAGGTCGGTCCTGGGAGTAGTAAACCGCCGCAATGCCTTCATGCAATGTGAACATCACCTTTGAACTCTAAACTTCCGATGACTAGTGTCCACTTGAATACATCAACTCACTGTCATTAAACCTTCTAGGAGATCAATTTATGGTTTGATACCGGGTTTGTACTTGCTTACAGCTATCTCAGTCCGGATAACCTTTTATGACCATGAGCGCTTCTGGTTAATCTACTGTCTCCGATATTTTGCCTCAGTTCTCAGTCAACTCTGAGTTAGTCGTAGTTTACACGACTCGATCCTTAATGCTTAAGAATAATTGGAATACTAGGTTGGCTCATGCTTGATTTATACATAAGTACTTAACCCACCGGTTAAAACCGATCTGCGGTTGTAGCTTCCATTTCATATCACATAGCAAAACACACCGACAGTACCAGACAGCTTTTGGCAAAATGATCAAGGACAAATGATGGATGCGACGAAGAAAAAGCCAGCGAAGTAGACTCCCGATATATGTTACATAAACTATCAAATGTGTCCAACACAAAGACATCCAACGAAAAGTCTCAGGCATGAACAGTGAGGAATAAAAAGCTTTGATTCTTTTCAGATTTCATGCAACCTCAGGTTCAAATATGCGCAGGTTACTATACACCGAACAAAAATTGAGCGCAAAACGCGATCCAAACGCTGTGTAGTAGGTTACTGACTGTCCACCGCATAATGCACCAGAAGAAACCCAAACCAAAAAGTTTCAAAATCAGTTTACAGTTTGAAATTCGGAGTTTGACATACCGACCTATTCATGCTATTTGGATCTCAAAATAGAATATAATTGCACAAACATCACCAAACATACAAAAAGATTTTACAATCCCTCAAAGTGTCATTAAGGAGCCAAGTTAATTCGACATGCGGAAAGAAATTAATTACCAACTGTAGGAACACAGTTCAACCACAAAAGATGGTTCGTACAATCTTTACATGTAAATCAGCGGCCCAATAGATTCAGTCTATTTTGGTACTACTGGAAAATAGAAAAGTAACTTTCTAAAGTCGTTTACACCGTGTTAACTATCTGTTTACTTCTCATGTAATTTATCTATTCTCTTACAAGTAGTGTATTATGTGTTTTGACAGAGCGCTGCAGTAGATAACACCCGGCAAGAGTGTTGATACAGCTGATGTAGGAACATGACCGAGATATGGTCCCGGTAGTAACAAATTCGGCCAACGCCACCGACTTGCTCAAGTTTTCAGTAGACATTCGGAAATCCAAGTTACTGACGCTTACAAGGACGAGGTTCATAAAAATCTACGAAACAGTTATGTGTGTATAACCACTTCTGAAGTGAGATCGTTCACTTAGTAGGGAATAAATCTGGTCATTGGATTAACATGTCTTTTTCTCTGTTACCTCATCGCCGTGTCTGGACCTCAAATACAGTGTTGAGTAAAAATGGACTGGCTGGGTTTCGTGGTCAGGCTGCACAGATTACCTGAAGGCAATAAGAAATTGTTCACAACTAGTCATCATCAGCTGGCCGGATCTCATTAGACATGAAAAAAAGCACGGCGGTTGATTGTAGACTCTTGAAAATTTGCGTACAAACTCCTACAGCTTGCTATCGATCGCCTAGGAGATTTTGGCTGATTACAACTTACTTTTGCATTCAAATTGGTTACCAAATATCAATTTTTGACGGATAGCATACTGTAGTGAATGAATCGAGGTGATGACGAACGAATAAGCGATAGTTGTTGAGTGTCAGGTGACTGATCAGCACCGATAGCTAAGTGAGAGAAGCAAAGATGAAATGTGTTCATCCCCACTGGATAAACAGATATACGGCCAGGATCTATGACAAAGTGCAGCCACTTACCAACAAAAGCAGCCTCCTTGACATCAGGTTCGAGGTAGTCAATGCATGATGTTATTTTTTGTCCAACAATGTGACTAACACACTTTGCTTATGTGAGTGGTGATAACAGACTAAACGCATACGTTTCACAGTATGTTTTCGTAAGAAAGATTTAAATTTCGTTTTTGTTGAGATCGTTAGTAGTGCATATCCATACCAGTGACTTCTGCTCTGCGTCATATCAAACAGTAACCTCTACCAAAGTTGTTCACTGTACCTTGTAGCTCAGCCAGGAGGCAGGTAATATTTCAAAAAAGATTTACTTTATTATAAATGTCATTATGTTTTGGGTCCCCGTCATACGGTGGCCACCAGGCTATCGACTCCAGTATAATTCATTATTAATAAAGAGTAGAACGATAAGAGATCAACTAGTATTCGTAAGGTATATCTAAGAGAAAAAAGCTTGTCATCAGATATAGTTATATGTAAGGATCTACAGAGTCAGCGAACATTGTCATTGTTGAAATGCTGTTCCCACCAGATACAGCTAATGTTTCGGAGGCGGTGGCGGAGGGTAGCACGTACTCTACAGACATCCTCCAAGTGAATGATGCATGTTTGGCAAACGTACAATGAGACTTTTGCACAGTAGCATTATACTCTGCACGTTTACGCAGTACGTTTCATACACATATCGAATATGTTTCAGCGTCATCAAGTGAGTGGCGTACTTGATCAGAGTCAACCACATTCTGGCAGGTGTTGAGTGTTTTTGCGTCTGACACATTAAATGCACCTATTTGCGCTTGGTGACGAAATGCCCTTCTATCAAGGTTCGAAACGAATTCAACGCCTACCAATGTGTGATCGGAATCCGCATAAGTACTCTAACTCGGTTCACACACTTCGGAACCGTCATGCACCCGATAGCTGACGGCCACGAGTAACTTGACGTCCGAGATCGTTAGGTGACACACTGACTTGCAGGACGCCATAAATTAATATACGTTGAAAAAAAGCCCCGCCATTAAAGAAGTGCAACAAAGTTTCGCCGTTTTTTGTTCCATGAATGCTTTGAGTCTTGACGAAGTGACTTACACTTTATGACAACCAATCTGCCTTTTTAAGCGTTCAAGTCTCCAACCAGGATTACAACGTCTGTGGGTCGTGCAATATGTAGAAAGCGAGCTGGTGACAAGTTAATCTGTGACTGAGTCTGGACTGAGATTTGTTGGAACACACATCGTAACGATAAAAAGACAATGTCTGAGATGGACAGCTCTCAATGATTTGGTTCCACCTTCGAGTTTGACAGCACACAACAGAGGTTTACAGCATTTTCGGTACCGTGAGTTGAGCCGCTTCATGTCGAAAGAAGTACATATTGTAGGCACGTTATGTAAAGGGCGATGGAGATTGAAATTGTAGTACGGGGCCAGAGTCCTGAGGTCATATTTAGCAATACAGCACACATTGCTGGGGGAAGATTCCGAGTATGTTCGTGGGCTGCCTATTAAACTCTGAGCACAAATGTTCAAACGCTGAAGGCGACTAAGTTGACTGATGTTCGATGAAGGCTGTAGTGTTTCTGCTGGTCCCGCGAATAAGTCACCACAGGGTTTGGTGCACTCGACAGCTGGTTATGCCTTATGTCGCGAGCAGCAAATAGGGCAAGTGTCTGGTGGTTTACTTACTACACCCTCCGAAAGAAGTCTGTCCAACCGGAACGCCCAAGGCGACGACGAAAGAGCCACCAGAGAAGATGAAACAAGTGTACTAGACATGCGCAACTAGGAGACAAGGACTGGAAGGTTTGTTGCAACACCTGCCCCTGTTGTCTGGGTTCACTGACCAAACTGGTCTACGCACACTTCAAATGAAGTCCAAATATTCAAGGTGTCTAATGAATCTGCCATGTTCACACAAACCGATGATCACTGTGGTTTGTTCGCTTTCCCGAGACTTAACTACAGTTGGCAAAGATGGAGGATGTTAGCTTGCTATCAGAACTGTATCCAGGACCCACGTGCTCCTAGTTGGATAACTAAAGCCCGTTTGACGTGAGTTACTGTGAACGAACATGTATGACACTCTATAGGAGAGCCGGTTACCATCCGTGAGCTCACCAAGCCCTAACAGAACTGCACTTATTCTCCACGACTTCCTGTTTGCTGAGAGAACCCCGATTGTTTTACGATTAACCCTTAATCCGTAATTCCTTCCCAATCCACATCCTGAGGACATGCTAGGTAACTTTGAGCTAGCCCTTCTGGTTACCGGGTACAGAGTTCGTGTTCTATGATCACACCAAAACGACATTGAAATACTGAGGCTTTCGATATCATCAACCGCCTTCAACCAAAAAACGGGCATAAAATCGGTCAATTTTCACAGGTCATACGCGTAACAAAAAAGAGTACAATGTTTTCGGGGACCAATGGCTCAGTAACCGAAAAATCCGATTGAACCACGCATCAAAGCTTTGTTTTTGGAAACGTTTGGTTTTTGTAAAAAAAACTTTGAGACATTTTTGTCACTCTGTAAAGTATAAACGATGGACCTACCATCTGAAGATTGACTTTTGGCTAACGTACCTGACCATTGTAGTAGAACTGAACGAACAGTTGTCGTGAGACAAACCAGACACAGATCTTGGCACTAGGGGAAGCAGCGAACTAGCTTTCAGGATTTGTCAGTCGGTGAAATAATGAAGTTTCCTCAGTAAATTGTGAGTATGCTTTCTTCTCTTCAGTATTTCCAAAAGTTCTCGATACTGACTTTATATTGTGTGTCACGGACTATATTCGTTAACGAAGCAATTCAACAACTAAGACCCCCCTGTTTTATCCCAATCACTTACAAAATTATTGACCATCCCTACATCACACTTTATCTGACTGCATAGACAAAAAGTAGACAGCCACGCAGCTGGAAATCTCAAATAGCTAACAGATATCAACTCTGCTACCGACCTGTAATAGTCGTGACTAAGAAACTTGAATAGTGCAGTAAAATAAACCTGATCACAAACCCTCAGTTTACGTAGTAGTGAGCGCAGCTGGGAATGATTGTAAATGACATTTGGGAGTCAAGTTAACTAAACACGCATTTATGGATTCCAATCTTCCCTCAACCCCTGTGCCCAAAACTCAAGGTCAAATGTAAACAACAGACACTCGGAAACATCGGTCGGCTGACAGAGCTGTCCGTTCTCTTAAAAACATTTCCAGTGCCAAACACCTTAAGTCTTCCGCGGACTTTTATGCTTACACACATGAAAATTACTATAACTACTGTGAAAAATACGTCAATGTTATCGCGAATTTTGTTTTGACATCTGTATTCCCCAAATAAACCTATTTCGTTGAAACAGCTTATTTGTTATCTAACTTCTCAGGCAAATTTTTAGGAGAAGAGACATAACTGTGTAAACCGATGGCTACTGGCTTACAAATTTTTAAGTCAGCCAAGCGAAAGGAAGATTACTATACTTAAGCATACAACTAAGCAAATGTTACCACACAACATCTATTAACGTCCGACATTGTACGTTGAGAAACAATTGAAGAATAACATATATAGTTCAATGGCAATGCTATTTACTCTGAGAGTGCTAACCTAGATTGTTTCAACCAATACAACAAAAAATTCCTTTATTTTTGGTGCGTGCAACACGCTGGAACATTCCTGAACTATCGAGTACTCGAAAATATGTAACCGAATTAGAAAAGAGAAATTTAAAAAAATTAGTCAAACAAAAAAGTGATTACCACTAACTTTCTAAAAATGTGTTGACGATCCCAGATTCAGCTATTGTGTTAGTAGTAGTAACGTACGCGGCTAATGAAGAAACTCAACTCTTGTCCCAGTACACGAAGTGAGTACATCAACATTTCTGCTAATCGACTGTACGTACACTGCCACGAAGGTATTCGAGAAGGTAGCTTTGTTTCGCACAGTATCGTGCTTTCAACCTAACTCACACAAACCATCTACTAGGTCACCTCCGAAACGCCCACAAGTGCTATCGATCAGGGTCACACTTATGCTGTAAACTTTTTTTGTCAACAATTCTGTGGAAAAAAATACTCTTTGCATATTTTGGTGCTGAAGATTTTGTTAGTTAAAATAGAACGCATTGTCTCGAGGCAAACTTAGCTCAACGCAAAAATGAACTCAGTGTCTAAGCAAGGTACAGTTCCTTTTGCAACCTCGTTTTGGGTTATTTCAAATCATTGCTATATGCCCTACCAGATCCCTCTTTTCTAATTGTTTTAGTACACCTGAAGAATGCAATCCAAGTGATAGTTTCTTTACAATTTATACCATGACTTTTGGGAATTGTCTAGCTGATCCTGACATCACTCTGAAAATTTTTGAATAACACGATACCTGTTTTCGGTTTCTAAAAACCAACTCAGCTCTCATTATCCTGCCAACTTCCACTCATAAGGAAGTGATCGTACAACTGTCAAACAACTTGGCATCTTTCTATCTGATCAATCGATAGATAGCTCTTCAACCTCTGTACTTTGAAGTTTGATTGTTTGCACCCTTTTTTTAAAGAGATATTAAACTCCCAATAAGAACATGTAGTTTTGCCTATAACCATGTTTCCCATACAACTCTCTTCAGCATTACTGCGTCTATATGTTGGATTGCTAGTAAACCGTCTGCTGGAAGAATACAATCTGGTCCAGTTTGTCACATTTTTATCTCGTTTTTTTTCAGTTCCATTCTGCTGCCATTCCGAATACACGCTAGAAACACTAACCTGATATCTTTAGAAGCAACAACGCATAAAATCAAGTGGTTCCCTTCTACGGTGCATAATGATTTATTTGCCACGTTTAATTTTTGAAGGCTTCACTACTACACTTGTATTCTACGTTTAACTACAATGAAAAAGCGAGAAAAGTTGTACATTCGTGTTGAATAATTAGTGGTTGGAAACCTGACACGACTTGCGTCATGCTTTCAATGAAGGTCTTTGAAGATAGACACCATACCACTCTGCTCTTAGGTATCCACAAAAATGAGACGATTCTTTTAAACACTGGATAATTTGTATTGTAGAATTTTAACTGACAACCGAACTTGACTCACAATTAAATATAAGTTCGAGCATCAACAAGTTTATCTCTAAGAAAGCATCGATTGATTTCTAACACATCGCGATTATCTAACCGGAATACTGCTCAAATCACAACTAAATTCTCACTATTGAATTGGTTGAATTGTTTGCTACGACTTGCCTGCTGTGTTTGGAATGGTAATTAACTGTTGGACAAGGTTATATTTGTTTTCAGAGGTGCAACTCGTTCTTTTCGACGCATATTTGAGATTTCCTTAAAACAAACATACTGAACTGATTATCTGATGAGGTTTGACATATTTTCTAATTAAATCTTGTTCATAACTATCTTTTCATGTTTTTCAGATGTCTCCCGGATAAACTGATTGAAATTTTCCTCACCACCATCTGCATTCAGTGGTTTTAGTGAAATTAGGTTCTGTTCATTTTCAGCAGTTTTTTTGATAATTTTAGACATTTCCGTGATTTTGGTTGTTCACTGCTTGTTTGACTGGAAGCCTGAATGATTCACATTTGAGGTGAAACAGAACTGATAGTTTGTACATTTCTATGTGAAATCCAATTTCTTCTGTATTTAGGGGACTTTTAGGATCGTTTCATCTGTGAGACCATCGCAACTGGTTTTCTGGGTCAACAGACTACTCATAACCAAAATCTGCTAGGACAGGTTCAATTCATGGAAATCCATGTTAAGACGTATGCCTCTCTCTTTGTATTCAGCCTTGTGATCGGCAATAGCCTGTGAGAACGATGATAGTCATGAAAGAATTAACCATTTCCTAAGGTTTGGCCACGTTTAGCTGCAGAATAATGAATTTTCTTCCTATCTGCTCTCTCTGGCTCTAGATGCCTACCAGTAGACAGAATCTCCGGAACAACGTGATAATCACAGGACAGACTTATTTTTGTCTTTAAGCCCAAGCGCTATAGCCTTTCTTTATACTAGCTAGTAGCACCTTAAGCCGCTTTGAACAGACGTTCACATTCGGTCAAAACAAGTCACGTGTAGTTCTGTACACAACAAACGTTTACTGTTCGGGATATACTACAGGTCACGTGTGACGGCAGAACCAACATGAAAACGGGTCGACGTAATGCAATCATCCCACTTTCGGTTCGACCAGCATAAAATGATTGCTCCAAGATCTTTTACTCAGTGTTCAGTAATCGTGTGTGAAATCTAATTAAACCACCTTCTCTGGCAAAGCTTGTTACCCGAACAGGAATCGCACATTTCACAGTACGTTTCAGGTAATAGTTGCTAGCTACTGCTATGTGGTGGATAAAAAGAAACTGCGGTCAGATGCCTGTGAATTTGTAGGATGACCGCGGACTTTGATGCATTCATTCCTGGCTCACAAACGATAGTCGGTGGTCGTGTCAACAGATGTAACTATGCTATGAAGGTCAGTTATGCCCACTGCCGTGAATAATGACCAACAGACTGACCGGAGACAATCAACTGTCGTATACTTATGCCTTTAATCATTTTGAATAACATGCTTGTTGAAAGCTGTCTGAGGAAAAGTCTCTGCGTTATCAGTATAAGTGGACTGTTGCATAAAAATCCTAGTTGAATATTCCGGACCAATAGAGAATAAAACTTATTGCCTAGTTGATAGAAAGTTGGTGCACTGTCTGAGACGTGCGAAATCATAATTTGGCAACTCGCTGATTTTTCGGTGAATATCGGAATGTCTTAACAATCCTTTTTTTAGTGCGTGCCATCATTGAATCAATTTTGCACAGTGGTGTAACGTTGATAACGATTCATACTGTTGGTCTACACCACATTACACAACACAAAGAGAGAATGCAAAAGAAGTGCGTAAGCGGATTAACATGTAGAAAAGATGCAACGGATGAAGAATGACAAAAAAACAAACACCAGTGCGTCCGTTTCTGTTTCATGGCGGATACAGTGTTCGAACGCAATTAATACAGGCTCGTTGAACGTTGAACAGGGAGATGTGAAGTGTTTTCAACTGCTCTCCTCAAGATTTGTGGTTTGAAGTCTGCAGAATGTTTCATTGTCTGATTAGTGCACTTTATTCTCAGTTGCTGCTAATTTCTGTAAATTATTTTGGAAGCTAGTACATGAACTAACAGACAACGGACCTACCACTGACAACCAGCACTTCGGTTGCAATTTACTTTCGTCAGTTGTTGAACCTGCCTTCCACATAGATTGAAATCGGCCACCGTCTATTGTCCGTCTGAAGACTTGTGGGCATCCGCGATAGCTTCAAAAAGAGTATGAGGGAGGATTATGTAAATGGTCGATCCTGCTGACTAAAAAACACTCTCGTTCCCCTCTGGGGACGGTGATAAACGGTTGTTGATTCACTGGTCAACCACAAAGACTTGGTTGGTTCCAGCCTATGAGGAGAAGAAGCGCCATGATCAAGGAAAATATTTCACATACCTTCTTGAAACGCAGGTGACTGTCACTTCAAGGTGTAATGGATATGTTTGAACTGTCTTCGGACGCTTTTTTACGTGTCGTAATTTCGATTTCCTAGTGTGCGTGATGATGTTGTGCTTTAACAAGGCAGAAACACCTGTTCATCCATTTGTTGGTGACCACTAGGACCAAATCAGAGAAACTTCCTTAATTAGCATTAAGAAAAGTCTTCACTCCGATATTCACAGCCTGTCCTCACCCAAGCGATGAACCATCAGACCCTAATTTTGCCCCTCTCAAAACGCATATAACATGACAGCAGCATGCCTGATTAGTTTCGTGAAAAGTCAGCCAGAATCGTTGATGTTTTTATATGACCTGTTTGAATAACCGTCGGAGAATGGATATTCCATACACACTGTCAATATCAATCATAGGCAGCGGTATGTTTTCGTCGACCAACCATAGAGAACGTGAAAGTCTCTCATTTTAGTTGGTGGATGAATACCATGGGCAACAGTGCTACATTTATTCATGCCCCCACTGTTCAGTTTATTACAGTATATATGCAAACGAACAGTTGATGTGGGAAAATAATTTGTGAATGGTATACTTTGCTTCTATCACGCAAGCACTACCTGTTTTTGCTAAGTCACTCTTCGACGATTTAGAATAAGGCGTAATCAACAATTCCGGTAACACTGTTTTTGTCGGACAGGTCCAAGCCGAAAAAAGGCCAAAAATCCGTCGGAATTAGTAGAATTTCATATGACACCACTGACAAGGTTACGATGGAAATGCAAAAGTGATTCCACACTTTCATGGACATTTTTATGCAACCGGAATTTATTCCTCTGTTAGAGATTTTTCTTGTTCTCCGACGACTTCCATACAGGAGTGTAGCTGGTGTTAAGTGGAAGTATGGTAGATTTCCTAAATGTGGCGTGCTCAAGTACAGTGTTACAACATAATGGAGGTAGCAGCTGTCGAGTTCTTCGAAACCACAGAAGCCTATCTTTGGTCCAATTATGGCTTGGCCGGAGACCACACATCTTTAACAATGACCGAATTGTTGAAGCATTCGCAGCTTCCACAAACAGCACTACCCAAAAATTTTCATCAAACAGATTAGCTTGAAATGATCAGGACAGACCCTAACAAGAGAAATGTACTTTTTGAAGTATTTTGCTTCCTGCTTCGATTTCATTGATTGCCACTTAGAGCAGCAACCATTTAATTTGCAACTGCGTTATCCCTTGATATCTTCCAGTGCTTTGTGATAGTTACGTCCTTGTATCGTGATAGCACAATCCGTTGGAGAAATATCGTACTTTCACTTGGTCTGCTCGCACTCACTGGTGCAATCTGGTCTAGAGTCCATTATGGCCCTTCAATTGCTGAAACGTGTGCGAGTAGCCAGATATCATCGATCGTCGGTGAACCAGCAGCCATCGGGTCATCAGTCCACTGAGCCGCTCTGGAGAGGTGCTTGCAGGATGACTTTTGAACCAAGTCACTGCGGGAGTTTCGCAGGCTAACGTTCCTGGTGAGCACTGCAAATTCTGAGAGAGTTGCAGTACGATCGACCTAGTGTTCGGTGTCGTGAACGTAACCAGCTTGGGGATTTCACCAAGGCTTTTGATTCCGTGAGCCACGAAGCGTTGTGCACGGTGCTTGGTAAGTTTGGATGTAGAGGTAACTTCGTCAGTGTAATTGAACGGTTGCATGTTAGCAAGCGGGCAGAGATACATTCGTGTAGATCGACCTCTGATGATTTTGACATTGTCATTAGCGTGAATTAGGGTTATACCCTGGCTCCAAAGCCAGTACAATGCTGACAGTTGCTATTCAGGACTACGAGGACGGCGCTGAGTTTGATTAGACCTCTGCTGCTTGAGTACCAATCTGACGGCAGATTCTTTCACGGACTGCGAATTGCGGTCTCATGTAGCAAAGGCTAACATTGCTTTCTGACGTCTTGGAAAACGTGTCTGGAAGAACCGCGGTCTAAAGGTGACCACTAAGCCACTTGTCTGCCGCTTAATTGTGCTGTCTACAGTACTGTATGACTGTGAAACTTGGACATTGTGACAGCGGAAGGTGCACTACCTGAGCCGCATTCATTTGCGATGTTTGAGGCACATGTTGGTTATTCAGTGGTCGAAAACTTTTGTGGACACTGAGGTACTGCGGCAAGCGAACTTGGACAGGACGGAAACCATGATGCTGCGCAATCAGCTTTGTTAGCTAGGTCATGCCCGTCGGTTGGGGGATGACTGGATTTCACAGCAGGTGCTGAAAGGTCAGGCGAAATTAGGCGAGCAAAGTTTTAGTGGTCATAACCGAAGATACCAGGACGTTATCCATGTAAGTGTTTCATCTTGTAATATTGACTTTAGATCCTAAGAGGACTTAGAGTTGAACCGGACGGTCTACAAGAATACGGTTCGGAAAGACGTACGAAAATTCTGTGAGCATTTATTGAGCGGCCGTGAACGGAAGCTCACGATATGCATGGGAACCATCGATGTCACATGTCGTGGTAACATGATTACTTGGTGTTGGGGGGTGAGTTGGACATTGAATGCGCTAAACTTCTCGGATAAGTAGATCATCAACGTACTCGTAGTACACTGTCAGCGAAGGGACAACAAGTACGTTAGGCTCATATGGGTTACGTAACTTATCCGTTTTTTTTCCGTTCGTATCGACCAACGTTCAGTATCGCTTGGTAATTTACTTGCTACTCGTTTCGGAAACCAGGGTCTCTGTGGCCTTCTACGTTTACCTTTCTTCAAATGTATTACCTTTATCAGTTTTTCAAACCGATTTTGAAGGTTGTCTCTCCTCCTTATTCTTTTCAGAGTGCAATGTGTCCTCCTATATGGAACTACGCCTTGTATTGGATTTTCGGTACTTTCCTCCACAGATTAGACTTCACCATGGTAGTCTCCTATATATTTTCATGCCAGCTGGCTAGTTCACATTGGCCGGCAGGACAAAACGGTCTCGCTCACATACCTCCTGGTCTTATTCCCCCAGGTTTTCACTGAATACGTATTTTACGAATGAAAACACAGTTGGCGCAGCACAAGCCGGCTGTGTTGGTGGTTATGTGCAAGCGTCTTCTGGTTTCGTCCACTGTGATGGACTAATCTGTCACGGATGGCGTCAGCCGTTTTCGATTGTGGGCCGTGGTACCCAAAACAGTGGGATGCTAGGGCCGACCGGCTGGACTGGAAATGTGCGCAAACCCTCCACCTACAGCCAGCTAATCTGGCTGTTTTAACGGGTGTTTTGCTCGCTCGCTCACTCGACTCGGTTAACTGGCTCACTGGTTGGTATGAGAGCCGGTTGGAATAAACGAAATTCGAACATTCAAACGTGTCATACAAGACTGAGCCATGAATACTAATTAGGCTCAACCTTTTTGATCGGACCCAGGGTTTTTTGACTGGCCCGTACATTTGCAACGTACAGTAGGTGACATAGCAACCCTACCCTCCTGAATTAAAATCCTGAGCACACTGTACACAAGTTGCCGCTTTATCTGTAGCCCTACTTACAAGAAACAAATATGAATGGACATGTTCCTTCTGTGCCTATGGCTGATTCTGAATAGTGTCTTTATGCGTGACTTGTGCCATAGCCAGTGGTTACAACTGATTTTCCACTGGTTTAACAAGACACTAAGTCTGGTTGAAATGTCTTGCTTTTCGCCGCCTGTGTTGTAAGGGAATTGGGACGAAGATATGACAAGTTGTAATAAAGCGCTACTTAAGAGCGCCAAACTAGCAACATAAACAATATCTATATTTACTGTCTGTAGGCGGATTAATGCATGTAGTAATGCGCAGACCAATTTACTGTTAACTAACCACAGATGGATGCGTTTCTCGTAAAACACTGCTTAACGAATCGACTCATCATTTGCCAATATAGTTTGACAATTGTATAACATTGTAGTAAATTCATCAGTTGTGAAGCCCATTAGTTTCACCCGCATGCAAAACCTCGGTTCCTGGCTAACTTTCTGTTCATTGTGGTAAAACAGCAGTAAGACTGACCACTAAAAATGACTGTCCAACTAAATCGATACCTTTATTTGCTTTCAGCATTAGACGGAAACGTACTCAGATTAATCTGTCTTCCGAACAAAATGCATGTGATATGGGGATGGACACGGCCTTTAATCCTGATAGAGATTGCCGGTTTCCAATTAGGCATTAGTATTCAACATTACAGTCTGTCTACCACGGAATCAGTTGAGCGCTGCCAATGGCAACTTTCAACCCGAACTGGTCCAAGGCTATTAATACCAAGTAAATCTGAAAGTAGTTGTTCAACAAGTAAAACTTGCTAATGTTGACTTATTCCCCTGTAACAAACCACTGGTCCAAAGCACAGCTGGTTTAATCTTGGGTGGCTGAACGAATGTTTGTTGGATCGCAGTCTTTCGAGTTCATAACCGTGTAACACCACACTATCATTGTACAAGTACACACTGATTGTGCCGTTGGCTTAGTTTACATAACTCGTGACCCCATGGAGCCCACCAATCATGTCGTCTAAAACGCTGGTCACATGACAGTTGACCTTCCAAACAAGCTGCTTCGTTTTGTCAAGCAACTGTCTGCCGTCAAAACGGTTCCATAATGTTAGTAAGGGGCGCAAACAAGAACGAAATCGGTCATGGACGACATGAACGAGTTTCTATTTTGGGCTTTCTTTTCACATAGAATGCTAATTCGCTTTCTGCTTGATCACGTTCGTTACTGCTTGTGTCCGACCTCTGTCGTCATGGTAACCACTCCAAACACCGGAATTGCGGTGTATTTTTCTCGTCACCAAGGCAGTAGCACACCATCGGCACCTAACGATTCCCAGCTGCCATTCCGTCATAATGGGAAAAAGCAGCTCCCAAGTAAGTAACGAAAGAGAAGGAATGGATGGGACCTAGTTGTTGAGAAAGCCTACGCATATATTCAAGTATCCAACGTTAATATATTTACAGTTTGCAGACGGGCAACAAGGATTCAAGGTAATTCAAGGTTTTAATGGTATAAGAAGCAATCAGCTTTACAATTACCACAGGATGGAAGTATGTCAATTGCGTACAATGAAAAACAAAAATGCGTCTCTGAGTTTTTTACAGAAGTTAGGCACTGTGTGAGGGTTCGATCTTTGGTTGTGTAGATAAAAATGAGTCTAGATTAGTTTTGAAAATATTCAAGTTGGGTGAGTGAGCGACATTTTGGGGTAAAAATTTCCAGGCGAAACACACGCGGACTGCAAAGAAATACCTCCGGCTGTTCCCTCGCGAGTGCGGTACTGCTAGCAATTAATCGTGAGTTCTGCTAATTCGCGGTTCTCGCCGGACAAACAGTTTTTGGAGCGGGTGGTTCGGTGTAAGGATCAAATCGCCTTTGATGCGGCGATAGCAGAAGTCAAACAACTTGAGACTTTCAATCCTCTCCTCATATGGTTTACTCTGGAGTCCAGTCACTAACTTTGTAGCTCGGTGGTATATTCGCTGTAGCAGAATTATATCCTTTTGAAGCCATGGTGACCAGACTTGGACAGCATATTCCATCGTTGGTCTGATATACGTGTTGAGTATACTGGGCAGCGTCTGTCTTGTGAATCTACCGAAGATCCGTTTCAACAGTGCCAGGATTTTTGAAGTCCGCTTGTAGACAGCAGTACACTGTAATGAGGTCTTCAAGCTGCTACTAATCCAAACACCCAAGTCCTTTTCGTCAGTAGTCCATGCAAGACGATGCGGACCCAGTGTGTAGGTGAATTCAACACATTTTCCTATGTTGAGCATTTTGCATTTTTGAAAATTGAAGGGTAATTTGTTTCTCAATGACCAATCATATAGTGCGTTGAGGTCCTCCTGCAAAAGTACACAGTCTTCAGAGGTGCGTAAACTCGCCCATAACTTGATATCATCTGCAAATAAGACAATTTTACATCGAACAAGGTTTGGTATGTCGTTAGCGTAGATTAGAAAGTGTGTTGGCCCAAGAACCGATCCTTGAGGTACTCCACGTGTGACCGCAACTGGCTTCGATAAAGCACCGTCGACTGACTTGAATAACACGGTCCATCAGGTAGTTCTCTAACCAAGCCAATAGTTTACCCGTGACACCGTGTTGTTTTAGCTTCTGTAAAAGTATGCTATGGTTGACACGGTCGAAGGCTTTGGACATATCCAGATAGCAAGCATGGATAGGATTGCCGTTGTCTATAGCCAACGGCCAGTCATTGGGAGTTAGAAGGAGGTTAGAGAGGCAGGAGTGACTCTTTCTGAAATCATGTTGTGCAATCGAGAGTATGTTATTTCCTTCAAGATGTTTGGTAAGTTTATTCGCCGCTAGTCGTTCAAGCACTTTGGAGATCACTGGTAATAGTGTAAAAGGTCTGTAGTTGGACACATCTGAGCGATCCCCTCCTTTGAAGATTGGAGTGATTGTGCCACACTTCCAGTCCATGGGCACCATACTGCAGTTGAGTGACAGATTAATCAGATCTGTGAGAGATGTATACAAGGAGCGAGCACACTGCTTAAGAATGAGCGGCGTTATTTCGTCAGCTCCAGGGGATTTTTTCGTATTCAAACCGAGGAGTATGAGAAATACACTCTCCACGTTCACAGTCATGTCTTGAAGTGTGTCGGTGGGTGAAAGAAGCGGATGCAGCTTAAGAGTTACACATTCTTTGGGACAAAAGACTGTGGAATAAAAGTTTGCCAGTTCCTCAGCAGCTGCGGATGCAGTGGCAGTTGTAACGGTGAAACTCCAGGTTTTACTTTTGACTGATTTTTAACAATTTGGTAAAGGAGCTTTGGGTTTTGTTCCATTCTTCTCATTATTTGTGTCTGGTGTTCCTGTTTATCTTCTTTGACGAGTTTGGTGACTTTATTTCTTAGTAGTCGATATTTTTACCAAGATTCTGGTGTGACGTGCCGTTGATGGTCTCCCCATGCAGCATTTCGTATCGCTATCCATTTCCGTGTTCGGCTCCTTACTTGGAATTGAAAACCTTTTCTTGGTTTCTTCGGGACATAGTATGAGAGCAACTCTATTTCATTCCGAAGTCTCCCTATCAGTTTGGACCAATGCTGGTGCACGTCGCTACTTTCCGGACTCCGGTCTGTAATGTTATGAAGGGCATTTGATAGTTTTACGAAATTTACCTTTCTTATCGTTTTGTGTAAATAGACGGATGTAAGTAGACGGAGGACATCGGTAGGAGACCACGGCTCGTCTGTTTTCAGTCCGTCGCGTCGGAAGTGGCGCTCACTTTATAGATAACTCTATCAACCGACGACGGCATTCGCACTACTGGACTCGATTAGCTGCAACTTACCTCAAAGGCTACCTTCGTTAGCTGTATCGATTTTGAGAACCCCAGTTCCGTAAAAGAAATCCCACCACAGTGGACGACAGATTGGTAGATGTCATGGAGGAGCATTCTTTCCGGATAGATTGTTACACTGTTAAAAGAGCACAAAATAAATATGCACATTTTAGTTCTGTTCACAACTTCCAACAAAAAAGTTTGATGCAGGCATTTTGCACTGACTAGTCAGTAACAAACTCAAAATAACGTGGATCGGTTTCCCGTAGTAAACGATTCATGGGGTTGATAACCAATAAGCAGGTTGAGATAAGTCACCAGGTCCAGGGAAGGGTCAAGTTCACAAGCAATTGTTTCTGAATGCGAAGAGGTGATTCGAAGTGACTGGCTGCGACCATTTCAACAGACCTCAGGAATTTTGAATTGGAATGACACAATAGGATTCTGATTACACAAGCTGGATAAAAAGCGTAACCAGTGGTCAATACGTCGAAAGACGCTAAACATACACCGACGAGTAAATACGAAATGCTTCCATCTACCATTTTTCGTGTTCTAACTGTTCTGTTCCAACATCTGAGGGGAGCCAATTGTTTCAAATTTCTAAAGCGACCAGTTCCTGTCGGGATCTGTAGATCACCGCAGCGTGTAGACAACTTTGGATGCAAGATTGCTCGTCAACTTGTGAAAAGTTCGTTTCTCACTGGGTGCAAACAGCAACGTCGATACCCACATCAGTTCATCGAGCTTCTGAGGAAGAACAAACTGAAGGTGACCAACAGTAACCTTAGACGTATTGTGACTGCCCACGTAGAGACAACACAAGTGCGACTGACTGAGTTGCCTGGAACGTGTTATCGTTTTGTGTCACTCGTTGAAAACTTGACGTTGTGTAATCGTATCGTATTTAAACCATTCTGTAAGACAACGATCAACCGTAAGAACAGGACTTTTATCAATCGCTTGCGGAACTCACGTATGAAGCATGCCGAAGAACTAATTCGGATGGATCCCGATAAGTACATATTGAACTGTTCTTTAGTACAATTGAATCCGTTGCAACTAGAAGTGTTTTCCCTAGGTATTGATTATGAAATACTAACACACAGGCTTGTCCGTACTCATACTGAGACCCATTTCGAGAATCTTAGCGACCAATATTTGATCTCCACTCAACTAACGCCGCCTGAAATCCAAATTCACCGGAGTAGCTCCCTGGTTTATCATGACTCCGGTCAACGGCCGATGTGCTATAACCAAGTGAACCTTACAGTCACTAAGAGAGCTTAAGTCAAAAAATCGTCGCAGTACTTAGGCCGGATAAGCGTTCTGAGCTGTCATTTTAGACACAGATGCCTATGCGCAGAAGGTGCTATCAATATTGAGTGACCGAACGAAGTTCCAGCGAATAGACTGAGTGAACAGTGTCACGGAAATAGAAGACTGCACAGGACGACACCTGCAACTGATCTTACAGTCGCGGATTATTGATGAAGTAACCTATAAATCTCTCTAAATCATGTAACTCATCAAGCTGTATTGTCTACCGAAGACGCAGACGTCTGGGGTGACGCTTCCGCCAGTTTTAGCAATGACAACCCCATCCCCCTTGCCATAACTTGGCAAGCTGACTAGTTGCTATTTTAACTCCACTAAAACAAAAGCTTTGGGCAAATTCCAACAAAGATTCTCCGTAAATGATAAGTGACTTGGGCAAATTTGACTCTGCTAATAAACTGATGTGCCCTGCAGACGTTAAGTCACTGTTCACAAACGTCCCTCCGCATGAAACAATTGACTATCTTTGTGAGCTCGTCGAAGCAAATCATGTTACGCTGCCATTCCCAACCGATATACTGGCCGGAAACTTGCCGCTATGCACTGAAAATGTCAGTTTTTGTTTTTTCGAGCAGTCCTGCCGTCAAGTAGATGGAGTAGCCACAGGAAGTCCACCGGGTCAAATCTTAGCAGACCTGTTCAAGTTAGCAGACTTTTAACATCACAAGCGTGATATTCAGTCGATCCCAACAGGTAATAGATAATCTGGCGCAACGCCTAAATACTTATCACTCTAACCTGAGGGTTGCGTGTGAATGTGGAACTGATAACTGCCCGCCATTTCTAGACAGATTTGTATATCTTCGAGAAGATGGCTTAATTAGAAGAGCTGTCTATAGAAAACCCATGTGCTCCGACCAACACTTAAAATTCAACAGTTTCACACCAGTCAAACCTGAGCGAGGACTGATAAATCTGTTGTTCACAGATGCAAGTCGAATGAGTACTCACGACAGTCTTATGGGCGAACTAGACTTCATCACTTCTGTCTTACAATCTCACGATTGAATTCAAATGTTCACAGTGAAGCAGAAAAAACGAAAAGCATCGTCCGAAGAAGTAACAACTGTAAAAAAAGAAGGCTCTACGTTGATTTGTCCCTCAAGAGTGATCACATTATGCGCCGAACAACACAGTGACTGAGAAATTCACTTAAGTCGACAGTGAATGCAGCTGAACTCAATGCAATCTCTCAGACACAGAAGCTACCAATGCCTTCAATCAAAGAAGATCAGCCTATCGGTGCCGCCTCAAATTGCGCTTGCTAATTTACATGCAACTGCGGAGAACTTTCATTTTCGATAAGTTCCATATGTTTATAATTGAATTTTTACCAGGTAAAGTTGGAAGCAGTGATAGTCTTTCACATCGATAATGAAGTGTGCTATGGATGTTTGGTGTGGAATCGCACATTTGTAAATGTACTTCAGACATTCCTTTAAGAGCTGGTAATATCCTTCTCATCATCATCATCATCATCATC